>ML677334.1:9960465-10157179 GCA_007922305.1 Dermatemys mawii | reverse complement strand
GCTCCTAGGCTTAGGGGCGGCCAGGGGGCTTTGCATACTGACCCTGCTTGCAGGCACCACTCCTGCAGCTCTCTCTGGCTGTGGGTTCCTGGCCAATGAGAGCTATGGAGCCAGTTCTCAGGGTGAGGACAGAGTGTGGCACTGTTCTGATTGCCCCTGTGCCTCGGGGCTGAACAAACATGCAGGCTGCTTCCAGGATCCACATGGAACCAAGGGAGGTGTGCCGCCAATCAGACTTTTGGCCTGTTAAAATTTTCCAGATTGACTTCAATAGTAACTAGGAGACTGAGAGCAATTCTAGGAGACTCCCAGCCCATCTGGGTCAGTGGCAACCCTACGAGCAAGTTGGTAACCTCTAAATGAATGTGGGTGGATGAAGGAGGGGGCTGGGATCCCTTTACAGAACTTGGATGGAGGACATCTCATTAAACCCTAAAATACAGCATGACAAATGGCCTTGCAATAATATTATATAGTTTATTGTGACTGTTAAATGAATGTGGTTAATATAAAATACAGATGCCAGTGCAGTGTATTATTGTATGAAGTGTCATAAATGAAGCAATAATAGGCCTGGGAGCCTGCCTTATCCCCACTATGCCACCGACTGGGAGCCACCTGAGGTAAGCGCTGTCCATCCGGAGCCCACACTCTAACTCCCTCCCAGCCCCCACACCTCGAACCCCCTACCCCAGCCCAGAGCCTCCTCCAGCACCCCAAACACAATTGACTTCAATCTTCTGAACATAAAATACAACCTAATTTCTGTAGATGTTAAAAAAAAAATTGTCATGTCTAAAATGTCAACTGCATGAAAAACATGCATGCTGTAGTTTCATCTTCCATTTCTAGCAATGAACCTTTACTTCTAATGAGGCATTTTGAAGAAAGAAAAAAAATAAAGGATGGATATATAGACAATTAATCCCATAGCCTTATATTACCAAGAACTAGGGTGGGGTGAGGGTTATTTAATTAGCTTTCAACTTTGCCAAACTCACTGTTAAAGATGTCTATTTTTTTAAAAAATGTTTAGAGATTAACTGTTTAGTTCCTCATTAGTATGGCATATTAAACTTCTTTAGAAGCTGTAGATCTCTTAGCTCAGCAATTACTGCTACTTTGAAAGGAAATTATGTAAAAATGGCACCTACTTAGAGAATAGACATGCTTTTCATGTGTACTCAATCATATCTTGTTCTTTAAGAGGTAAATGTAAACTTAGGCTATTGTCTGTAGCTACTCACTGAATAGCATGAAGCATACTCTCCCCTGCCAATCATGACCAGAATTTTTCACTAAAAGCCAGGTACAAGGCTAATCACTTACATACGTATAACTCCATTGAAGGCAATGGGGTTGTAAATGAGGGCACAACTTGGCCTGCAGAACCTTAATTGTAGGTGAAACATGAGAAGGAAAGGACTATTTGATTTGCATATTTCAGGTTGAAATATGCAACCTGAAATATGCAGGGCTGGAGAATAGGGGTGATGGACTCTGCATCTCTTGAAATCTTCAGATGCAGACGGAAGTTCTTTCAGGAATATATGTTTTAGTCAAACACAAGTTGTTGGTTCAATAGGAGAGAATATGGATGAAATTATATGGCCTTGTAATATAGGATATCATACTCTGTGATCTAATGGTACCTTCTGGCCATAAAATCTATGAATGTGCCATTCTGATAATCAGTCTTCAGAATACAACCAGACTTTCTAATTACTCCAATAAATCTGACTTAAATCAAAATAGGGTAGGAAGGATAAAACTATAAGAATAACTTCCAGTAACAATGGAAGAAGATTATGTCTCACATTGTTTAGGATATTCACTACCAAACTTTGCTTTGCAAAAAATGTGCCTTTAATCTTAGTAGACATAAGACAAAAGCACAGTACTCTAGCTAACCATTTTTTTACTATGAATTAGGCTTCACATTAGTTTAGTTTTCCTACCTCCAGTGTAAAGATGTTCAATAATCTACTATGTGTTTATAATGTGGGCACTAAGGAAAATGCTGCCATTTTCCCCATTAATCATTTCATCTACTGAATTATTTGACAGAACAGAAGAAATGTAATTAAACATTTAATTTTAATTAAAGTAAAAGAATATACCAATCAGAAAACCTCCATGCTCTGTTTATGCTTGGGGAAAATAGCAAACATATGTTTGTTTCATTGTTTGTTACCAGTCAACATAAGGGTACTTTTTGTTGCCTACGCATCTACAAAAACATACTAACATTGTTTGCAATTCTCACTAATCCTAAAGTAAGATAAATAGCACAAGAAACAAACAAACAAAAATATTCAAAAATGCTTCCCCACTTATGGAAAGCATATCTTTATCTCAATAAACAGCAGTATTCAATTACCTTTTTTTTTTCTATCTAGGGGAATGCAATTGTGTGGCAGAACTGGAATGCTTTCTTCTTGTGAAAGCAGGAAATAGGAATTACTCATAGTTTCTTGATTTCTGTTTCTAGTTCTGCAACTGATTCATGGTGTGACTTCAAGAAAATCCTGTAAAGTCTTGGTGCTTCAGTTGTTTGTTTGAGCTCTTCATATGAAAGAGCAAAGGAGCCAAGTATTATGATTTTGGAGACTTGCAGAAGGGTGATGCTTGTATACCTTCCATCCCTTCAGTTTTTCTGTCCTCCCAGAAGACTGCTCTGTCTCCTTCTTTTTTCTGCCTTGGCCTGAAACTAGGTTCACCCAAAGCTAATGGAATGAGTGTGCTCAAACAATAATAAACTCTGTGCCCTTGTGCTAAATGTGATTGTCCCACAAAGCGGATTCATTACCAATTTAGACATCTTAACAGTGAGTTTAGCACTTCCAAAGGTCAGTTTTGGTACTATATTAGTGCAAAATTCTATTACAAGTTAGCAGTATCCATAAGTATAGGTTGGGAAACATGACAAATTATTTTCTTCTTTTAACTTTTTTTTAAAGCATAGATCCTGTAGAGTCTCACCCATGGCAGCAATATTTTGAGGATGTCTCCCAATTGAATTTTTTTGATGTTTTGTGAAAGTTTCCCTAAGATTAAAGACTGTAGTAGTGCCTGGAATAATAATAGCAATGGGAACCCTAAGGACTCCTATGGGGTGAGAGATCTTTTCCAAGTCTCAAAGCAGATTCTATCCTTTAAAAAAGGGGAGGGGGCAAAATAGCATTTGGAAGTTTTTCTTTTCCTTCATACTGCTTTGTAATGTTTCACAAGTGTAGTCTCAATAGAATGAACACTTACACATCAATAGAAATTCTATCATCTTACTACATTTCAAAATTCTCTCTTTCAATTCATACCTAATGTACTGCTGAGTCTCAACTAGAGTTACTCTGTGCTGGTCTACTCTTATAGGACACTCATCATATTCCTTAAAGCTATGTCATTCCATTAGAAGAGACTTTCTGTTTAGAAAGTTCTTCGTGTTCAAAATCCTGATTGTTACATCAAACATGCCACTTGCTGAAAATAAACGTTCAACTTTTGACTAAACATCTGCATTTTGCTGACCAAACTACAGTCAGCTTCTCTATAATTTGATGGTTCTGACATATGCACAAATGTAAGTGGTTTATTTTGTATTATTTAGTTTTATTGTTGAAATAAATGTTTAGTGCTTTGGAAAGGGGTGAAGTTTACAATATTAGAAACAAAAGAACTTGTCTATTTAGAATTGAAAAATAAAATTGGATAATTGATCTGAAATCACCAAGATGAAACTCAGTAAAGACAAATGCAAAGCACTACACTTAGGAAGGAAAAATCAAATGTACAGATACAAACTAGAGAATAACTAGCTAGGCAGTACTGTAGAAAAGGATATGGGAGTTAGAGGGGATCATAGATTTAATATGAGCCAACAATGTCTTGCGGTTGAGAAAAAAGGCTGCTATCATTTCTGGGGTGTATTAACAGGAGTGTTGTATGTAAGACAGGTTGGACAAAAATCTGTCAGGAGTTGTCTAGGTATACTTGGTCCTACCTCAGCACAGGGAATGGAATAGATGACCACTTGAGGTCCCTTCTAGTTCTACATGTCTAAGAGCCTATGATTTACAGATATTGCAGAAACAGACAGGAGAAAGTCAAGATTCCTCCACACAGCATTCAATTTGTTCTTGAAATGAAGGGGTCATTAAGAGAAGTGAGATAACAGTTATCTCCATGACCATTCAATCCTTTGTCCAACAACTAAGGCTAGTTGATATCAGTTGTAATTGATTTTTATGAAGTTATCACTTGTCCTGTAAAAACTGGTCCGAAACCACCAACTCCTTCCCCATAGGTGACTGTGCAGCTTTTACATGTTAAGATTTACTCAGTGCTGACCTAAAGTAAATTGAAAGATGACAGAGAGGTGATAGATTCTGTATCTCATTAACATTCACATTAGCCATTCAATTCCATTATTACATGCTTATCTTGAAAACAAACATTTTGAAACCAGACTATTTATTATATGCAAATAGAATATATAAATAACTAGCAGCAAGGCTCTCTGGAAAGAGTTGGTCTGTGAGTCAGCATTAATGTCAGCATATCAGAATTGATTCTTTAGGCTCTGTTAGTTTAGAAGAGCATATGTGTAGATACAAAAGGAGATGAAGAAATTTTGTGAAAGCCTTACTCAGTTACTTTAAAGTATCCCTAATAAACAGCAGTCATTGCCATTATATATTGTTAGGGATATTTTGGTTTCCTGGGAGACGTCTCAATTAAGCAGGCATCCTGCTTGAAGGTATCCTAAGTGGAGTGTACAGTATTTATAAATACAAAGAGTAAAAGAACTAGGCAAGAAGATGTCTTGACATGTGAGTCAGACACAGCACTGTTTCTAGTGTCGTCTCCTTTTTCTCACTTTCTTCCAGTCAGTATGTACAATGACACAGAAACTCAGGGTTTGTCTACACTAGTAGAAATGCTATAGGACCGTTGTAGTGTAGCTACTTACTACATGATGGGAGATGTTCTTTCATTACTGAAATTAGTGCACCTCTCTGAGAGTTGGTAGTTAGGTTGACAGAATAATTCTTCTGTCAACCTAGTGGTGTCTCCACAAGACCTTAGGTTGCTTTACCTACATTTCACAGAATGAAATTTTTCACACTCCTGAGCAATGCAGTTAGGTCAGCCTAACTTTGTAGTGTGCATCAGGGCTCAATAAAGGAAACAGCATTCCTATTTTTAACCTCTAGCTGAGATGCGTTTATATTCTCTGTTCTTCTTTGCAACTGAAGAGGGAATTGTTGAGTTCATAATATGATGGGAACAGGTAGTTGCATGGCATGTGCAACTTTGTTTTCTACATGTCCAGGCAGCATGTTTTGCCTGTTATTTTATGGAATACTAAGAGGAAATGGGCCCTTTTGTCACTCATTGTCTGTGATTGGTAACAGTTATTGATATCATTTTATTTAGCAACAGCTGTTGTTGTTTTGTTAAAAAATATTCCAGTGGTATTAGATATAGAGGGAGCCAAGGTAGCATCAACAACATCACCATTGCCTTGAGTTTTGTTAGCTGTTGCAGAATTTCCAAATCTTTTACAAATAGTTCTTTTTACATTCAAACTTTAACATAAACTTTTAAAAAGAAATATGGAGGGCCAGATGAGGAAGGGGACCAACCAGCAGGGACTTATGTAAAATGAATCCATTGTCTGAATCAATTTCTCAGTGGACATGTGGACAAATTACCAACCCTTTTTTAAAAAAAAAAATCCACTGCCACAATTAGAACTAACTGGTATCCATGTAGGCAGTCTCCGTCAGGAGTTTGAGGATTATGAGATTACAGAGAATTAACTATCCTCTCGCTTGATAGGATGATCATTCCAGATCAAGGTAGAAGACTATTACTGTGAATAGTATATATTTAGTATGGCTAATTCAAGTGTTCATTCTCTAAGGCAATTGCTTTGATATTAGATACTGTAAGAGCATCTATAGCCAACAATTAATGCTCATATTAATTTTAATGTGATGCTATTTCTCTTGTGAAACGTTTCGTTAGTCTGACACTTGTGGAAAATTGTTTCATGTCCAGTCTTATTGGCACAAATGCAAGGATTCATAGTTTTGTTACAAGGTTTATGCCCATTAAAGGGCTATATTCGGTCCATTTTTGTCTATGTGGGTTCAAAAGCTTTCAAAACATAAAGGACAAAATGTATAAATCAGTGTGCTTAGAGTGAGTCTCCTAAATACCTGTGTAACCCCACCATTCCTCCCTTGGTTACTCGGCAGCAGGTACCACTCAACTGATATTGTTGACATTAAAGGAGATCCTGAGTATCCCAGTGGTGATGTCTGATAGGAGGAATCCTCTATCCATTCTTCTGCTGCAGTCCTTTTATTTATAGAGGAAATTAAAATTGGTGTTCCACTTGGATGGGCCCTGTACATATTCACTGGTGTACAGTAGGATCCTCCAGGAATAAACCTGAGCTAATCTGGGCAATTGGCTTAATCCAAAAATACAAATGATAAACAATATATACCCAACATACACTTTGATTAGAAGTAACACACCTTTAACAATTTAAGAAAACAGGATATAACAGCCTGAGATTAAATATCACCACTAATTTAAATCAGGAAGGATGTAGTTCAACAAATCAATTAACAAATATAGTTTACGGTAATAAATGTATCTAATTTGCATGTACATTGCCACTATTTACTCCACCTCAGAGTATATACTTCTTTGGATTTCAGAGTTCTAAACACTTGAATGGGTGCACTTGGAGATCATGAAACTGGAGACAGCTCTCCGCTGATTAAGTGACTCAATCCAGCCAAGGGAACAAGCTGCATAACCCCTCTGAAGATTGGAGTTGTTTTAAACAAATGTCCCAGCAACCCTGGGTTCTTGTTTGATGAAACCACTCTATCTCTTAGAGTCAGATCACCTCTGAGAGTCTCTTTGCTGACCCCTTTTCTCTTGCAAGTACTTTCTCAAACAAAGGGGGTGGGGTTGGTTACTAACATTGCCTTCACCTCAGGCCTACCTCAGTCAGCTGTAGGCACTGCAACAATTACTGCCCTGGCTCCAGTGAAGCCACCAACCACTTGGCTGATTACCCGGCTTGATCAGAGCCCCAGTGGACTCTCAGCAGCAACTTCTGGCTTCCTAACAACAGTTAGCAGCAGCTCCTGGTATGGACAGAGCTTCACACAAGATCAGCTCCTCTCCCAAAATGGAGCCCACTGCATTCTCTTCATGTACTCCCTGGGAGAGGATCTCTCTCTCTCTCTTTCTCTCTCTCTTCCTCCAAGGCATTATGGGAATTATGGTGTCCAAGGCGGGATTGCAGCACAAAGGATCTTCCCAAATGGAACAATAAAGTTCAGAGGCCCCTCTAGAATAGAGTGCCTACACCCTATTCAGACCCCTAAATAAATGTGATCTGATTTTCAGGAGTGACAATCACCTGGTAATCCGTGGGAACAGAAAAGGCTTAGTACTTATGAAAATTTTACAAACTCAGTTGAGAAAATGTTTACCAGAGACTTTGGAGGATCTCTGCACTAGCTCTGGTTACTATTTTCACTTATTATTTTTCCTCTTTTCTGTTGCTTGAGGCTAAGTTTGGTTCTAAACAAATAGTGAGTTGGGGAGATGAAATTTCATTGAGAAATGTGAAATGCCAAGTTGAACTGCAGTGTGAAGCATGTGTTAGGTATTTTGAATAGTGATATCAAATCCCTCCCCCTCATGTCTTCTTAGAATAATTATTTGTTTACTAATTCTACAGAACCCAAAGTTTGGTATGCACTTTCTAGACAAATAAAATATGCTCCAGGTCCTGAAGAAATATAGGTTAGGGGAGAGATGCATGGTCTACTCCAAAGCTGTGATAAATGTGCCTTCAATGTTAGGACCTTTTTCACACTGAGGTCAGTTGATGAACTCCCAATAGGTTGCCAACCCTCCAGGAATGTCCTGGAGTCTCCAGGAGTTAAAGATTAATCTTTAATTAAAGATTATGTCATGTGATGTAACCTCTAGGAATACGTCTCTTCAAAATTGGCAACCTTTACTCCTTTTGATTTTAATGGGGGCAATATTAGGCCCATAGCAATCTTTGAAGGAAGTGGTACATTAACGTATACACTATATTACAGTAGTATGTAGAAAGACTTCAAAGAGTATTATTAATTGTATTATGTTAGTTCCCAGAGGTCCTAATCAGGATACAGACCTCATCTTGTTAGGCAATGTCAAAATTCATGGGAAAATACTTTCTAGAGGACCTTAGAATTTCATTAAAATAATATACAACAAATGTGAGTAGCAAACAAGATGAGGGTGATAATAATTAGTTACCATCCCACTGAAATGCTCTGCTGCACATTGAATCTATTGTTTTGTTGTTATGTATGTCAGTCACTTAGCAAGGTCTTGTAAATGGGGTTAAAAGTGTTGATGACATAAGTAGTAAGATAATAAAAGGAGAGAGACATCAGTATGACAGACAGACGTACAGATATGGCTGACTGTTATGCATTAGAGAAGAGGACAAAAATTATGGTGGAGTCCAGTCAAATATTTTGCCCTGCCCACAACTATGAAAAACACCATAATTTAAAGAGCTCGTTTCGTTCATTTTCAGAGATGGCAATTCATTCTTTTTGGTGTGTTAGTGTAGATTGATGATAAAAAAGCAAAAAGGCTCATGTGAGTGCCAGAAAGAAGGAATACTTTCCAACTGTTTCCTGTAAAGCTGGCAAGTTCCTGCTAAAAAATAAGGGGGCGGGGTTCCCTGGTGTTAATGTCATATTAACAGTAGAAATCCTAGAAGCAATGGTGAGATCCTTGGCAACAGATGTCTTAAGTTTCTTTGTCTGCTGCTGTACACAATACACATATATTTTTTAAAAAATGTTGAGTTGAACTGGCAGCATCATTCTGCCAATAATTAGCCTTTCTGTACATCCCTGAGGTGCTGGCAGTTTGCAATCTGTAAATGATCCTGATTTGGTAATACCTTATTTACTAATGAAAGATTCAGTCTTTTTATAACTGTTTGAATATTAGCTGAATGATCTGTTCTCTAGCGGTTAACAGCAAGATGATCGATACATTTAGCATAATAAGCGGCAATAAAGAGAGACCAGATAAATTACAACTATTCGGCAAATCATTAACTAGAACTGTTAAAACTGGGGTGGGTAAACTTCTTGGCTCAAGCCACATCAGGGAATAGAAATTGTACGGCAGGCCCTGAATGCTCACAAAATTTGGGTTGGGGTATGGGAGGGGATGAGGGCTCTGGCTGGGGGTACATGATCTGGGGTGGGGCTGGGGATGAGAAGTTTGGAGTGTCGGAGAATTCTCTGGGCTGAAACTGAAGGGTTTGGAGGGTGATCAGGTCTGGGGCAAGGATGTGAGAAGGGGTGCAGGTTTCGGATGGGAGTGCGGGCTCTGGGGTGGGGCTCAGGATGAGAGGTTTGTGGTGCAGGACGGTGCTCCATACTGATATTGAGGGGTTTGGTGAGTGGAAGGGGAATCAGGGCTGGGGAAGGAAGTTGGAGTGTGGAGAGAGACTCAGGGGTGCAGGCTCTGAGCGGCTCCTGGAAGCCGTGGCACGTTCCTTCTCTGGCTCTAGGTGTGGAGTGGCCCCCAACCCTTGGGGCGGGGTCATGGCGTGGCCTCCAGAAGCCATGTGATGTGGCCTCACCCCGGTGTCCTGGCTGGTGCACTGGAACAGGGCCGAGCCGTGTGCTGCGGCCCCCTCATCTGGCTCCCCAGCAGGAGCTTGTGGACCAGCTTAAAATGTCTCGTGGGCTGCATTCGGCCCATGGGCCTTAGTTTGCCCACCCTGTGTTAAACAATTTAAAAAAAATCCCAGAGGTGAAATACTGTATGTTTTCTTTTTTAATGTAAAAGAATAGGATTAGTGCTGTAGTGAAGAGCTGCATGTTTTATTTCAGCACGAGAAACCTCTATTTCAGCATTACTCTTAGAAATACTGTATAACAAACCCTTACAGTGAAAAATACTAAAAAGCACAAGGTTTTTTTTGTGATGATTGTTGCAAGCTCATGAGTTCACAAAAGGAACTTTCTCAATGTAATCTGCAGGAGGAGTTTCTGGCTTTTGAGAATTAAAAAGTAAGAACCTACTGGACTCTTGAGATAAAATTATGCATAGAATTACTTGAATGTGATATACCTAAATTTCCCTGGGATTACCTCTGATAGTACTGTCACAATTCCAAACCAGGATAGTAATTTTATCTTTCATATTTCAGTAGTAGGTCTTCCATGAATTCTGGATTAGATTCATAGATAGGTATGTGTCACTTAAGTATATATGTATCACTCAATCAAAGGATTCTTCTAACATACTCAAAGTAATACAAGCAGG
Organism: Dermatemys mawii; assembly: GCA_007922305.1. Classification (NCBI taxonomy): domain Eukaryota; kingdom Metazoa; phylum Chordata; order Testudines; family Dermatemydidae; genus Dermatemys; species Dermatemys mawii. The sequence goes on along the minus strand of ML677334.1, from coordinate 10,146,790 downwards.
AACTTGGCATCAGCAATGCCTATTCTCAAAGTTTCCAAGATTAGTGCAGTAAGGAATTCCAGTGACTGATATGTTTTTCTGCAATCATCTTTGATATAAAGAATCTTAAGCACCTCACACAAATAACTTGATTTTATATAGGTGGGCTATTTGATTCTCCTTATAAACTTCAGCGTGGAAGAAGAGTCTGAAACGCAGTGTACTGAGGCTTATTTTTTCTAACTCTCCCTTTTCTCCCGTGAGCCGCTCAAATAATTCCAGAATGTTCAGAACATTTGTAATCATTTTATACCAGTGTATTTTGCCATGCTCCCTGTAAACTTTTTACATTGATGTTTCCTGTGCGAAGTCTGTTTAATGTCAGAAAACAGAGATCCTCAACTTGTAAATTCTCTTTATGGAATTTGTATACTGCTCTTTGGCATCATCAATAGTCCCCTTTGCATGTCATCCTAGTGTATTACCCAGTACAGTAGCAAATGCCTGTTGACTTGCATTACGAATGTCCAGCGGATGCTCTTAGTTCTGTCTTAGCCAGCGAAAACCACTGGGGAAGACTTACAATTAGGTTGCATATTGGTGGCATTTCAACTAAGGTGACCAGATGCCCCGATTGTAGAGGGACAGTCCCAATTTTTGGGTATTTTTCTTATATAGGCTCCTATCTAAGAGAGTTTACAAGTTGAGGATCTCTGTGTCCTATTACTTCTCACCCCATGTCCTGATCTTTTACACTTGCTGTCTGGACACCCTAATCTCAACAAATGCTTCAGAGGCAGACAGGCAGGCAAACATTTTGTCTCTTTTCACCTGAGGCAGTGAAATATACCAAGTATGGCATCTCTGGAGAATGGCTTAGTGTGATTTTTTTTTAAATTAAGCTGTATCACCCATTAAAGTGTAAAAAAGTTTTGTTTATTTTGTTGTGTGTTGCTTTTTTTTTTTTTCACACATACTGGTGTGCACTCCTACCCCTTTCTGATGGGGGAGATTTGAAAGTTATTCTTGAGGTAACAGCAATGACAAAAAGAGCTGAATTAAAAAAAAAAAATCTGAATCTGGAGATATACAAATTCTAATTTGTTCAGAGCAGAAGCTGCATGAAAGAGAGCATGCAGAAATTCTGAACATTGATTCATATGTGCTGCTGTTGCAAGCCAGAGGACACACAAATAGCAGATGGAGGCAGTTTCTGTTTCACTTCCTGCTGAGAGTTTAGATTTTCCAAATCCAAACTCCTAATTCTCTTTGGCTTCAACATTCCTCCACAAGTTGCACACATCTTTTAAAATGTGTATCCCAAGGAAGCTAATGGTGTTTATGTTTGAAAAATGCTGAAGACTCAGCACCAGATTTTATCCTCTTGGATGTCCAACTGTTCACTGGCCACAATTCTGCTGCTCCCTGCATCTAATTCAGGATATCAGCGTTTAGTCCAATTACATTAAATTGTAGAATTTCTCAAGCCATCTCTCCTTTACCCAGTCTAGAGCATTATCACCTTTTGTTTCACTATGAGATATATTTTTTCTCCTGTTTTTCCTCCTTGTGCAACTATAGCATATTCAGTTTCATTTGTCCACCCATCTCAGTTCATACAGCTATCTAAAGGCTAAAGACTGGATCTCTGACTGCCAACAGTCTGTGTGCAGCGTTGCCACTTATATGATAATTATATTTCTTATGGATTTCCCACAGCAGGCTGGTTAAGCAGCATCTGGCACTTGTTTACTCCATTATCTAAAACCTGGATCAGGCCCATGCTATTTATCTTGGGGTGGATAGATAGGTCTATGTTTGGAGTGAAGGTGTTAAAGAAGACATGGATTCTGGAATACATTTTTTATGAAGCCAGCCTGTCCTGACACAGAGTTGTTAGAGGCAACAGAATACCTACAGAGTTTCAGTTTATAGTAGAATAACGTAAAGGAGGGGTGTTGAAGGGTAGAAAATCCATATCTATTATTAATTAAATATATAGGGCTGACCTGGAGGGGGGTGAGATATCTGTGCCCTGGCTAGACTGGAATAAAGCATTAAAGGACATCACTCAAGATGAATCTCTCAGCCACCATTAGATCGTGTGGATCGTTGATGAGTTAGCCAGCAGTTGAATGGTTAGCTAGCTGTGACGACTTTGCACCGAAACATGAAAATTTATTACCAGGTTGCCAACCAATGCCTTACTGCATGCTTTCCCTTGTACACTCCTTCTGTGCACTTCCAATCCATCTGACAGCCAAGCCCCTTCTTTCTACTTCCCTCCTCCCTTTCCTGCACTGAATTTATGGGCTAACTGCCACAGAGCTGTCATTTTTCCAGAGCTCTAGTACCAAAGGGTGCTTTTTTTGCAGTGATGGTGATGCTGAGCTAAGATATGTTTTCTTTTTTTATGTTTCATGCAAGATGACTTTACTGAAAGGGCTAAAGGGGGAACCAACACTGTATGCTCTAGAATTTGCAGAGCCCTGAAGTGCTTAAGAAAGAAAAACAAGGGGGGCAAAAAGGAGAGAGAGAGAGAGAGAGAGGATCAGGCAGACAGGCAATGCCAGCCAATCAGAGAAGCTCTCATGAGCTGCAGAAGCAGAGCATATGAGCTGAGGGGTTTGGAGGTACACAGAGCTGGAGTCGTGTGCCTCTCTGAGGACTGGGAGCAGCTGTGCTGTGAGCACTGAGAAAAGTCCCCATTTGCTTCTTATAAATTAAGTTCCTTGTCACCAGTTAGGGCAAGTCAGCCAAGGTAAGGCTTAAATAAAATGGCACTTTAATATGTAGCAACATTAATATTTCTGGACTATGGTGCTGCTAACACAGTCTTCTAACCAGTGTCAACGATATTTTGTGAAATATTACTATAGCAGTGGATCCACAGCCTATAATATGCTTATCTTAAAGTTAACTCTAATGTGTAAGCCATACCCTTGTGATATTTTAGAACTGTGTTTGCTTATCGAAGAATATTGCAGTGCAACCTACAAAATAAGCATTACAATATAGCTGTGTTCTCTGTGTGAATTTATCTGTGAATGTCTGAACAGTACCTTCATTTCTGCTGTATAACTTCTGAGAATGTGCAGATGCATTTTAATGGTGATCACATTCAGATGCTTCAGATTAGAAGTCATTTCTATATGTACCTAAATATATATTAAAAGGCAAACCATGTGAGAGTGTATAGCAGGGACATTACATTTGATATTTGAACAGTGATTTTTAATCAGTCTTTCCAGTACCCGTAACATTACAGGATATCTGAGCACTGAAATTGCAGTAGAACAGAGCTCTTGTCATGGTTTTAGCTGAAGCTGCATGTTAAAGCTTAAGCAGTGCCTAAACTTTTACTTCTTGTAAAGGGCAGTGTAAACGATGCTCAGCCACAAATGAGACCTCCCTTCATTTCCTCTTCCCCACCCCTACACCACTTGTGCTAATGGACAAAAAATAATATACAATTCAGCATTACTTTAGCTTACTCAATGGTTTTTCCAATTGCGCTTCCGCAGGGTTTAGAATTGAGGGTTTTAGCAAGGAAGGAGTTCATCAATATGACTTCACTAACATGTATTCTGAAAGCAAGGTGGCATTGAACCTGTGTGCATGTGTAACAATGTTTGTCTGCATGAGTGACACCACTGATACAGGGCAAGAGGGTGGGGAAACCATTTACTTGTAATGAGTGTAAACAAATAGTAATGCATTTTTGAGTCAGACTTTGTAATATAGTTTGCATACTTTTTTATATGTATTTTGTGGGCTAAATTGGAACTTGGGATACATCCAACTACAAGTGAGTGATGCCCCATCAGTTTTGCTCAGAGGAAAGTGGTAAAAAGGAAAGGTAAAATGAGCATGGACTTCCCTTAGCATAGGTGATAACATTACTGATTCTATTTAAGGTACAGAATTTGTTCTTCATCCAGAACTCTAAACATAGCCCCTGTGTTTTCAAAGCTTTATTTTCTATGCTCCAGTCAATCAAATACAGTTGTCTGAAAACACAGTGAAGCTTTCCTTTTGCAGTAATTGTTCTTTTCCTTTATGATAGTAAACACGTGTCTTCAGGGGAGATATTAAACCAGTGTAAAATTTTAACATATATTTGGCATAGTGTCCATCTGCGTAGGGAAAAGGACACATTTAGAAAAAATAACTTGACTTTATCCAAAGCTAATTTACCCTGTTGGTATTTACCCCCCTTTAGAATATCCCATAGAATAATTAAATCAAGCTTTTCTTGGATAGGCATTAAGTAAATGTGTTATAGGATTTCAAGTCAGGATATGGTTTCTATTTCACATGGCAGATCTACTTATATAAAGCATTGTGTCTGATAGAATATTTTTATGCTTCTTGACTGGTTAAAATCACCAGTGATCTTACTGGCTAGCACTAATGACTCACTTCCTGTTTCATTTTTGCTGTGAAAACCATCAAAGAACCATGAGCAGGAACATGAGAATAGGTAACAAACAGATGGCACTCTTCTCTTTAGATCAGTACTGATTCACTGCACCAGCAGGATGTTAGGGGGCACTGTGCTGCTGGAGATGGTGCCATTTTATAGCTCAGAGACAGAATAAAACTGATCACTTGCAAATGTTAAAGATCCTTTGGACTTCAGAAGAATAGGAGAGCCGACTCTGGTATTTTAGCAAAATGCCAACTTGGGTAATTACATTGTACCCATATTAATTTTCTGGGCCATTTCATACAATATTCTTTAGTTCCTAAATTAGAACTATTTGGTGACTCTGTCTCAAGCAGTTTACTATCAAGTCCAAAATGAAATGTGTGTGTGTGTATGCATGTGCCAGAAATGTATGTGTACTATTACTGATTCATCTGCAGTATATAGTTAATTTGCCTAACTTAGTGTAGTTTGGGAGACAGTCTGCATTAGAAAAGGATTTTAAAAAAACAGAAATTGACATTTTTCTTATCTTATTCTTTTCTCACGATTTTAAAGTTATTTACTGGTTTTAGTAACAATTGTGAATTTATAAACAAAAATAAAAAGAAATTAATTTAAAAATTGGACTTGTCAAGCAGGTGGTTTTCAATTTCAGCTGCATGTAATATTTAACCTCCTTCAGAGTCTAATGAAAACGGTTTAATGGATATGAAAAGATATGCTTCAGTTCCCTAAAATTTTATTCGGATTAAGAATTAGTATTCTGTTAATATGGTTAGGGCATTGAATTTACCGGGTATGAACAATGTTCTGAACAGACCACATCAAACTGAAGAGGTACCAATAGGTTGTTCTCTCTCTCTCTCTTTTTTCTCTCTAACAGCAAGAAGGCCTACACTAGATTAAGTATAATGACACACTGTGGCACAGCATTCTTAATGTACTGAACATGGGGGTGGAAACTGACAAGAAACAAAGCGGTGGTGGGAAGAGGTAACAAGCAGATCAATAAAATATGTTCTGTTCATAGTGTTGGACACCCACTATGTGATATACATAAATGATTCAAAGGAAATGGTAGTGCATACATTACTTTATGTAATCCAATGTATACAAAAAAACAGCTAGAATTTGGTTTGAGACTTCAATGGGAGACATGTTATGGGTCAGCAATGTAGGAGCTTAAAGGAAAGGGAGTATGGTCTAGTGATAACAATAAGAGTCAGGATTCCTGGATTCTGTTCCAGATTCTGCCACCGATTAGCTGTGTGAACTTGGGAAAATCACATGGTCATAGAATGATAGAAATTTAGGATTGGAACAGACCTTAGTAGGTCATCTAATTCCAGTGCCTTGCACTGAAGCAGGATTAAGTATTATGAAGAGATCATCCCTAACAAGTTTTTGTCTAACCTGTTCTCACAACCCTTTAATGATGGAGAGTCCATAACCTTCTTAGGTAATTTGTTACGGTGCTTAACTACTTTTACAGTTAGGAAGCTTTTACAAATGTCCAACCGAAAGCTCCCTTGCTTCCAGGACAATTATTTGTCCTGTCCTGAGTAGTTAAGGAGAACATTCTATCACTCTTTTCTTTATAACGGCCTTTCATGTATTTGAAGATTATTATCATGTCTCTTCTCAGTTTCCACTGCTCCAGATTAAACAAACCCATTATTTTTCGTCTTTCCTCAGAGATCATGTTTTCTAGGTTTTTAATCATTTTTGTTGCTTGCCTCTGGACTTTCTCTAATTTGTCCACATCTTTCTCAAAATGTGGCACTCAGAACAGGACATGGTGCTCTACTTGAGGACTTATCAGTGCTGAATAGAGTGGGATAATTATAACTCTCCTGTTAATACAGTCTAGAATGATGTTTTGCCCTTTATTTTATAATTTATTTTGGCACAATATGACATTGTTGACTCATATTTAGTTTGTGATCCACCGTAAACCCCAGGTCCTTTTCTATAGTACTTCTTCAAAGGCAGTCCTTTCCCATTTTGCATTTGTGTAATTGATTGTTCCTTTCTAAGTGTAGTACTTTCTATTTGTCCTTATTATTGTCTGTAATCTCACTGCATTGTTCTTAATCTTTCTTCATCTATAAAATGAATGTAAATATTTTATAGGGATTCCCTGATGCGTAATTATGGAGTGTAAGCAGTTTCAAAATTAATGTTGCAAATGAATTTCCATTATAAGTGCAATTTTACCCTCCACTTCTTTTCCACAAATGAAAGAATATGGGCCCCCAAAATTGGTAGATTTAGGTCTGAGACTGAAGATTTTTCCTCAAATGTGAAGAGACACGGAAAAGGTTAATTCATGTTCAAAAAAATAGGTGTTCCTCAAAGTACTAAAAATGTAATTTTATGCCACCTTTGAGACAAAGCAAAAAAGAAGAAAGAGTAACATAGTTGCCTGGATTTCCCTCACTGAAGAGTAGTTAACATGACCAAAGATTACAATCAAATTGTAAAAGAGTTTAACCTTTTAATTACGATATTGCAATAGATTGTTGGCTTCAAAAAGTTTCATATAGGGCACTGACTATTTGAGCTTAATTTACACCCCCCCAAGTGTGCAATCTCTTTTTTTTTCTTGGAATGATGGACCTCAGTGCATAAAGCAACTGCTAGATAGACTTTTCATTGGAGAAGGGACAATGTGTGCTTATGCCTGGAGTTAATCAGACAAGCTGATGGCAAATTAAGACACACGCTCACAAAAAAAGTGACTCCACAGTTAGAAAATAATAATTAACATTACATTAATTGCAATAATTTATTTAATCAGTGTCCCAATGAGGAATGCTTCCCTCCCCTTTTAACTGATAGTCTCAGTATCTTCACCCTGTTAATCTGCTAATGTGCTCCCTTCTTTTGGCTCTTGAGAGGGTTGCAGCAAGTGTGTATGTGAGTGGGAGATAAAGGAGATCTTGAAGACTAAGGGGATGTTGCCAGTAGAGCAGGAAGGCAGTGGAGAGGAAATGTAAAAGTATGGAAAGAAAAAGTATGATGTGCTGGTGGTAGGGTTGCCAACTTTCTAATTGCACAAGACTGAACACCTAGCCCCACTCCTTTCCTGAGGCCCCTCCCCCACTCACTACATTCCTCCTCCCTCAGTGTCTCGCTTCCCCCCTCCCCACTCACTTTCACTGGGCTTGGAGAGGGAGTTGGGGTGCGGGAGTGGATGAGGGCTCTAAATGGGGTTTGGGGTGGGGCCAGGGATGAAGGGTTTGGGATGCATGAGACGGGTCCAGCTCGGAGGGGTGGGGGCTCAGGCCTGGGGCTGGGGGTTGGGGTTCAGGGTTGGGGTGTGGGCTTACCTTGGGTGGCTCCCAGTCAGAGGCGCAGTGGGGCTAAGGCAGGCTGCCTGCCTGTCTGGCTCCATGCTGCACCTCAGAAGCAGCCAGCAGGTCCGGCTCCTAGGCGGGGCAGGCAGAAGGCTCCGCGGTGCATGCTGCTCTCGCCCGCAGGCACTGCCCCCGCAGTCCCCATTGGCTGTGAACAAGTCAATGGGAGCATGGAGACAGTGCTCAGGCAGTGTCCAGAGCCCCATGGCCCCCTTAGGAGTCTGACCAGTTGGCAGCTTCCAGGGTGCAGCACAGTACCTCAGAATAGATAGGGACTAACCTGCCTTAGCACCACAGTACTGCTGTGTGGGCTTTTAATGGCCTGGTTGGTGGTGCTGACCAGAGATCCCAGAGTCCTTTTTCTACCAAACATTCTGGTAAAAAACTGGGCACCTGGTCACCCTAGCTGGTGGTAGAACAGAAGATTAACAAAGATATTCATGTTTTATGTTAACTTTAAACTTTAAAAAATGCAAAGAAAATAATAATTGATTTGAAAATGTAACATGAAGCAAGTTGATACTGTAATTTACTAGTTAATCGATGTGTTGTGTAGCAACACTTACATGTCTCCAAGCTTAGTGTTATGAAAATGGATATAAAAATGATTGAGACCTCCAAAGATAATGTTTTTGCATTACATTAGTTATACTGACATGTACATTTTTTCTAGACTTATAGAAATTAGAATTTCTGGTTGTTTTATCTCTCTTGGGCAGAGTTAAGGTCGTGACTGCTATTCCATGAAAATGAAAGTCTTGTTTAAAAAATATGTTAATTGCTAATCTCTGGCTTTTTGATAGTTATTTGCTTTTTCTAAACACAGATATTTTTGAAAGATACGATGAAACATATTTTCATCTTTACTTCAACTTTAAGTCCATTTAAGTACATTTTTATCTATGAATTAATTAATGTTTTTGGAGCACCTAGAGATTTTTGGATAGAAGACAGAAGCAGCATTACTTTTGTCAAATTTTAAAGCAAATCGGGAAGCAGGAACCAAGAAAAGGCTGCAGGTTTTCTGTGGTGATGGTTTCAAACAAAACTGGGCTAGTTGGCAGATGTTAACTGTAGTTTGTAGTGTTTCTGATTCCCGGTTAATTATAACTACAGGATTTGAGTTTCTTCCATGTTTTTTGATGCTTCATTTGACTGACTATTTCATCCATATTATTTGTATCTTATAAGCTCAGTCTCTGCTTTATGTCCATTACTCTAGTAGACAATTGCAACATAGGAAAAAATAGATTAGAGACAGGGGAATTTCTCCAGGCAGTGTTCCTATTAGAGGGTTATGTTTTCATTTTGCCAGGTGATTTTTCATGGGTGCATCACATACTGTATTATTTCAAAATGAATGATCCTTAATATACTCATGCTTAAGAACTATCAAAGACGAAATGAAAAATATGGGAAAGACCTGGGATGAAATCTACTGGTTAGCCCAAGATCGAGTCGAATGGAGAAGAATGGTTGGTGCCTTATGCTCCACTAGGAGCGAAGAGGACTAACTAAACTAACTTAACTGAAAATACATGGGGGGGGGGGGGAAGTATAAGTTTTTTTTTAAAAAATGCAATGATAATGCCACTAAGAATAGACTGTTTGTTACTAGTAAACACATTTATAAGGTACTGCTTACAGTGCATATCTAAATAATTATCTCTTTCTCAGAATGTTTAAATAAGGCCACTATGTTTATTTTCAGAGATGGAAACTTCTATCTTCACAATTACACTAAATGATTTTATCTAAAAAAATAATTAAATGACTGTCTCACTTAACCTTGTGGTAATGTTATATAATGCAATTCAGGAGACCTGAATTTGAATCTTGTATCACTCAGGTCTCTTCCTCCTTGCAAAGATTGAGAGAACTATTAATTGAAATTCTTTGCCCCAGGAGCCCGTGCATGGCTCATGTTTCATAATAGTGATGCCACTGGTTGATAATGGAGTAGCACTTGTAGCCATAAAGGGGATTTTTTAACTCTGAAAAAAAATAAATGTTGCTTCCAGGTCTTCCAAGCTGAAAGAATTGAGGTCACAGTGTAGGCATTGAAGGTTAAATTAGGGAATAATTGTTACATCCTCAGGGTTTAATCAGTAATCTGGAGGAAAATTTGAGAGGGGGGGAATTAAAACAATTTCATATCAGATTAATGATGAGCAAAGTTTTTTTCACCACTCAATTCCTGTGGCTATTTGGAATGTAGGGACTGTTTTGGCATTTTAATTGTAGTTGGAGAAATAAGTTTGCTTCTGTTTTTAGCTTTTCTTACTGGATTAAATTCTGCCCTCCATTTCATTCAAGTAACTCTTTCAGTGTGGCTACATGAGTGTGAATGCAGACTGTGAACCTTTGTATATAATTGTCTCATGTCCTGTGACTTTTTTAAAATGAAAAAGAATTGTGTTGTTTGATAAATGAGGGAGATTCCAGTTGGTGCAGAAGACTAGATTGTGTTTTTATACAATACATTTTATCCACAAGAATGGATCCAATTTTGCCGGATGAGCATGAAAAAGTTGATTTTGCTTGGAGGAACTAGTTTTGTTTTGTTTTTACATTTCTTGGTAAATATAACAGGAATATCTAGGTAGCAGTCACACTGATTGCCATTCATTCAGTGTATGTGTACGTGTGTGTCTGTGTGTAGAGTGAGTATCCTGCTGAAAGAAAGCTGGCTACTATGGCTTGTCCTGTAGTGCGAAAGATTTCATTTGATTCTAAGAAGATGTTTTTAACACTGATATATGGCATTAGCACTATGGAAGTGCTGACTCTTCTAAGTGTAAAATCTTGGCTTTCGGGAAAGGTGAAATAAACTAGGGCACATGAGCAGCACCATAGCATGTTATCTAACTGACTAGGGAAAGTGCCAATATTTAAAAATAAATAAGAAAACTTTAATTTATAGCTGCGTTAAAATATTAAATCATTACTTCTTTTATGTTTCAAATTTTGTCCTTGCTAATAAATAATAGGCCCTATTACTGGACTCACAGAAAAGCTACACATCATTTGTTATATGTAATTTTCACACACTTTGCTAATGAAGAGGACACACTCCAAATGCATTTGTAATTAATTAAAACAAGATTTCTTGTATTCAGTTTAGAGATATTCAGCTTAGAGTTATTATCTCACATATAAAGCTTAAAGTGATGTGAAAATACATCAGTTCAATTAGCAGTGTCTTCTGCAGTGACATGAGATGAGCTTCTTTTAAAAGCTATATTTTAAAACTTTTTTTAAAAAATGTAAAACATCTAAAACCTTCTTTGAAAGCTGCATAAAAAACATGGAGGCTGGATCTTTCACCCCCCACCAGTGACTTCAGAGGGTATAGGATTGAGGCTCAGACTCCAACACAGTTTTGTATTAGAAACCTTTATAGAAGGTTTGGACGTGGGGAGGTAGAGGACAATCAACATTCAGACATGGCAATTCTGATCACGTTACTCCTTGTTCCAAGAAATGTGTTCCAACACATTTAAAAAAGAAAAAGAAGGACCTCAGACTGACAACTTCCTTAGCTCAATGTATAATGGAAATAATCATATAATAATGTTTTTTGTCTATGGGATTATTCCAGATTATAAACCCATATTCCCCCTCTCTCTCCCTCACCTTGCAGCATTACTTTTATAACCATCACTAAGATGTTTTATACAGTACCGCTAACCCCAGTACTGTTCAGCTGTGGAATGCTTTTAATACTACTGACCTTTGACAGGTATTTTTGTTACCATTAAAACTTTTTTCATGTTTTCCTTTCATTATGGAAAAGTCCTATGCATTTTAATAGAGATTCATATCCCTGCTCTGTTACGTTTAGGGTTACCAACTATCCAAGATTGGCCTGGAGTCTTCAGGAACAAATATTAATCTTCAGTTAAAGATGTCATGCTTATGATATACACTGGCTAAACTTAAAGTTTCCTGGCGCTTTCCTTTATGAGACTCCGTTCTCAGTTCCTGATAACGTTCTCAAGTTGCAACCATTTGGTTTGAAAGTTACCATGTTGGTGTCTGCCTCAGGCTTCATTTATTTAGTTATTTAGTTGTGGCTGGGTTTTTTTAAGTTTTTGCAAAAAAAAAAAAGGGGATTCAACTGTTTCAGAGCATGAAATTAGGGTAAAATACACTGTTTTACCCAAGTTAAAAAAAACTTCTTACAACCATTTAATTGAGTAACGCTGGCCATTTTTCTATTTTTGTTTCACTCAAAAACCTACATTTTTAATGATTTTATTTTTTAAAAATATTCATTTTCCTCATTTTCTCACTCACACTTTCTTTTTGGTGAACACTGGAGAAGGGGGAAACAAGGGGAAAATGGAAATAAAAATGAGAGTAGTAAATAGTTTCTGAAAACTAAAAACAAAAAATTCCAATAAATAAATAAATAAATTCATAAAAAGCAGTTACTGTTTTGGACCATTCTACCTGTAATACACCGTGTCTCCCTTTCAGTTAGTGAATTCCCCTTTCTCCCATACAGCCCAATACCAATTGTGCCTCCCAACCATACCTGTTCAGATTCTGCTCCTGCTCCTGATGTCCTCATCTGTTCTGTGCTTCTGCTTCTTCCCCATCTGATCTGCTCCCTCATTCCTATCCTGAGTTTGGAGTTGGAGCATCTTCCTGTCCCTTCCTCTTCCCCCAGTGTGTGGAGATCAAGAGGGAATTCCTTTATTTCCCCGAATTTCCTCCAGCATGCCAGGCCAGGGATGGGGCAGAACCGGGCTATGGCAACCCAGATGAAGAGCAGGAAGGCTGAGCTCCTTTGGGCAAGCCTGGTCCTTTAAGAGGGGCTGGAGGGTGGGAGAGAGCACTGCCTACTCCATGTGCAGAGGGCCAAGGAAACACAGCAGTGTTTGGAGTTAGTTTAATTGACTGCCTTTACCCAGGAGACAGAGGAGTAGGGAAGGACAGCCAATCAGAGGGGATCTCCTTGAAAATAACTCTGAAAAACCAGTGGTCTAAAGGGTCAACCCATACATTTGGCAGCCGTGCAAGTATCCCTTAAGCAACCGGAGCAGAAGAAAGCCTGGGTGAATGAATAGGGCTTGTCGTGTGCTTGGATGGCCCACAAACTTGAGCTTTGTTTCACTAAGGTGAGTTCAGGTGAATACCAAGTTCCAGAATTTAATAATGGACCAAGGTGCAACTGGAATCAGATCGGCCTGGCTTGATAAATATTTGTGGTATGTTTGGTCAAAACCCAATCCCATATTTGCATATATCTGCACACTTTCTAGTTTTGAACTGAGACTAGAAAGATTGCCATCCGCCTAAAAAAAAAGTGTATCCCATTCTCAGAACTGCAATGAGTTTCACTCCATAGGACCATCCAAAAGCTAATTATTGGTCATTAAGTTACAGTGGGATCTTGCCTTATTCATTGGGGAGCTTATTATATTTAATGAGTCTTGCAGCTGTTCTGCAGAACAAAACTCAAGAATGCTTGTGTAGACACAATGTATGCTTATGTCCTATTTAAGTCGATGGCACTAGGCATCCCGTGACATGTGTACAAGTTTTCTGACACATTTATAAGTATTTGCAATTGTTTTTAAAAGCAGTAGGTTACTTTTCTCAACTTAAGAAATTCCTACTGAGGTGCCTAACTCCAAATCTTTGCTATTGCATTTTGGATCAGATGAAGGGTGAGTGGTTTTTACAAATCAAATCCATTCAATAAACCTTGCTTTCAGCTCTTCAGTATACTCATTTAAAAGAATGTATGTGAATTGAGCATAATTTAGGCCTCAATGTGAGACATCATTCATATTTAAACTTTTTTTAACTGGATAAACAGTGACAACTAGACACCAGCCAGAAGAAAATTCAGTAACATTATTTATATAACCTGGATCCTCTGCACCCCATATCAACACTTAATATAAACTTTTGTTCACTCAGAACCTCATTCTTTGCTTACTTCCCTGCAAGAATCTCAACCACACCACCATCACCCCAGACAAACAAAATAGTGCAGAATATTTGGAAATGTAGAACTTTTAGCAGAATTAAAACTAAAATAACAAACAAAAAATAGAACTGTGTATTGCAGATGGATATTCTCTAAGAAACTGAAGGTCTGCTTGATGTTCTTAATTTAAAAGTTGCACTCCTAGTAAATTCAGACAAGCAGATGACTCTTTAAACAAACTATTTGATCGTCTTTCAATGCCACTAATGAGGGCTGCACACATGGGTATTAGAACGCTGGCCCAGATTCTTGTTCCAGAATGGCCCCTTGGAGTCACAGGTGTAGATGCACCTTGATCAGCCCTAAGGTCAAGGAGCTTTAAAGTAAGTAGCTTGAAGACACATATGCTTGCTCCAGCTGTGCTGAGTGTACTTTGTTGCAGCTGAAGGTCTAGCCCATGGACTGATGGCAATAGCTGGCACTTAGCTCCTGCCTATACAGATATATAGCATACTCTACCAAAGAGACCGTTGTATGCATTCTTTGCAGTGCTGGTCAGTGATCTAAGCAATATTATACTTATTATTTAAAAAAAAACGCAGGAGTGGAAGGGATGAAAGATGTGAAACAAATAATTCAGTAAAGTAAAAAAAGGTGTTGTTTAAGATAAGAACAAAAGAACAGCCATACTGGGAGAGACCAATAGTCCATCTGGCCTAGTATCCTGTTTCCAAAGGTGGCTAGTACCTGGGCTTCTGTGGCAGTGTACAAAATAGGGCAGTTGTAGTTGTAGGACAATGATTCATTCCTCTCTTTCCCTCCTGGTTTCCGTTAGTCAGAGATTTAAGGTCGCCCAGGGCCTGGGGTTGCATCCCTGACCATACTGGCTAATAGCCATTGATGGACCTATCCTTCATGAATATATCTAGTTCTTTTTTTAACCCAGTTATACTTTTGGCCATTGCAACATCACATGGCAATGAGTTCACACTAACTGGGTGTTGTGTTAAAAATACTTCCTCTTATTTTTTATCAAACTTGCTGCTTATTCATTTAATTGGGTGACCCCTGGCTTTTGTATTGTGGAAAATGGTAAATAACACTTTTTATTCACTTCTTCCACACCAGTCATGATTTTTATAGACCTCTATTATGAGCCTCCTTACTCATCTCTTTTCTAAGCCTTACTCTTTTTTGTTTCTCCTCATGTGGAAACCATTCCATACCTTTCATCATCTTTATTGCCCTTCTCTGGACCTTTTCCAGTTCCACTATATCCTTTTTTGAGATGGGGCAACCAGAACTGCACATGGTGTTCAAGGTGTGGGACACCATGGTTGCATGTAGTGATAGTACGATATTTTCTGTCTTATTTTCTATCCATTTCATAATAATATCTTGTTAGTCATTTTGTCTGCTGCTGAACACAGAACTGAAGTTTTCAGAGAACTATCCATGGTTACTTCAAGATCTTTTCCTTGAGAGGAAACAACTGATTTAGAGCCAGTCATTATATACCTATAGTTGGCATTATTTTTTCCAATATGAATTACTTTGCATTTATCAGCATTGAATCTGCCATTTTGTTGCTGATTCATTCTGTTTTGTGCTATCCCTTTGTAACTCTTCACAGACATCTTTGTACTTAACTGTATTGAATAATTTTGTATAATCTGCAAACCTTATCACTTTGCTGTTCACTCCTTTTTCAGATCATTAATGAATACATTGAACAGCACAGGTCCCAGTAGAGATCCTTGTGAGATCTATTCATCTATTTCCATTGTGAAAACTGACTATTTAGTCTTACCATTTGTTACCTATTTTTTAATTTCCTACTGATCCATGAGAGGAGCCTTACTTTTATCTCATGGCTACTTCATTTCCTAAAGAGTCTTTGGTAAAGGAACTTGTCAAAAGCTTTCTGAAAATTGAAGCACACTATATAGACCTGATCATCTTTACCCTCATGCTTCTTAACATCCTCAAAGAATTCTAATGGATCGGTGATACATGACTTATATTTTTGAAAGGACATGAGAAAAGAAGGGCAAACCTGAGCCTGGCTCTTGCTAATCTTGAAATATGGTTATAGCAGAAGTGTCAGTTAAAGTCAGATAAAAGATTCGATCATATCCTCCTGCTTTCAGTCATTTATCATTTTGCAGGGTTTGTCTCTGTATGAAGTTGATGTTTTCTGAAGCATGAGTGAAAAATATTTTGGAACTCAACATAGGGCTTAAGTGGTGCATAGGTTGCATGCTGTCTCTCTGCACCCAAAGGTATTTTATTTACTCAGTGTGTGAGTTGCTTAGTTTCTGTGTGACCCAGGGAACACATCTATAAGAGGATACCATACCTTACAAGGAGGATTAAAAGGCTTACTAATGTTTACAAAATATTTTTAGGATATCGTATGAAAGACACCAGGGCTTGGAACATTCACTCAGTACTTACTAGCCCTTGGGGCTAAGTCCACTCATCAGGCCAAAATATATTCATGCTTCAAGTTATATCCCTATCCTGAGACATACTTCTGTTCTTTCTGGTTTCCCTTTGGCTGGGCCTGAACACTCTAGTCTCCTGCCGGCAACCCTGCCTTGCAACCTTGCAAAGGGATTTTGTATAGAGGTGGTATCTGCTGATGCCTGCCTACCTAGCAGATGGCTTTTTGGTGTACCCATCTGTCAGCTCAGCAAAGGGATCTGGGAGAAAGGGAGACTTGTAGCTGTCACCCTTAGCAGAATTCTTTTAGTGGCAACAGAAAGGGCCCTCACACATAAAGCCTTGTGTTTGGATGGCTAGGGCCATATACACTATGTGTATGCTTCATTGTAAACCTGGGTCTGTGGGACCTGGGATAGGGGATTTGGTGTTTCCAAGCCCAGGCTCGAGCATCCACACTGGATTGTAAACTTGGATTTACAATCACACTCATGGTGCACTATGCATACCTTCTGATTTGGGTCTGTGGTATGACCTGTGTCCACATTGCAAAAGGATAGGGCTTGGACATGAGTCTCAGTGGGACTCAAGCTCTGATCCACTCCTCTAGCAGGGTTCTAGGACCCAGGTCCTGAGTGTTTGTTGACCTGAGTCAGACTGATTTGTGTGTGGAGGAGGACTTGGGCTCAAACCCGAGTCTTAGCGAGCGCGTGGTATGAATGTAGACATACCCAGAGAGGAGCCATTGCCGAAAGGAGATGGAGGTGGTGGCTTCAAGGCTCCTCACATATAGAGCCTTCTGTTGAGGTTACAAGAACGGCACACAGATCTGAGATGATGTGGAGTGCCACGTAGGCCCTGCTGCACTGAGCCGGATGAATAATAGATTATTCAGTTTGCTGGCAATTCTGAAAAATTGAAAAAAAAAAATCATTTCTGGTTAAACTGAAAACAACACTTTTTAAAATTTTTTTAGTAAATTGGAAAGTCAAAAAGAGTCTTTTAGTGTCAAATGAAAAGTTTTGTCCAACCAGAAAAAAATATTTTAATTTTTAGCATTTTTTAACATTTCAAAATAAAATTAAAGGAAATTTTGAAACTAAGTCACTTTGAATGGAAAAATTGAAAAATTTAATTTTTAAAATATCAAAATGAAACATTCACGGGGAGGGGGAGCCTTTTTTTTTCCGACCAAAACAATCTGATGAAATAAAAAAAAAATCATTAAATGTTTCCTTGTTGCCAAATCTGTATTTTTCACTGAAAAAAGAATTGGTCAAATACTTTTGCGCAATTGCAGTCCCATCATACTGCATCAGACTGTTGCAGAGACGCAAGTGCCAGTACTCCTACTACAATCTCTAATAGGTGCCCCCGACACTGCACCAACCATGATGGCATCACTGGAGCTGCTTCTGCAGATTTAGGTAAATATCGCTACATTGAGTTACTCTGTTCAGTACTGGAAGGTTTTCTTCTCAACATAAGGATTTGATAGTGCTTAGTTTTTTTACGTGTTGATGACACTCACGGAAAATGATTCCTACCTTCTGTGGGTGAGTAAATTTTGCAAGCTCTGAAGGATAAAATATAAGAGCAAAGTATTATTCTTTGTTAGTTTAGCTCATATCCAATGAAAGGATCTGAATTAGCTGATTTTTTTGCCCCATCCAGTTAGGTGCCTGGATCCATTCAGATCTCTTTTGAATTCCAGTGTAAATATCCCCTTTCCTCCTCCCACACCCATTCTTTAACATATACCTATACCCTTCTAGTGTTAACAGCATGCACTCTGAGGTGTAAATAACAATAAAAAATACACTATTCCTGAGATGTTTCAGAAATATTGTTATTGAGTGGTTTCCCAAGGCATCTTAACATTTATTCAGTCTGATCCTCTACTGTTTGCACTTTTTCAGTCCAAAATACCAAATAACTCTCTGCTGCTTACAGGCACGAGAGATTCATTTCTGTCTTACAAGCAAAATGAATAGATATTTTGAACTGCCTCCATTTTGTTTAAAGTTTGCCTTTGAAAGCTTAATATGATGGATCTGAAATTTTCTTTTACGCACCCACCAATTTATTTCCATTATTTATATTTTAAGGTAATACTTCTCTCTTCTGTCATAGTTCCCTAAGTGCAATAAAGGACTGTTTAGTTGCTTTGTGTAAGAGGCAGATCAGACAAGCTGCAGTATCACTTTTGCTTTTGATAAACTTTTTTACACATAAAATGCTCCATTGTATCATTGATGTTCTCTAACTGAAACATCAGAATTATTAAAAACCATAAAGCAACATCTGAACTACAGAGAAAGGAAATTCAGCTTCCTTTTCTCTCTGCTGACGGTTCCACATAATCATGTCATTTCTCTCAATTTTGCTCTTTCCCCCTTTTTATAGTCCTCTGAATCCTCTGGTCTTATTGCTCCAATTATATTCCATTCTTGGATTTGCACCTTGAGATGTACTTCCTCTTAGAACACAAGTTCTCTAACTGGTATATTGTCTCTCTTCTTCAAAACCATCTGTACTGACTTTGGACTATCCTTACCTTCTCCTCTTCCTCAGTAATTTCTTCACTCTTTCCTAAACTGATCTTCTAAATCTTGTCTTATCTATTTTATATTCAAGCTTTTGAGAACAGGTATGGTCCAGCAGGTCTCAAATGTGGACAATGCCATGCTGCCACCCAGCTCTCGCTATAACTGCCTTCCTTTCCATTATCCATGACATGCGGTGGACACAGACCACAGAAAGTCTCACTTTGAGGGGTCTTACAGGCACCAGCCTCATAGCTTCCAAATGGCTCCCCACCCTTTAGAAACCCAAGGGTTGTTCCAGGAAGAGTCATGGTAATAAATGTGGTTATTCTGTAGCTGCTATGACCATTCTGACTCTTGAGCTCTTGGCTTTGACCTCAACTTGATTTGAACCTGATCCTGGAACTTGACTATGAACTCTTTTGTTACTCTCGGCCTCAGGTTTGATGCCCTTGTCAGTGTCCTGACGCTAGAGAATGTTTTACTTATTTTTTTTAAATAGACATGAAAATGTATGACTATATATAAAGTGTTTTTGTTAATAAATAGTGATATACAGGGCAGACGGGGCTAGTAGTAGATACCACAGAGATCCCTGTTAGTCTAGGTCTTAGTTAAAATCCTCACTAATGATTTTGAAGTGGAAGAAAATACACAAGGGATAAATGTTCCAATTTTCTTACATTGGAAGTATATGCATATGTCAAAAATGCCAAATAGAAGATAATGTTTCAGAAATATGGACAGAAAGGAATGAAATAAAATTCATTTAA
This sequence comes from Dermatemys mawii, assembly GCA_007922305.1. NCBI lineage: Eukaryota > Metazoa > Chordata > Testudines > Dermatemydidae > Dermatemys > Dermatemys mawii. Next base: position 10,127,312 of record ML677334.1, on the reverse strand, counting down.
TAAAAAGAATGTGAGATGAAAATTAATCCAAACTACAAATAGTCAGTGAAAAGGGGGAAAGGACAAAAAACCAAAACAAAACAAAACTGGACAGCAGTAATCCTGTAAAAGATGTAGGAGTAGTAGTGGAAGCAAATAAGATATAAGTTTGCAATGTGATATGGGAGCAAAAGATCAATGTAGTTTAGGGCTGTTTATTGACATACTTAACTTCACAGATAGTCCCTTTCCATATAGTTTTGCTGTGACAATATATGAAGGATTGTGTTCATTTCTGGCCACCTTATGTTAATACATTTCTGGTAATATCTGAAAAAATTCAGAAAAGAGAAAAAATCCTCAGAAGACATGAGGAAACATTAAATAGAACTAAATATGATTAACATAGTTAAAGTAAGAGTAAGAGTGTTTTGGAACAGAGGCGGGGGCGAAATTAGATATTTTAAGAGTGTACAAGCCAAAGCAAGAGAGGAGCTGTTGAAGATGAAACACACCTGTGTACTATGACTTGTGAGATAAAATTAAGAAGGGGAAAACTGAGTCTGGACTGAGTCAGATGGAATTTCCAGACCAGAAGCTCTGTTACATTGTGGAGTATACTCTGAAGGAAAGCTATAGAAGCCCCATTATGTAGAACATTTAAAACTCAACTGCATGAGGCACTAGAAAAATCTACTTCTGGGGAAAAAGCTTTTGCTGACAGAGGGTTGCAACTAATGTTTATTTTTTGTGGTTTTGTTATAATAGTACTATGCTAATTAGCAGAGCCACATTTTAAACATTGTTCCTGAGTTCATTGAGTTTGTTATTTAGTAGTTTGTAGAAAGCACGAACAACTTCTAGCATTATTGTCTTCCAATAACATGTGCTATATAAAGTAAACAAATGGTTCTCTTCTTGTAGATGAATGCGGAAAACAGTATGGCCATTATAATTACCAACAAACAATCTCTTCCTTAATTGGAATATGTTTTAGACAGGACAATGTGTTTGATTTGTTTATGGTGGATTTTTTAAAAAATTTAAAATATCATGATGTGTTTCTAATAGAAATACTTTAAAAATATTTTATTAAGTTGATTTCATAACTGAGTTTTTATATTTTAGTTTCTTGATATGGAGTCTGGAATGTTTTTTAGCCAGTGCAAAGCTCAGCCTCTTCTTGGTAAAAATTGTTTTATTTTATGATTTCTTAAGGGATATTTTCACCCACATATCAGGAGCATTATTGAATGTTTTAGACTGTACCTGATGGCATCATAATTAATTTCAACTGCCGGAGCAGGACAGCTGTTTCAAAGTAAGCAGATACCCATATTTGTGTTTCTCAGATGCAAACAGAATCCCACATCACTTCCAGATCTTGCAGTATCTTCTGGAGCCCCCAGTTCTGTTTTTCCCTCCCCCAACACACACCTATCTTTTTTAAATAAGAGATAATAGAAATTTTGATCTCCTCTAGGATAGAATCAAATTAGAATGTGCTGTGTCCAGGTAAAACTGATGAAAGAAAATTCATTTTCACTTTTTACCTGAAAGCACATTCTTTTCTATGACAGCCACGTACCATCTGTTCAGTATTTATTACAGATTGCTGCCACTGGAGAAAGTGAAGGTGGGAGGGGGAATCACAGTTGTGTTTATACCTCATTATTTTTTTTTTAATCTTTCAAGGGTTAAAGAAGCAAAATTAGCAGTGTAGTGACATTATAGTGTAATGTGTTTGATATTTCTCTCTGAAAACTACAGCCTTCACACCAGGAATCCTCCCTGTAATCACATCCTAATGTAGTCGTTCCAAAGAGACTAGTATTAAGCATGTTTGTCCTATGCCTTAAGAATGCACATACTGATCCATCTAGTCCAGTATGCTGTCTTCTGACAGTGGCCAATGTCAGATGCTTCCGGGAGAATGAATGGAACAGGCAATCATTGAGTGATCTATCCCCGGTCATCCAAGTGACAGTTTCTGGCAAACAGAGGGACACTCAGAGCATGGGGTTGCATTCCTGACCATCTTGACTAATAGTCATTGATGGACCTAGTAATTCATGAACTTATCTAGTTCTTTTTTTAAACCCTGTTATAGTTTTGGCATTCACAACATTCTCTAGCAACAAGATCCACAGGTTTCCTTCTTCCAAGAAGAACATTTACCAGAGTTTGAGCTATGGTGACACTCTTTGGTTTTAATGAGAGGCACATGAGTAAGCCACTGGTTTGGGCTGATAATTTCCAATGTAACTGTCCAAAGTTAGAAATCTAAATCAAATTGGCCACATTCTCATTGACTGTGCTGGAAGATGTGTGCACTCTGTGCTTCTGAAATCGGGCCACTTTAATGTGGGTGCCCACATATGGTGCTTAACTTTGGGAAGTCAAATTTGAAAGTGTTGGCTTTAGTATAAATATGCTTTTAAATTTATGAATGGCTTTGCCTCTTGCAGGGTGTTCTCACTCTTGCCTAAAACAACCTGTTTTAAAAATAAATGCATTCTCATTAGCGAGGTGTGGGTTTGTTTTTACCTATCAATCAAAGGGCAGCGTTGAGGAATATGCAAGAATATCCTTGGGAGCATATAGTATATTGTCTTCCTAATTAACCTACAACCACAACAAAGTCTCTAAAAAAGAAAGACGCATGCAAGTAAATATCAGACCTGCTACTGAAAACACTTATTCCAGAGCAAAATGCTTGAAATGGAGAGGAATTCCAGTAATGAGAACGGGACTAGAAAGACAAGCCCCTCTGTGGGAATGAGCATTTCTAGGATAGGGCCGGAAATACCTTGTTGTACTCTGTTGACAGGGATGCTAGAAAATTCTAAAGTGACTAAAATTCTGTAGCATGCTGAGGATACTTCCATGCTCTGCCCTTCTTCACCTGTTTTCTAAACACTTAGAAGGAATCATTCTTCTTGAATTTTTTCAAGGCCCCGTTTCTGAGCATCAAAAGTCTTACTGGTACTGGAACCATGCCAGAAGAAACTATGCTTAGGATGGGAGTTGCCAGCATATCTATTACAGTTTTCTGTAATATGCCAATGTGGTTGCAGATTTTTTCTCTTTTCTGAAAGACAAAACAGGCACAATTTTGTAGATGATTTTAAACACGGTTGTTTCCAGCCTGGCCCTTGCTATAGCATGGACAGAGCCAAACATTATTTTCTGTGGATCCCAGAAATGTAAATTTATTAAACTTTACTTATACAGGAGGATAAAAGTCATGTGTGAGTATACACATGCGTGTGTGGTGTGTTCATGTACATATATGTACATATTATTTATCTTCAGAAAAAGGATTGATTTTCTCCACTAAAAAAAAAAGATTGTTGAATTTTAACTTGAGAAGCTTGTCTCTGCAATATTCCTATAGTACCAGATTTTTATTGGAGAAGTAATTTCTTTTTTTTTTTACTTTCAGAAAAGAGCCCTTCCTTATGTACGATGGAAGGCCTTTTTGTCTTTAAGAACGTTCCATAGATTTATGAAAATAGAGGTCTAATACAGAGTCAGTTTCAATTCTCTCTAGGAAGCTCAGATGAGCCTGGACAGCTACAAAAAAATCATTTATAAAAGAAAAAGTTTCTGACCTCACTATCTGAGTATCTGAGAAACCATTCTATGTTTTCATTTTCCAATTATTGTCCAAAGCAAAAGTAGCCTAATCATTTTCAAACAAAAATCTCTCTTTTGAGGACTCAGTGTCTCTAAGCTGCTTTGATTCTAATTTTATATTTAAAAGGTATTACTTTTATGGAATTCTTGTACTGCTGTATTCAGTCTAGAAAGTCACTGACCAGAGATTATGAAAACAAAAAAGACTCTGAGAGCATTTTAATGTTCTCCTATGGCAAAAATTATTCACTTTCCTAAAACCAGTAGAATTCAAGGGGAGATCACCAGGCTAAATTGTTTCTGTGCCTAAACCAGCTACAGCATGGTATGTATGTTCCTTTTGTTCTCAGTTTAATTCATGATAGTAATATGTTTTGCAATCTTTGAACAAAAAGCTTAGCCTCCACACACTTCTCATTTCATAAAAATGGGTATAATAATGCCTGGGGTGGCACATTCCAAGGGTATAATGTGTATGGGTACAATGTGCCTGGGGTGGCACAATGTATGGGTAAAAATGGGTATAATGTGCCTGGGGTGGCACGTTCCAAGGGACAGCATTCCAGTCAGTCTTGGGCAGCACAATTCGGCCACCTCCCCCTCCCCCGCCTTTTTTGCTTCGTCAGTTTGAGCGCCTTTTTTTTTTCTTTTTTTTTTGGTTGGAGTGGCAAAAGAGATAAAGCCGGTCCTGGCTGGAGTGTCCTAAAATCTAATCCTTAATAGATATCCAGAGGACACCTGAGAGATTCTGTAGGGTGTGATATACTGTATAAGCAGCAGTAACTTGAAGAGTGAGGAAGCCTAACATGGCCACCCTCAGTACATCCTGTCCACCACAAAGGGGAATCAGGAGAGCAACCCTGACATAACACAGACATACTACAGACATAGTATGGATTATTTTGGTAGCAGCCTACACAAATTGAATTGTGTCCTCCAATTCCTTTGTTATGGCTAGTTTGGGGCTCCGGAGGAGCTTGCTGGTACATCTATGACTTTAGCCTTCTTGTACCTGATCTCGAAGGGGATGCAGTTTTTTCATTAGGACTCTGATAGTTAATTGACATTTTATTTTAGGTACTCAGGTGGTGAGTGCAGGGCTTTTTGTTTGTTTGTTTGAGGGGGTTTTGTTTGTTTTTTGCTATAAGAAAATAATCACTTTGCAAAATAAAATCTCCTGCTGGCTGCATACGTTGAACCTGTTATAAATAAAAATCAAATATAAATGAAAGGTTTCTTGCAGGTTTGGGGAGTCAGTACTTTTAAAAAAAGAGATTACTGCATACTGGTGAGGGTTAGAGAGTTAGTAAGGCAGTATAGACCACCTGTCTGACCATTCTTTCAAAAGTGGTCAGGGCCATATTTTTCAAGTGATCATTACCCAAAATTGGCTCCACATTTTAAAAATAGCTCAACTTCCATTTAGATACCTAAATAAGAGCCAAAATTTCAAGTGTTCAGCATCTAGTGGCTTGCAGTATGCAGTTACCGTCAGATTTTTTCAAAAGATTTTAATACCTGAGGGCTGTTCTGAACATCTGTTTCCTAAATAATGTATCTATAACAGTTTTGCAAACTTTTGTAACACATATTTTCATTGTAGATATGTTGGTTCTGAATAATACCTTAGGTGACAATTATATGTGACTTTGGAGAGATGAATGTTTGTAATCCAAGTTAGAAATGGCTATCAACAGTATTATTGTGACTAACAGCGTAATTAAATGATGTTGGAAATATACTGATCTACCTTTGTTAAACAACTAATATTTTGAGATGACAGAGAGAGAAGGATTTAAGTGTGTTGTTTATTCATTGGGATGGATTATTTAATCAATATCAATAACTTTAATGTCCAACATCTAGTGAGAATACATGACAAAAATATGGTCTGTGCAATTATATTCCACTTGTTTGTCATTTAATGAATAAATAATACACTTAAATCCTTCTAATTGCCATGACCATATTTTTTGGTCATGTGATCTCACTAGATGTTGGAAATTAAAGGTATTGATTGCTTGGGATGGATGTTCTCAAATAACTTTTTTATTGTTCTATGGCTATATGTTTGTTTACATCTGTTTTTGTTTGGTAGCCCTTGCTTATTTAATCAACAGTTCCAGTAAACTTTTTAATTTTTTTAAACATACTGAGTCTTAAATTTTACATTAGGAAAAATTATCCCAATGTAGTTTCAGGTATTACATCTGCTCTTGAGTCCCTCTGTCAATTTGTGAGTATAAAATCAAATTGTCATTAGTGTGCGAGTATGTATAATACATTCTTCTTTCTCCTGTTTCTTTGTGAAATATCCCCATAGAAATTGCCTATACAGAGGGAAAAATGAAACTAACTATAATAAATAATCTTTAGACAAAAAGATAGTCCCTAGCCCAAATAGTTTAGTTGTTACTTGTAGTGATAGGTAAAACCGCTTCATGCAGAAGTGTGACTTGTAAATTAGCAATGTCTTTTTAATGGATATCTTTATTCATAGACCCAAAAAATAAAATCTTTGATACAAAGTACCTTATACCTGTATCAACAGGTTCATTTGTTGGTTTGTTATGCAAACATGTTGATTGTCTGTTTTTCGAACTATACAAAACACTTCCTGATGCAAGAAGAAAGCTGGGATTTGTTACTGTATGAGCAGACAGTGGCAACTGCCATCTCACTCTCTGGTTTGCTTCATGAAATTTTGCCCAGGTTGAATGGAATACTACTGATAATTGACCATTAAGTTTGAAGCAGAGCACAAGTGGAGCTATGTACAGGAACTCCTCACTTAAAGTTACCCCGGTTAACATTGTTTCGACGTTAAGTTGTTGCTCAATTAGGTAATATGCTCATTTAAAGTTGTGCAATGCTCCCTTATTAAGTTTTTTGGCATCAGTCTGCTTTGTCCACAGCTTGCAGGAAGAGCAGCCCGTTGGCACGAGCTGGTAGGGGCTTGGAACCAGGGTGAACCGGCAGCCCCCCATCAGCTCACCTAAGTTCCCTGTGTGGCATCCACCCAGCAGGTTATCAATTGCCGGCAGTTCACCTGTCCCTCCCCACACTGTCATGTGCTGCTCCTACCCTCTGCCGTGGAGCTGCTTCCATGATCCTCCTGCTTGCTGTGGGGGTGTGTGTCTGTCTGCCATGCTGCCTTTCAGAATGTGAGGCTACATTACCAACAATGTGTTAACCCTTGAGAGCTCAGCCAAAAGCTAGTTCATCATTTATCAGTAAGGTATTCCCTGGGAAATATCCCACCTTCTAACTTCACAACCAGGCTTCACAATCATCATCGTTGGGTACAGTATTAAATTGTTTGTTTAAAAGCGTACACTGTGTGTGTATGTGTGTATATATAGGTGTTTTTTGTCTAGTGAAAAACATATCTCTGGAACCTAACCCCCTCTATTTACATTAATTCTTATGGAGAAATTGGATTCACTTAACATTGTTTCGCTTAAAGTCGCATTTTTCAGGAACATAACTACACTGTTAAGCGAGGAGTTCCAGTACAGGGATGCACAGAAAATATTTGATTTTTCTCTCTATACTCCTATGGAATGATAATTCTAACAGAATGATTAATCTCAGTTGAATGACTAACGCAAAATCAGCAACTCTATCATAAATGCATAACTTTTGTATTGTTTCTATTAATCTAGCCACAGATGGTAGTGGCATGAAATGGCATGCTATTTTATTTTCAGTGGCATACCGAATCTCATTTGCATGCCCTGGCAATGCCTGCTTCTAGTAACTAGACGTTAGAAGCTACAATTGCGTATTAGACCATGGTGACTGAAAATGTTTAAGGCTATTCACAGATACAATATTTAAGGGCATTTTTCAGTAAATGTGCAGGTGTGCAAAAATGAATGCTAGAATGAATTAGAAAATCAAACCATGTGATATTTGTTAATATTTTATGCCAAAGTGTAACATTCTTTTCTGGGCCTTTTTGTAGCTCTATGGCCATAATCTGTTCAATATTTAAGTAATGATATGTTTACTTTTTACAAATTAAGATATTTGTCACTGTCACAGTGAAACAACAACTCTTCATAGGCCAGATTTTGTTTGCCACTCATCTTTTGGCTAGTTGAATATGACATGGGAACAAATTTCCTCACAGATCTTTGTTCACTGTGTGCATTTTGTGTTCTTATTCATTACTGTCACTATGTGATGGATAGGAAATATTACTCTGATAGATCTAAGGAGGATGGACACATTGCAATTCAGCCTGTGCAAAGAGCAGCACATAGTACACTTTCTCAGCTGTTTAGTTTCACGCTCCTTTGATGGAACTCAGTAGCATATGTCAACACTGTTCTTCTCTAATGTTATGCAGTGTTTGCTCATTCTATTGAGTTACTTGTCAGGTAAATACATTTAAATATGAAAAAAACAATCAACACTGATATAAAGAAGTCATTCAGATGTTTGAGTACACTACTGTAACTCCTTTATTCAGAGTTCTAAATGTTTTCTATCTCTCTGCCTTCATATTGCTCCTGAATATAGTTTATTTTGGATAATTGATCATAACAAATCGAGCTCATACTGCACATCTGAAAAATGACATTTTAAATCACATCTTTTCACTTTTAAAGACTGCGTACATTCCATATTATGACATGTCTTATGATTCGGGGCTTGAACCAGACATCTATCTAGGTTCAGTCTATGGCTTCTGGGACAGTTAGACTATTATCATGCCTTAATATTTACATGGCTTACAACTGTGGCTGTACATCAGCTGGAAAACATGGCACACTAAACTGACCTATTTCTCCTTGTAACCTTTCTGTATTAATGTTATGTTAAAAAAAGCCTGTCACTTAAAAGGTAATAAGGAATGTCATTTAATCTTTCCTCCTGAAGACTCCTTAAGCTCTTGTGCATTTGACACATCTTATTGCACAGTGGGGAAAAAATGTATTTTTTTCTGCAGATAGGCCCACACCACAAAATTCAGACCCCATTTTGGATCTAGGCTTCCCCCAAATGTGGCTGTGCATGTATCCTGAGTCTGTGCTCATCTCTATTTACTATTATATATGTATACATTTTTTAGTCTCTATAAAAAACATTTGTATTGTCTATCCATTTGCCCTCATACGATCTTGAATCTTTGGAGTGTCTTCATTCTCTTGGGGGGCGGGGTGTGTGTGTGTGTGTGTGTGTGTGTATGCGCACGCGCACTCAAGTTCTTATTCTCCTATTTGCCTGATGAGCAATACAGGCTTTCTGGAATGTTTTATATTGAAACTGTGCCTGCATCAGAAAATACATCACTTTGCCTCCTTGCCATCAGTCTTTCATGTTACATAATAACCTGTGCTGATTTGCATTAAGTTGATAATGTCAGCAGTGTAACTCCTTTTTGTGGCACTCTTTTTATGTATAAAAGTCACCATTAAAGTGTCTTCCTTTGCTAATTGTTAATATATAATAATCTCTTAGATAGCATAGCATTCCCATCTACATAAACATAGATAACTATTATCTCTGAAAATGTTGACATTTTGGCAAATAATGACTTTTATATGTATTTGCACAAACAGACTAATGAGTGATATTTTAAAAAATCCAAACCAGTTGTTGAACTTGGTTTCTTTCAAGAGACAAAATGGGTAGCAGGGCTTTCATAGTAAACTAAAACTGGAAGTAAATCCAAGCATAATTTTGTATACCTGAACTCAGAGGAGGGAGTCAATGAGACTATTTGGATTACATTCACGATACTCAGTGATGTGGCATGTGTGAGGAAAAATGCTGTCTAGTTCTTGTTAGCATTTTCCTTTCTGAGAACATCATTAAAACAATATAATGAAGCAGTGACCTATCAGATAGTGCTGTAAGCTGAGGGACATGGAACAATAATGAAAAACAGTTCCTGAGTGATATTTTGTGGAAATTGCTTATGTGTGTGAGCTGCCGCCAGCTCAACAACATACAGCTTGCAAGGAATTTTAACACAACTTCAGAACCTCCCGGTTATTTGCATTTGATATATTTATTGAGGTTTAGAATTAGGATATGCCAACAACTCCTTGGAACTTGCACGTGTGGCAATGTTGCTTCATACATATGTGTTTATGCTACAAGGAAGGTCAATTTAATTGTGAAAAATCCCAGTGGCCATGTCCAACACACTTCTAACTTTCTACATGGTTGACCCACATTACTTGACACACTGTCTTTCTATATTATATCACTTGCCCTTACTGCCCAAGCTGAGAATTATAGTTTTATAGTCACCTGATGAGTGGGCTGCCTAGTTTTTCCCCCAGAGATCTAGGAAGGCAGTTGCAAGTGGTGGATGGTTGAAATTCATGTTTAGAGGATTCATAAGATGAGTGCATAGATATATATGTTCCTTGATGTTCTAGATTATGCTCTTAAGGGCCAGACTAATCATAAAAGTAATTTCTGACCTGTTAGGGTAAGTAGGAGTTCATTCTCAGTTACTACAGACCTGCTGCATTATCAGGCTAATTATACTAAAAGCACAGAGCTAATTATGTGACAGCTCACTGTGAGGAGCTGCCTTGGATGTTGTTTTTATCTGTGATACAGTTAACCACTGTGTAGAGCTACACTTTCAAAACCTTATCTGTAATGTGTGAAATACTTCTGACATGAAAAAACAAGTCCCAGTGCAGTTTCACCTGGATTCAGATAACATTACAGGAACACTGAGAACTTTGACAATACAACAGAGCTTCCCCCAAAGTGGGTCATTATCCCAGCGGGAGGAGGAGGCGCTGAAGGTCATGTAGGGCTTCTGGGAGGAGTTACATTTTGTATTATTATTATTGTTATTATTATTTATTTTCCTTAGGGTGGCATCTAGAGTCCCCAGTCAGATTGGAGGCCCACTGTGCTGCTCCCTGCCCTCAAGGGCTTGCAAGACTAACAGACAGACCTCTCTGTTGACAAGTTTAATCAGTTTCAATTCTTCTATTCAGTGTTGGATTAACAGTATTTCCACAGACCCTGACTCCACTACAGGTCACCAAGCAGGCAGTACATTTCTGTGTTTCCAAAATGATGTATTTCAGGATTTCAGTTCCATTCTTTAGTTCAGGGATTTTCAGCCTGGTTCAGGACAACTTTTTTTTTTTCCAAAACTTGATTTTTTTTTTTGCAGAATTCAACTTTGGTTTCCTAGCCAGCCCTCCTTAGATTAAATCTTTTTGTGCGTAGGGGCTGTCTCTTTGTTCTATATTTTTACAGTGTGTAAGAGGATCCATGGGGACCCCGGATCCTACCACAGTGTATACACACACACTCAGTGTGTATGCATTGTGATGTGTGTGTGTTTGGGTGTGTATCTCCAAACCCTATTCTCTGTGAGAGTAAGTCACAGCCACTCAGATTAGGATAAGATTGAAATACAAGGAAGGTGTAATTCACGTATGGTATTATAGGTCTCCTTATAACATTTATAGTAGTCCCATTCTCAATTTATTAGGATGTATTTCTATTTGCTGTTCTGTTAGTATTATAAAAATAGGAGTCTCCAATTATATTGCAGCTGTTTATATAAATGTAATACTTGTGTTTATATTGCTGTCTTCAAAGTGCAGGACAATAAGCCATTTATAGCAAGGATATTAAAACCTTTGTACTAGCAATGAAAGAGCAAATGAGTTGGTAATAATGTGTTACCCTGGCCGCCTCACAAAGGAAAGGGGACTTTATTCTACTGACGCAAGTGTCTGGAATTGAGAACAATATGTTAATTTAATGGATAATGTAATTATCACTTAAAAGATTATTGTATATTATACTTCCATATAAGTACATACAAAATACAATGTACTGAGCATATATTGGCTAATGAACAGAAAGATGTGGGCAATACAGTCTTAGCTATGCAGCTGTTTTCCAGTAGCCTTTATTACCAAAATATCATTTCAAATGGTACCTCAAGCACAAATGGATCTAATTTCTTGATAGACACCAAACATTTTTTTTCTGGATTACTGACCCAGGTTTTCAGTTTTGTTCTAGAACTTATGTGCATAACAAAGAACATGATCTAGTATCCTGTAGCATAAGTGATAGGATATACTAGGTAATAGCCATCCTTCTTATTTGATGGGTTGGGTTGATGGATATTTCCCTGTTTAGAGGTATTCATCAGATCTTACCACTTACACACACACTAATGCTAACGGTATAAAATTTTACTGTAGGTAGGAAAGGTTATTTATTTTATAGGAATGATTGAACCCAGCACATATGAGTTCAGTTTCTGGCTCAGCCACAGACTTCCTATGTTAAGAATTAAGACAACATTTAGGGCTTTTAGCACTAAACTAAGTACCAATGTTAAGAACCAATACAAGCATTAAACATAATGTTGAATCAGTCTTACAGATTCAATGGAAACCACTGAAAAGGAAGTTTTTGCTTTTTAGATTCACAAAATCACCTACATAGCACAGGAGATAATCAGATGTTCCAAATTGATGAGAAACATAAAAGCAGAAACTGAGAAGGCCCATACTGATGCTTTCTCCCCTTCATGTCATGCTCTAAGGCCTAACGAAGCCATAATTACCAATGCCACCATACTAATAAGCCCCGGGAAAAACATTTCCTAAAATCCAGTTTGGTGATCAAATCAACTCTATAGCAAAAGTCATTAGATCCCTTTATAGTCTTATACTTCAGCACCTCTACAAGAGCAGGAACAGCAGAGCTGAAATTATCTCATTGTTTAGTGAGTATTAGATATGTCTCTACTACCTGGCTCGAAGTTATTGTCCTCATCTATTAAAAATATCGGTGTGTGCAAAAAACACGGATCTGAAATTGTAGCTGCAGTATAGCATTTGATCTTTTGCACTGCTTGTGAGTTTATTTGGTATACAAAAGAGAAAGGTAGGTAGGTTGGTTAGTAATTCTGCATGTCCAGTCGCTCAGCACCTCATTTACCACTTTATGTACCAAACTGGAAATACTTATAAAATCCAAGTAGGCACAATGAGACTGGAACAGGTTTTTCCATCAACTTTTTCAGATTTCTTCTGAGCACATGGATGAGTGGGATAAATTGACTACATGATTGTATTTTCTTCTGATTAGTTTACCATAGTGAAAAATATCAGTTTCCTGACTTAAACAATCTTCTCCTTTTTGCCAATGCCATCCTATATGTGTGCCCAGGCCTTGACCTCTAGTTTTGAGTTAGAAATATTTTGATTGATCTTCACTACAGTATTTGGATGGACTTCAGACACTTCCTGAGCTCTGAATCTTATCAGTACTCTACTATTCAACCCATTTCAGTCGCTCATTGATTGGGATTCTCCAGTGCTTTCAGTGACTTTTTTTGGCTTTCACCTGTTTCTGTAAAGGTCTTATTGGGCTTGAAAGACCCTTTGTATTCACTCCTCTCCTGGGGCTAAAGGCGTTCTTAGGCTTTTGCTATGGCTTTTTTAAAGGTAATTTCTAGATGGAGAGAGCATCACTTTGTAGACATTTCCTTTCTCTTCTGTATTATATAATCTAATCTAGAATTCCATCTTGCTGTCACTGTCAGAATGTTCAAGAGGGTAGGGGCATATGTCTGTGTGTAGGGATAGAAGAATTTTGCTTTTCTGGATTTGGATTTCTAAACTTTTATTGGGTGATTAACATAAATACAGGCCTTGTATGCTTTACATACCTTACTAATTAGTTGATCTCCATTTTGGAGGAAACTACAAACACCAATTTTAAAATTTTCTAAGTACCATATCTAAATATCTCTGAGATTAATATCATGTAGCTGGACAAATTTCAAGAAAAGGGAAAGAAACATTTTGGTTTGAAGGAAACAGCTTGCAGCTGTATGCTGAAGATTTTTGAAGTATTTTTAAGTGTCTGCCTCCTGGTACTGTTCTTAAGAGAGGATGAAAATGGTAACAGAAGCAATGTTTAAAATATCTTCAAAGTAATCGAGTCAGCAGTTGTCTAGATTTGCAATAAGAGAAATGCAGTTAATATTTTTTCTACATTTTTCTACATTATATAACCAGCTAAAAATCATACATCCCAGAACAGCAGTCAAGAAGTATCCTGTGCCTGGAATTGAATATCTTATGCTGTTCTGTTAAATTAGTGTATGTCTGAAGTAAATCAAAATCAGTGAAGTTACTATGGAATTATATTTGTGTAACTAAAGGCAGAATCTGATCCTCTAAGGTAGGCTTGTTTGTTTGTTTGTTTCTTCACTGTGCTGTGCTGGTAAATCAGCTTTGACTGTGTATGTTTTGTGGAGAATGTGACTGGATGAGCTGTGAAGTACAAAGTATAATGTACAAAGCAGAGCTGCAAAAGATACAGTTATCTAGAAGGCTCAGCAAAATCCTCCTCTGAAGGAAATGATGGAAATGTAAAACTAGTTTCTTGAACTACAGTACTCCAGAATTTTCCATTACAGGAATGGAATGAGAATGTACCTTTTAACTGCACAGTAAATTTCAGAATTTAGTGACGGTGGAATTAAGTCTTTATTCTGGATTTAGGTGAAGAGGTGGACACTTGATCATGTGTAGCAAAAACACAGAGGGGGAGATATAACACCTCTACTGTAAAAATAATAATTTTAGAAATTTATAGAAAAAAAATATTTCTATACAATTTTTTCTGAATGGAAACCACACTCCATGTGGGGAACTCTCTTATCAGGATTCCAGACACTGCTCTCAAATCTTGATTTAAAATTAAAGCTCCAAGCATGCCAAGGCTATTATTCACACTTCAGTTTGTGGGTTTTGTGGGTTACACTCATACCAAAAACAGTTGGTGTTTCATGGCAACTTGTGTAGTTTAAAACAACCAACGTGCTTATAAAATTAGCCTGCCATTAACTGTTTAATTTTTCCAATGGCAATTCACTTCAGGACATTTCAGTGACATACAGAATTGAGTTGCACTTCCCAGCACCAAAGCACTGAAGTGAAAAGCCCTCTTCTCATACATTCGTTGGAGACCAAGTGTGAGAGACCCACATTTTAAATACAAAGTTTAGTTGTGAGGTTTTTCTTTGTCCTAGTGTGTTCAAAATTGAAATGATGGATTCCTTTTGTGTAGAAGATGAAGGACTGTGAATACCAGAGGCTAAAGGTCATAAGCTGAGCATAGAAGTATCGAGCCTCAGCATCAAGCTGAAATAACCAACTTTGTCTGGGGAGAAGTATATACTAGTAACTGTGTGTTTGCTTTGTTTTTGCTCATATTTGATTTTTGAAAGTGAGAAAAATTCTGACTTAGATGCAAGAAGAGGTATCTTATGTTATGAAAGATGCTGACATTTCAGTATATTCATACGTATGTATGTTACATGTATATATACATTTCATGTACTATTTGAAGATGAAGTGGAATGCCTTTATTATTATAACCTACAAGGCTAGGCAGTGCAATAATATACCATATAATCTTCGTAATGTAGGGCTGGAAGGGACATCAAGAGGTCATCTAGTCCATCCGCTTGCATGGAGACAAAATTAGTTTTAAAAGAGTGAAGGTTGACATAGTATTTTCATGGAGCCCAGCTAACAACCCAAAAATTATCATTTTACAAAAAGACTTTACATCTTTTAAAAATATTAAACATTAGAAAATCCAGAATTAACAACAGATTAATGGAATACTTTCACTGAGCATCTCACTGAATTAGGGGCCTGCGCCCCTTTTCAAAAGTGACTTTCAGTGAGGCTTAGTCTCCTGGATATGTCACTTTTGAAAATGGGAAGTAGAATCTTAAGTCCATGAGATGATTTTGAAAATTTTACTCCATAGGAATGATGACACAGGAGGTCCTTTCCAGTCCCATGTCCTAGGTTTCCATATAATTCTTCATTTAATAAAGCTCCCTCACTCACTACAACTCTCTCTGACTTACATAACCCATCCATCATTAGCTGGTTCTAGTTCCGTTATTGAACGGTTCTTGTGAGTGTATTTTTCTGATTTAAAATATTATTCCTTACTTGTGTAAGGAAGATTTCAAAATAGTCCCAAGAAGTGTTATCAGGTCTGAGTTAAGATAATTTTTTTTTTTAGCATGATGTATTGCATGGTGATTCCACTGGGACTGCTTGCAGAGTAAGATACTACTCACTATGAGCAAGGGGAGTAGAATTTGGTCATGTTCAAGGCTTCAACTTTTTTTAATTTGTAACTATATTTTGTGGCAATTAACTTTAACTTTTTTGTTATACATAAAAGTATATTTTATTCCTCTAATAAACTGGAAATGGAACCCTGCAGTAGGAAGTGATATTATGTTATTTAAAACTTGGTAGCTTTATATTTTCCATGTGCAAACACTCCCCGACTTTCACAAGTGTTCCATCCTGGAACATCTTGCGTAAATGAAAGTTTGTGTAAGTTGTAAACGTATCACCGACCATTACACAAAAAAAGAAACAAAAAAATGCCTAGTTTTAGCTTATGGAGCTTTTTATGTAAACGCGGATTTCCGTAAGTCGGATTTCCATAAGTTGGGGAGCGTTTGTATGTTGCGTGCATTTAATACAAAAACACTATCCATCTCTTACATAGTGTTTTTCGTCATTAGATCTGAGAGAGCTTCCCAGTCTGTATTGTAGTTATCCTGATGACACCTCTGGGAGGTAATGAAGTATTACTATCTGCAGTTTTCAACTGAGAAACTGAGGCACCTTAAATGAGTTACCCAGTATCACAAAGGAAGTCTGTGGCAGAGCTGGGAACTCAATGTACAGTACTGGAGTTTTGGAAAATCATATAACCTCACTCCCAAGAGTATGAACAGTTGTGTTAAGGTACTTTTTCACCCCTATACTGCATGAGTTAGTGAATAAATATTTAAAATCCTCAGGCCTTGGTAAATCATGTGGTGTGAAACCTTTTAGTAGTTGAGAATATTGCTTGAACAGCCATTGTGGAATGATCCGTACTGTGCTTTGTCCAAACATATCAAGTTTGTTTATTCAGAAGGTTTAAATAAAAAATAAGGTAATCTCTGCAGCCAGCTGCAGAAAACCTGCCTTTGACTGATGAGCTGCATTCTCTTTATCACTGAAGTTTAAAAAAAGAAAAGGAAAACAAGAATAAAGGGTAATAAACTACATATACAGACAGACATTGCACTAGTGTAGATTTCAATACTTTATTTAGTTGATGGACTAATTTTTCTTTGTTCCGCCTAAATTGCAGTTTTATATAAGCCTTTAAGCTTCTTTGCAGGTACTCTGTTAAAGGCATTGTCTGTATGCATCTGAGTGCTTTGGTGTTACATGATACTCAAAAGGGCAATGAATCCTGCAGCTTAGCACCCGCCATATTTTGTTCTGTTAGATTTATATGGGAGCAAAGCCCATGCTTTGTACATAAATAGAGGTATCTTGAATAAACACAGATAAAACAGAATATATTTTGTAACTATAGATTTTTTGAAAAGATTTGACCTACTATATTCCATATGCTTTGATTTTGACTACAACTAAATGCCCAAACAAAGTAGAAAGCAAAAACTATTTTCAACCCTCTGGTTTATACTCTGCACAGAAGCTTAGGAAGGATTTACTGCTTAGCACGGGCTAATCAACTTTTTTCAGCCTAGGTCTTGGGAACAGCATATGCAACCATTTCAAGGATGCATCTGTTCTTCCCCAATAATCCTTTTTTAAACATTTCAGATAATAGAAATATTCACCTCTTATATATGCTGTTCTGTTAGCTTATGCTTGTTGTTAAGGAACTACATTGTTGTACTTAAAGGATGAAATCTTAATTTAAGATTTTGTTATAATGAAAGCTCTTTGCCAACTCCTGAAAATGTTCAACCCAACCTTACCTAATCTGAAAATACTCTTATTAAATGAATGTTGAGTAAGTTCCAGTAAAATCTCCAAGGAAATACAAACCTAATGTCCTGATAAGTGCTCACCAATGTGACTATTGGTTCCATAACTGGGTTCTGTTGATTTTAGAGCAATTTCCATAGGACCCCATTAATTTTTAATAAGACACTCTTTGTTTCATTCCCATTAAATTCCATGGGATTTTTCTGTAAGGGTTAACTACATTAAATTCAATATATAGTACCACCTGGCTAGGTAAACTGCAATGGCATCTGGTTTATTTGACCCTAGAAATGACTTTTACAGTTTAGGGACATGATGTGTACTTAATAGCACTGAGATATGTTTGGTACTGTTTCATTGCAGGACAGGATGTGATAGGTCACTAATCACAGGACATGAACATTAGATATTGAAGTGTGATGCCTTACAAGAACCAAGAGAGCTTTGTCAGCTAACATGAAGTATATGTGTTTCTAATCCATTGCTCTCTCATTAATATTCTATTTATACAACATTTAGCATTTCTATAACAGTCACAGTGTAACAATTTGTCTAATTCCAATCCCGTTTCCCACTGGAATAAATATTACATGAATAGTAAACTATGCTTCAATAAATTATTGCTGAATATTCCTATTACGGGAATGATGCATTGTTGGGTGGATGCTAGCTCAGTGCCATACATTTTGATGAACATTTGTAATGGAGGTTAATGTTCCTACCAAGCACCACTTAAAATGGTGTCAAATGAAGTCCACATTATTCACAATTCAAATATTTTACTGTGCATCTTATAAAACATGACTCTGAGTCTGATCAGGAGGCAGACTAGGCTGGCAATTTAGCATTCTTTTTATATATTCTTCTGAACATAAAAATAGAGAAATATTCATCTGTTTATTGTTACTGAAAAGGACATTCAAAAAACTAAAAATACACTAATGAGCAAATAAAGTAGTAGACAAATATGACAAGATTGTGTTTGTTTCGTGTGTGTGTGTATATATATATATATTCCTGCTTTCAGTGCAAAACTCAACTCAGCCATAACTAAGAAATCAGGACCAGTGCAGCCATGCTATTGACTCTAGACAGCTGGCGTAGCACTTCCTTCATACTTTGAATGTGCAGAGACAACATTGTGCATTTTTTTCACTGTAGGATACAGGAAAGAGCTGAATTTAAAATTAATGTAATCACTAGGAGCGGTTAGTGTTAACTCGCACTGAATCCCCATTTACAACCAAATGTGATTCTGCAAACTCTTCCTCCTGTGAGTAGTCTCACCAAAGACATTAGCAGGATACTTGGACATATAAGGTGTGAATATCTCACTTTTTTTTTGTTTTTTTTAAACCAATCAAGTTTTAAAGCCCACTTGTGTGATTTTGTTGCTGTTGATATTATTTATTTATTACACACTTTGTTTATGTGAGTAATATCCTTGCCCCAGTATGAACAGAATAATCAGGCTGCTCTGGAATACAATCTATGATAGTAATCTTTCTTTAGTAGGTTTAAACAAATTACTCTGCTAGGCATATATTCAGGGCCAGATTAACTTGGGGCTTTAGGAGCTGCAGCCCAGGGCCTTTGGTTTATGGGGCCCCTGCAAAAATAAATCCATAATTATATAAAATTCAGTGGTCACCAACCCGCCAATTGCATGTCCCAGCCTTGCCTCCCTAGAATTGTGCATCTTGTACCATTCAGTAGCCCATTGGACAAGCTCATAATCAGTTTGTCATTCATTCCAGCAATGGGTAATGAATATGCACCAACCTTGTTGTCTCAAATGGAGATACTGATATAGATAAAACGGTAAAATAAATTTATTAACTAGAGAAAGGTTTCTGATTGATTAGAAGTGATCAGACATATAAGTCAGAGTTGCTTACAAACAAAATAAAAAGATAAACACACAAGCTAATTTCTAAACTTTACCAAGGCCAATAAGCAAAAATGTTTCTCTCACCCAAAGGCTTTCCACAGACTGTACTGCTAGAAAACCTCCAGGCCAGGACCATTCCCCCCTCAGTTCAGTGATGCACCTTTGTTTTTTGAACGATCTTGCTGTTCTGAGTAGAGATGGGGGAGGACAGGTGATGAGGAGTCATTGTCTCCCCTTTTTATACTCTGACCCTTTGTAATGGAAAAGTCTTTGCTTTGTCATGGGGTCAGGCAATTCCATGGCATACATGTGGTACCAAGTGTCCTTTAGGTGAATTATAAATTTCTTGATTACAACTCCCCTCCTGATGAATCTCTGTTTTAGCAAATAATGGCTCTAAAGCACTTTGCTAGTGTGCCTTTGTCTTTGAGAAAATGATCTGAGAGTGTTTACCAGAATTACAGCATGTTTCAGTAACAATCATATAGTAAAATCTCATAGCCCCATATACAATGTTGATACACATATTTTAACAGGACAATGATGTTCAGTAGATTGTGAGTTTTTGAATGATACCTCACAAGGCATATTTTGTTCAAAATATATGCTAACCATATAGAAGTGGTGGGCATGAAATACAGGTACAGAGTCATACTTGGTACATACTTGGTACAGGTATCATACTTGGTACAGAGTGTCACAAAACGTTTCTATGCAGCCACTTATGCTTGTTAGGATGGTTCGAAGGAATATGCCAACACCATTGCTCTGAACACACCACCACTCACGTTTCTAGTCCAAATTTTGGGCAAATGTGCAATAAAGATTTCATACTTTAGGTTACTTGCTACACATTGCCTTTGCTATAATATAACATTTTTATTTTATGGGGAGGTTTACTGTGAACACAACGGCTGGTCTAACCAAATTCTTTTGTTATATCACATGGGGAGGAACTTGAGACAGGTGACTTTGGGGAATGGAGAAAGGGATTGCGGCTACAGAGGGGACAGGAAATCCGGATGGATGGAGGCAAGCCTAGGATTTGTTCTTTGAGAAAATATGTATTTGATTAGCTCCTGGCGGGGTGCAGGGAAGTACATGGCTACTTCCTGATCTCAGGACAGATTAGTGCAGTGTTTCCAAAGATATATAGAGTGGAGGTTTGGAAATGACAATGCAGGTATCTTGATCACTGAGGAGAAAGAAATAAGTGTGCTGGACATTGTGTGGACTCTGGGTGATTCCTGAATTAAGAAGTTGTAGAAATTTGCAGGAGAGTAAGGAGTATCCCGTGATATGTGGACTGCTGAGTACAGGACAGCTGCACCTCATAAAGTCAATGAGAGCAGATCTGAATCAGAGATTAGTGTCCTGGACCTGGGATAATTTTCTCTGAATTGCCTAGGCATCTGAATAATTGCTACAGTGACAATATGAAAGTTATTATTTGGAAATTGGAGGGATCAGGGCTGAATCAGAAATTGTGCGCTGTATAACATAGAAACATTGCAAGTTCTGATACCTCAGTGTTTCTTGGAGATGGAGTATATCTGTTGGACAGTGTCTGAAGGTCTTTCTCTCAAACAGAAAACTCTCAGTATTTTGGAATGGAAACCCTGACTGTGATTTCTTTTACCGCCACAAATTCCACCATTGAACCATTATGAAACATGACCTTTAAGACTGTAACATAGTTGTCCTTTACTCCAGGCATTGCATGTGAATCAGGAGGGAGGGAAGTAACTGCACTAGAAATATTTGTGTACCAGAGAGTGAAGACTTCAGAGAGATGAGTTCCCTGCTTGTGGTTGGTGGACAGCTTTGGATATAGTAATGAGAAGGGGAGCAATTTGGAGGGGGAACACAGTGAATGGGTCAGAGCCATGGCTGGGGAGATGCGCCAAAGTGGAGCCCATCTGATGTGGGGGATCATGGGGAGGAGGAGGAGGTCTGTCTGGCTGTTCACAAATTGTGCTATGCAATGTGATAACAATTACATGACTGCTAACTCGTGCCACTAACATATATTTTCTTGCTCAAAAAACAATGTTGATGCAAAGTTAACTTTGTTTGGTGGTATACTATTCTCTTGCAGAACACTGAGTTGAGAACTCAAATTTCTGAAAAACAGGAAATGCACAGGTAAGGTTGCCCATGCAAGTTTAACTCTGCCCTCTTTCGGCAATGCCCCAATTAACTTCATTAACACACATACCTATACTTTGCCAACCCCACAAGAGCTGAAATGTAGAAGCTCTTCACTTCCTTTACAGCCCATTCAATCTCACCTACAGGATTCCATCCTATTAAAGGACAAAAACAAATAAACAGAAAGGTTGCCAATGCCAACTTCCGTTTCTTCCCCTGGAGCAGGCCTGCACAACTCAGAAAGCAGTGAGGGCCATATTACTGCAAAAAAACCAGCTGTGGGCCGAAAAGCCCCGCCCTCGCCCCGTCCCCATCCGCTTCCCCCCACTCCACCGCTTGGCTTGCCCCACCCCTATTCACCCCCCGCGGGCCACACAGTGAGCCCATGCGAGCCGCATGTGGCCCCCGGGCCGCATGTTGTGCAGGGCTGCCTTGGAGCATGCAGTAGCCAGTAAAAATTATCTGGATACACTCCAAGTGCAGACAGTGTGTTAAGGGTACCTATGCTAAATGGTGGGGGCAATAGTGGACTTTCTTGGTAATGGTGTGTTTATGATATGTTGATATGTGTAGATTATTCTTCAGTGTGTGGGAGAGCTGCAGTTTTGACAAGAGGAGATCTATGCTTTGCAGCCTTCAAGGTGGGTGAGGAAAGGGAGGAGCTGTGTGTGTGTGTCTGAGGGATCCATTATGCATGATTTCAGCACAGTATTGTGAACCTTATATAATTAGAGGGCACATGGAGTTTTATAATAAAGGGTATTGTCAGTAGCGAGCTGGGATATGAGAATAGTCTGAGCACTTATTATCTGCATGCCCTGTAATAAAGTGAGTTTAGTCAGTGCCAGGTGTCACTTTACTTAACCATGGAGACAGTAGTTGTCTCTGCTTGGGAGAGGTGTGTGTGAGAGAGATCCGTGAATTACTTTGAGGTGAGTGACTGTGATGGTGACATGAGATGTTTTCGTGAAGAGGTGCATGTGTAATTCCAAGGTGTGGTATGTATCATTTCTATGCAGAATTGCGTTAGTACCAGGGCAAAGAGATTTTATTACAAAGGATATTGGAAGCAATGAGGTGGAATATAAGCATCCTGTTGCTTTAATGATGGTTAAGTGAAAGTGCAAGTTGAGATGATACCCTGTGAAAAGTGTAATGGAGTTGTAAAAGGCTGCAAAGTGTTTCTTAAATTAAATATGGGTGGTATTCTTTGTTGGGAATTGGCTAAGCGTATCAGAGTGCCCCAACATCTGGAACCTCCTGACAAATGCCAATATTAGTATGTGCATGTTACAGCATTGTTTAAACCTGATAAAGGGAAGGTGGCTTGGGCAACCTTCATCTCCCCCCCCCCCCTTTTTTTTTTTTTTGTCCTTTAGTCATGTTAGATGGATTTCTATGGGTGAGAATGAACAGATTGTAAAAGGTGGAGAAGAACTTGTGAATTTCAGCACTCATAGGGCTGGCAGAGTAAAGGTATAGGTGTTAATGAGGTGTGTTGAAGCATTGTTGAAAAAGGGCAATGTTATGGTTCAATAGGCAACCTTAACTGTGTTTCCTGATTTTTAGACATTTCATATAATCATGGAATTGTAGGGACCTTGAGAGATCATCTAGGCCAGTCCCCTGCACTCAAAGTATTATCTAGATCACCCCTGACAGGTGTTTGTCTAACCAGCTTTTAACAATCTCCAGTGATGGAGATTCCACAACCTCCCTAAGCCATTTATTCCAGTGCTTAACTCTCCTGACAGTTACTAAGATTTTCCTAATGTCCAACCTAAACTGCCTTTGCTCAGAGGTTAACAAGAAAAATGTACATCCCTCCTCTTTGTAACAACTTTTTATTTACTTGAAAACTGTTATCATGTCCCCTCTGTCTTCTCTTCTGCAGACGAAACAAACCTATTTTTTTTCAATCTTCCCTCATATGTCATTTTTTCTAGACTTCTAAATTTGAGTTTTGCTCAATTCAACCTTCTGCAAGGGAACAGTATGCCACCAAGCAACTTTAACTTTGCGTTAACATAGCTTATTGCTATTGAAATGTGTCAGATAAGTGCACAGAGCAGTTATTTAAGGCTGAATTCTGGTCTGTGACTTAAAGCACAAGTGATATTATGGTACTACTCTATTCATATGCTGAGTTACTTGTATTTAGGGAGATTGGATATTTTAGTAAATCTTCTATTCCCTCAACCTTGCTTCTTACTCTGTGGCTTAATTGGGCATGTAGCTTATTTACTGTAAATTATGTTATTAAAATATTTTAAGTGCCCATAGGTCTGAAGAACTAAAGATTATGATGGTGATCTAGTTTGTGAATTACAAAGCTGCTCCTTCCATTTAAGCTGTTGTTTTGTAACATGTGTGTTTGCATTAGATTACAAGCTGTTATAGGAAAGGCAATTTGGGCAGGATCTTCATCTGATGTAATCAATATAGCCTCTGTGCTGTGTATGCTTACAATGCTCTAGAATGACACTATTCCCTGTAATTCAGAAAACAAAAACTGATTCCGTAGTTTTTATTGTTGTCTAATTTTTCATAAATCAGAAAGCATTATAAATCTCTACGTTTTGGGTGTTCTTTGTCAATATCAGAAGAATCTATGGCTTCCTCTGATTAGAGGCAGTTGCTGATTCCTACATATTAGTTTGTAACAGCATGTGTGGAACAACTATGGGGGAAGAGGACTGAGTTGGGAGATGAGTCTATCCTAGTCCCAACATATGCGGAGCAAACAGTGGACATTTATAGGGGCATCTTATAGTATGCGCAGTGCTTAGGAGAAAACTGCAAGCTTCAATGGGGCAGTAAGAAATGGGATGAAGAGAGACTTCTGAATTAGCTGATGCTATGTCTACACTACGGATTATGTCAGCATAATTGATATTGCTCATGGGTGTGAATAACCCCCTCTGCCCTGGAGCAACATAAGTTACTCCGACATAAATGCTCATGTGCACAGCGCTATGTCTGTGGGAGAGCTTCTCCCACCAACAGTGCTACAGCATTTGCAAAGGTGGTTTTATTATGCCTACAGGAGAGCTTTCTCCCATCAGCACAGAACCTCACCAGCTGTTCTGCTGCAGCGCTGTATGTCTAGATATGCCCTTAGAAACATGACTGGAAGATTCCTACCTGGCTGCTTATTAGACTTGCCTGCTAGTCATACCTGGAACATGAGAGTAATTAATAATCAGCACTTACCAATGTGTTTCTGAATGTTCCTGAAGATGCCTTTAATGATGTCTGAGTTAATGAAAGATCAGACATATTTAAAATTATTAAAGGGAGTGAGGGGGAAAATGCTCTTTTTGTTAGTCACTTGCTATAACAATCTGAAAGGAAAATAGCTTGCAGAATGACTGTGCTAACTGTTATTTATGAAGTGTGAAAAAGAGAGAACAGTCAAAAAGCAGTGTTGAATGAACCCTTCATTTAATTTCCATGGCAACCAATCAAAACAAATGCAGGACTGCAGGATGTCATCTTCAAGACAGAGAACTGCAAGTACAGAGGCTTAACATGTAGGAATCGTCAACTTCAGTATTTCTACTTCAGGCCAGAAAATTCAGTGTAGAAAAGAGAAGTGTTGATGTTCATAATAGTAGACTCTTACTTGACATTTCAGGTTCAGGTTATGCACAAAATATGTTAATGTGACCATGATGTTTTAAAACAGACAGAATGCTCTTGCGTTCTTTCCTTCCAGAATACGGTTCTTGTTATCTGTGGAGAAAAACAGAGGATGATGTCCCTGCCTGGAGAAATTTAAAATCTGAGGGCTTGCTCCTGAATACTAATAGTCCCATGAGTAGTCCCTACCCTTACAAGTACTTTCCTTGACTTGGAACGAACAATATATTTGATAAAAGATAACTCAGATGAGTGAGGGTTTGTAGGACTAGATCCTCAGTTAGATGCAATGGGATGAAAAATGGTTACAAACACCAGGTAAAAGAAAAAGGAAGCACATTCATATGCAATTGCTAGCTGTTTTTTGGTGTTGTAATGGGAATTGGGTACCTACTTCTGTTAGGTTCGTTTGAAAAGCCAGGCCTCAGTCAACAGAGTTCTTCCTTAGCCTGTTCGATGTTTTTAAGGCAAAAATATGAAATAAATAGCACCCACAGTGGAAACTTGTTACTGAGGAATAGATCTTTAGAATTTCCTTTTTTTTTTCATAATACAATTGCTCTCACTTTCATGGAGACACCATAGACTTCTTTTAGTCATCACATTCCAGCTACATTTCACTCCTTCAGGATTATCTCAGCATGGTATTCACTGAGTTTTCAGTGAATATCTAGCAGTGTCTGTGTTCTAGAGCACTTGATAGGTTTCTGTGCTGGAAGAGTTGTTCCCATGAGTAACATGGGTTTTCTTAACTTTTAACAAAGGATGGAATTGGTACATTGCTGCTTCCATGTAATGCTATAAGGATCAATGCTTAATTAGTCAATTATTGATAATACAGTGCAGAAGTCTTTTAAAATATAAATTTTATTTAAAAAAACCCCCCGAAAACAATAAACATTTTTTATTCTATTAGTCAGCATGGGTGTAGTTGGTGGAGAGGATGTGGAAAAGCATTTCCTTCTCACACTGCAAGCCTCAGGCAGGTGCAGAATTTGCCTCCCACCTGTTGCCCTATTGGCTTTGCTGGAGCTGCATTCCCAAATACAGAAATATAGTTATGCCTGTGGCTATCAGCAAGATCTGAGTAATTGTTGAAGGGACATATGCTTTTGTTCAAGGCTTGTTTGATTATAGGACTATGTAAATGAGCCTCCATGAAGGAAAGTGTAAGCTCTTCATGTTAACATAGTTCTTCTCCAGTCAGAACTATAGCAGGTTCTGTGGTATAGCCAGAGCTATAATCAATACTGTAGCCTGTAAAAAGAAGAAAAATACCATACATAATTGTAATTTTAGAAAATAAATCATGTCAGAATGAATATGCCACATTGATGTATGCACTGTAGGATCTCTTCTCTTTGTTAGGAGTATTTGGGGTGCAATTAACAGATTTACTTGTATGAGTGAAGTGTTCCTTTCCTAATCCTCAGCATGCAATAGTGTGGAATGGTAATGATGACATGCTCTACCTTCCTATTCATCACAGAGTATTATAATTCCATTTCTGTACCATTGTGGAAGTAAACGCTTTCAGTTAGCCTAAGCTGGTGCTGTATCTCATGCCAAGTCACACATTACATTGTGCTAGCCAAAAAAATAACTCGGTAGGATGATTTTTGCATACTAAAAATCAGAATAAGAATATGTTTACTCCTTCAGGAATTCAATTCATGCCTTATTACTAATTATGAAGCTAGAGAACAGATACTTAAACACCTGGCATTTATCCAGTTCAGATACTCATTTGAAAAGTTTCACATTTGTGTGTGTTCTTAGAGAATTCCTTAAGGGATTAGGTTACTGGTAGAATCCCTAGCTACAGAAGAGATGCTTAACATCCATTTTAGAATCATCCATTGAAAATCACCACGGTTGTTGTCATAAATTTAGGGAGATGTTCAGATTAGCTATCAAAAATTACAGTGACCGCAAGTTTTTGGTAGCCACTTTGAATGTAGTATTTGCCCAACCTATTGCGGGGGGAAGGAGGGAACAAGCTTTTTGTTTTCCTGTGATAATATTACTCTTCTTTTCTTTCTTTCCTTGCCTCTCTGTCATTATTTTGTAGCAATAACATCTTTTGAACAAGAACAGTTCTTCCTTCTCATATTATTAAACAAGCTTTGCATTTGTTTACCCATTATTTACCTGACATTTATTGAACTGATGGAAAATAACTACTTATTTTGGAAAGTAATGCAGCTGCTCATGTATTACTAAACAAACAGGTAAATATAGACTTGGAGTGACAAAGGTATTATAAAATTCCAGTCACTGGGAGTTTTGCCTGAGTAAAGAGTGCAGGGTTATGTCTTAGAAGGTTAGGAGGCCAGAGAGGCCAAGGAAAGAGACTGTGCTGGAGCCACCATAGACTGGGGAAGCTTAGAGCACACAGGCAATGTGTGAGGCTCAAACATAGCAGCATGGTGAGTGTTCAGTTGAGAGTGGGGTTGCCACCCGTCCAGGTTTTCCCAGGATTATCTCTTTTTTGAGGTAGCTGCTCCAGGAAATCTGTAAGGGCGCTTACCACACGCTGCCCGCTCTCTGGTTTTATGGCCCCAACCTCATCCAGGATATCCTGGTTTGTTCTACCT
Source organism: Dermatemys mawii (assembly GCA_007922305.1). Taxonomy (NCBI): domain Eukaryota; kingdom Metazoa; phylum Chordata; order Testudines; family Dermatemydidae; genus Dermatemys; species Dermatemys mawii. The sequence continues at coordinate 10,099,554 of ML677334.1, read as the reverse complement.
TAGAAATGGCAGAGAGGGGAGCTATGCTAGAGCTGTGACTTTAGGTGAATGGGGGAATAGCTCTTCTGCCTGTACATCAGGAGTGCTCAGCTGGCTCAGTGCTAGCCTTACCATGAGGCAAACTGAGGCAGCCACCTCAAGTGCCAGACTGTGGGGGGCAGGGTGGGAGGGTGCTACTAGGACCCAGAGCGTAGAAAATTGTGTCTAGTGCTGGTGCATTTGTATTCTCTCTGCTCTAGATACATAGAAATGGTGGAGTGCTGTGCTGGAGGAATGAGGGCTCAAGAGAAATAATGGGCGGGCAGGAGAAAAGTGAGAGGCAATAACAGAAAGCAGCTGGAGATTCAGGGAGAGAGAGGAGGAGGAGGAGCCTTTTATGTACTTCTCTAGCACCCATAGGAGCCTGGACTGATTAACACCAGCTTCTCAGGGAGCTTCCTGTTTCCTGCAGCTTCCCTGAAGCCACTTGAGGAGAACAGGCAGTCAACTGAAGTAGTAGGAGCCAGTTAGGCGCTTAAGATGCTGATATCTTCCCTCAGGCCCTTCTACCAACTTGCTTATTTGTTCTCTTCAATTGCGTGTTGAGAGCCACTATAGCTGGCACAGAAGAGCCGTCATGAGTGAAAGAAGAAAATGCCCCTCTGGGGCAGCATTCAGAAAAAGAAAGAAAGCAAAGGACACTTTTCTATCTAAGCAGGAAGGAGCTCTCCTGAGATACATAGACACAGGTGTTCACAGTGAGCTCTCCGGCCCCAGTGAGGATGTGATTGGTGAGGAGATGCCTGATCTTCCAGTTAGTCAGGATGTAGATGACCTGACAGCTACTGCAGCATCCATCTCAAATGGATGTAACCATGCATATTTCTGAAGAAAAGTGTAGATCAGGGAAGAGTGTGGTGAAGGCTCAAGAAACAGCTTCTGCTAAGCCTAGATGATCCACGACTCTGGACCCACCTGAGCAGCAGCCTGAGGGACTTTGTTGTACTGCATGGGCCACAGCAAGTGAAAAACTTCATCTTCCCCACAGACAATAAAAATAGAAGTTTCCATCAAACACATTACTGGTGTAAAATCCCCAATGGTGACAAAGTGAGGAGGCCATGGCTTATGTATTCAAAACCCAAGAATGCTTATACTGTTTTTTTGCAAACTTTTCCAGTCTAATGTTCCAGCCACATTGGATTCTTCAGGAACAAAGGAAAACCTAGAAAAATCTGGTTAGAAATCTGGCATGCCATGAGAAGGCAGCAAATCACCAGAGAGCATTCCATAGGAGGAAAGAGCATGAGATGAGACTAAGGTTAAAGGTCACCATAGATGATCAGCATCAAGAGAAGATTGCATCACAGTCTCCTTACTTGCAAAATGTTCTGAAAAGGCTCATTGCCATTGTGAGAATGCTTGCTACCTGAAACCTAGCACTGTGTGGCACTTCAGATCATCTGTATGTGCCAAACAATGAAATCTTATTTAAAACTGTGGAGCTGAAGGCTGAATTTGATGCTGTACTCCAGGAGCATCTAAGAAGAGTCATCACCACGAAATGTACACCTACCACTACCTTGGAAAAACAATTCAAAATGAGATCATACAGTTACTGGCAACAAAAGTCAAACAGAAGATTGTGGCAGATCTGAAGATAGCATTATTCTGTTATTCTGGACTGCACACCTGACATCAGTCATATAGAAAAAAATACTTTAATGGTGTGTTTTGTAACAACAACAGAACCTAGTAAAAATGTCCCTGCAATGGTGACTGTCAGAGAGCATTTTTTTAGAATGTATTGACATTGATGATACTACAGGAGCTGGTATGACAAATGTGCTTCTTAAACAACTGGAAGATACTGGAATTTCGATAGTTGATATAAGATGTCAGGGGTGTGATAATGGTGCCAACATGGGAGGAAAGAACAGCGGAATGCAGACATGGATATGAGAGTTAAACCCTTGAGCTTTTTTTGTCCCATGCAGTTCTGATTCATTGATCTTGGTTGTCAGTGATTCAGCATCAGCTTCTAGTGAGTATCATGAATTTCTTAATGTAATTCAAAGCATGTATATATTTTTCCCTGCATCAGCTCATCAGTGGAAAATTTTGAAGCAACATAAGGGAACATCCTATCTAACGCTGAAATCACTGAGTGCCAAACAATGGGAAAGTTAAATGGAGGTGATAAAGCCTATCAAACACTAAATTGGGAGGATAGATGTTGCCATAATGGAGGATAATGCGATGACAGAAACTGTTCATGGGAGAACTGTGACAGAGGGAAATGGAATCACCAGAAACATACATAACTTCAAATTTCTGTATCACTTAGTGTTGGGGCATGACATAGTGTTTGAAATAAATGTTTCAGTGTAAGCAAGAGACTCCAAGGTGTTTACCTTGATATATGTGGACCAATGGAACAACTGGACAAAGCAAAGTCAAACCTACAGTCTTACTGGTCAGATGAGGGATTTCAAAACTTTCTGAAGAATGCACAGAATTTGGCAGAGGAACTTCACACTGAAGCTATTTTCCTGCCCATCAAGAATGCGAGTCACCAAAGAAGAAGACATTACAAGGCATGGGACAATCCCATAAGAGACTCCAAACAACAATTCAAAGTTGAATTCTTTAACAGGTGCTAGATTGTGCAATAGTCAGTTGAAGAACGTTTCATGCAGCTCAAGGAACACAGCAATATATTTGGGATATTGTATGATGTTCCAAAACTCACTATACCTGAAGAAGACCTATAACAGCAATGCAGGGCACTAGAGACAGTGTTGACACGATTACATGTGTGATATTAATGCGAGTGATTTAGGTGATGAGCTGAAAGACCTTTCAAGTTACATTTCAGTAGGATCAACTCCAAAGGCTGTTCTGAAAAATATGTGCACAAATAAGATGACCACCCTTTTTTCAAATGCTTTTGTTGCTCTGAGCATACTTTGAACACTTCCTGTAACAGTTGCCAGTGGAGAACGCAGCTTCTCCATGCTGAAGTTAATAAAAACACATCTACACTCCACAATGACACAGGAGAGGCTGATCAGCCTTGCAACCATCTCAACAGGACATGAGCTGGCCCAGACTGTGGATCTTCAGGAAGCAGTTCAAATCTTTGCAACCAAGAAGGCATGGAAAGCACTACTTTGATTATTCAAACAGATGAAAATGCCAGTGTTTACTATGTTCAGGCGTTTGAAAGCTAAGTGTTGAAAGTTAAGTGTGTTACTTAAAATTTTTGAACAGAGCATTTTAAATTGTTAGTCTCCTTTATTGGGGTAGGTAGCAGAGCAGTACCATGAAAGTAGTAGAACAGGAAGAAGGCAGAATTGAGACCTTTAAAAGTTTTAGCCCAACCAAGGCGGCAAGGGGGCATAATTTGAGCTCCCTGCCTTGGGTGCCAAAATGTTGTGGGCTGGCCTTGGCTGCGAGCTGGCTATCCGTGGGCAGATTATGTTCCCTTGGCACCATTCAACAGTACAACGGAGACAGAGCTGGGCCTGAGAATCTGTCTCAATATGCTCATTTTTATATTTGAGGAATCAATAGTTTTATGAAGTGAGTTACCTAGTATGTGTTTTGTGCATCACTTCATAAATCTTTAGTGAGTTTTTCTCAATGGTATTTTTAATAAATTATTCAAAACAAAACAAAAGCAGGAGTGAAATCCTAACCACACTAAAGTTAATGGCAACAGGATTGAACCTCTGGTTTTGTTTGTTTGTTTGTTTTCCATTTTGGAAAAAAAACCACAACTCACATTGTTTCCTTTTTTTCTTACTGTATTAATGTGTATCCTGTACACATGCTTCTCCTAGGGTGCTATGAAATTCTAAGTGTATGTGGAGGGTGAGTAGGGAGAGCTTCCTGTTTCACTCTTATCACATAACACTCACATATATGCATGCCCTTAAGAAACTGGGCCCTATTTCTTCCTCCCCACCATCTCTCTCCCATTCCTTCCCATCATCTCTCTCTCCTTTATTGTAGCATGAAAGGTCCAGTGATGGCTTTAGTTTCTTTGTGTCTGTTTGTACTGTTGCTCGATAAAGGAATGCTTGTTTCATATGCCAGCTCCATCCCCTGGATATGAAATATGTTCTCTTTTCAGAGAGACAAACATACATAGATTTGGAGATACACTTGTGTAAGTGTAAGGATGAAACACACATTTAATGTGTTAGTATCCCCTATGAATGCTTTTCAAGTATTTTAAAGAAGGTTTTGCTAGAAGTAGTGCAAGTCAATCTCTCTCTCCCATTCTGATTTTTTTCTGTATTTTTCTTTTGCTTTTTTTAAAAAATAAAACACAACAACTTGTGACTTCCCCCTGCTGCTCTTTTTAATTCCCTTGCCAAGAACATGGAAAACTAACTTGAATCATTGTTGTCACATCTAAATGAGTGTGCAGTAGGAGAGAAGGGAATAAGAACCTCGTCTTTTGCACAGCCCAACTAAGGGCTCCCCAAAACAGTAGAAACAATTTGCTGAAAATGGAATGAATTACAGATATGGATATGGATTCTTCTACCATCTTCTCTTGAACTGTGGAACAGTCTGTTCAAAAGGGAAGTGTGCTGTACCACTTAAAGAGACATTGTAAATTGTTCGAGCAGAACCACAGAACTTTCAGAGGTATTGAGGAGCTTGCAGCATTTCTTCCTTAAGGGCACAATCTAGCCACAAATCATTATAATATATAAATATATTTAGTGTGTTTTTTCCCCCATGACACCATTTACACTTGCTGTAGCCATGCAGCATAATATGACCACTACAACTGTGATTTATCCCTGTCTGTATATAAAATTTCATATTGTTATGTGATCATATGGCTTCATATCATACTTTTAGAACTTGATCTTGAACTTCTTCCTCAAACAAAACAAACATTAAGATCCTAGAAGTAATAGATGGCAAATAGATCACTTATATGTCCAGAAGTGCTAAATATAGATTAACCTTCTGTAAGGGTGATCTGGAAGATGGCGTGGACTGCACCCTCAGCAAGTTTGCAGATGACACTAAACAGGGAGGAATGGTAGATACGCTGGAGGGTAGGGACAGGATACAGAGGGACCTAGACAAATTAGAGGATTGGGCCAAAAGAAATTTGATGAGATTCAACAAGGACAAGTGCAGAGTCCTGCACTTGGGACGGAAGAATCCCATGCACTGCTACAGAGTAGGGACTGAATGGCTAGGCAGCAGTTCTGCAGAAAAGGACACAGGGGTTACAGTGGATGAGAAGCTGGATATGAGTCAACAGTGTGCCCTTGTTGCGAAGAAGGATAATGGTATTTTGGGCTGTATAAGCAGGGGCATTGCCAGCAGATCGAGGGACATGATTGTTCCTCTCTATTCAACATTGATAAGGCCTCATCTGGAGTACTGTGTCCAATTTTGGAGCCCACACTACAAGAAGGATGTGGAAAAATTGGAAAGAGTCCAGAGAAGAGCAACAAAAATGATTAGGGGCCTGGAGCACATGACTTATGAGGAGTGGCTGAGAGAACTGGGATTGTTTAGTTTACAGAAGAGAAGACTGAGGGGAGATTTGCTAGCTGCTTTCAACTACCTGAAAGGGGGTTCTAAAGAGGATGGATCTAGAATGTTCTCAGTGGTAGCAGATGACAGAACAAGGAGTAATGGTCTCAAGTTGCAGTGGGGAACATTTAGGTTGGATATTAGGAAAAAAAACTTTTTCACTAGGAGGGTGGTGAAGCACTGGAATGGGTTACCTAGGGAGGTGATAGAATGTCCTTCCTTAGAGGTTTTTAAGGTCAGGCTTGACAAAGCCCTGGCTGGGATGATTTAGTTGGGGATTGGTCCTGCTTTGAGCAGGGGGTTGGACTAGATGACCTCCTGAGGTCCCTTCTAACCCTGATATTCTATGATTCTATGATTCTGTGATCAGACACTGAACAAGTACTATGCTTGATCTTTATTTACTTATTTTGGAGTTAACACACATGCATGATCTGTGAGACTAGCTTTAGGAAAAGGAAGATTTTCTCTTCTCATGCTTGAGTTAAAATTTATACTTCACAAAATTTTTTGCTTTGCTATGTAGATTTTCAGAAAGCCTTTGACGAGGTCCCTCACCAAAGGCTCTTAAGCAAAGTAAGCTGTAATGGGATAAGAGGGAGGGTCCTCTAATGGTTTGGTAACTGGTTAAAAGATAGGAAACAAAGGGTAGGAAAAAATAGTCAGATTTCACAATGGAGAGAGGTAAATAGTGGTGTTTCCCCAGTCTCTGCTGAGACCAGTCCTATTCAACATATTCATAAATGGTCTGGAAAAAGGGGTAAATAGTAAGGTGTCAAAATTTACAGATGAGACAAAACTACTCAAGAAAGTTAAGTCCAAAGCAGACTGCAGAGAACTACAAAAGTATCTCTCAAAACTAGGTGACTGAGCAACAAAATGGCAGATGAAATTCAATGTTAATAAATGCAAAGTAATGAATGCTGGAAAACAATCCCAACTATACATATAAAATGATGGGGTCTAAATTAGCTATTACCACTAAATAAAGAGATCTTGGAATCATTGTGGATAGTTCTCTAAAACGTCCACTCAATGCACAGTGGCAGTCAAAAAAAGTAAATAGAATGTTGGGAATCATAAAGATTGGAATAGATAACAGGGAAAAAAAATGTCATATTGCATTTATATAAACCAATGGTATGCCCACATCTTCAATACTGCATGCAGATGTGGTTGCCCCATCTCAAAAAAAAAGATATATTGGAATTGGGAAAGGTTTAGAAAAGGGTGACAAAAATGATTAGGGGTATGGAAGGCTTCCATATGAGGAGAGATTAATAAGACCTGGACTTTTCAGCTTGGAAAAGAGACGACTAATGGGGGTGTGATAGAGGAGTGTCAGGGAGCTGTGGTAGTGTGCTTGAGGGAAGATATGTAAGCTCAGAGCTAATTGAGGCATGGCTCCCTGTGGACTAGGGAAGATTGCAGGTTGATTGGAACACCTGCAATCAATTAAGGCCCTGCTAAGAACCTAATAAACCCCCCTGCTTCAGGCAGACAGGGGAGGGGGATAGGAGTTGGAGCAGTGAACAATTTGGAGGAGTTGGAGCAGTGAACAGTTTGGAGGAGAGTTTGGAACCAAGACCACCCAGACCCTAGGTAAAGAGACACCTGATCTGTGTAGAGAGAGGGCAGGAAGCCCCACAAACTGAAGGGTAGGAGAGGGAAGTAGCCCAGGGGAAGGAATAGCTAATTCAGGTGGTTTCTCGCTATCCTCTGGGCCCCTGGGCTGGGACCCGGAGTAGAAGACCTCCCTCTCCACTCCCCCTCCTCTAGGATACTAGTGGGGCAGTTAATACCCTATTCAGGGGCAAGAAATAGCTCCCTGAACCCTCCACAAGAAGAGAAAGCGCGGGACCCATCATAATAGTGCCAGCAATTTGCCACAGGGGATATGATGGAAGTCTATAAAATCATGACTGGTGTGGAGAAAGTAGCTAAGGAAGTGTTATTTACCCCTTCTCATAACACAAGAACTAGAGTTTATCAAATGAAATTAATAGCAGCTTTAAAACAAACAAAAGTAAGTATTCACACAATGCCCACTCAACCTGTGGAACTCTTTGCTAGAGAATGTTGTGAAGGCTATAGACTAGAACGGGGTTAAAAAAAGAACTAGATAAATTCATGGAGGATAGATCCATTAATAGCTATTAGCTATGATTGGCAGGAATGATGTCCGTAGCCTCTGTTTGAGAATGAGGGAAAGGGAAAGGATCACTTGATGATTACTCATTCTGTTTCATTCTCTCCAGGACACCTGGCATTGGCCACTGTCAGAAGACAGGATATTGGGCTAGATGGATCTATGGTCTGACCCAGTACAGCCTTTCTTATGTTCTTATTTATGGGGTTAATTCTCCTGTCCCAAGGAGCACGGCATTACAGGGCCATTTCGTTTTTGTGTTATGCAATGTTACCTTTGCTTTGACAACAGGCATGTGCTATACTGGGGTGGCTCTCAGCCTTGATAGAACTTGACGTCATTACCTATTAAAATTATCCCATTGTGAATTTCATTGTTTCTTCTTTCTGCTGAATTGAATACTGTAATAATATTTCATAATGAAGAAAGAATCTTTTTCATATGGATTTTTTGTTACAGAACAGAGGATATTTTTAGTGATCTAAGCATCAGGAGGCTGGGAGGGGAGAAATGGGTGTACCTCTAGCAGTGTTGTCCAAGCCCTTGGTTCCTTTCAAGGTAGAGAAAATAGCTGCCATGTGATTTGCTCTATGAGTCTTTCCAGTAAGACCTTACAAACTGAACTGTGTCTGCTCATCATGGATGTTTTTAATGAGACAAATATGGTGTCTCTGGCCAGCCCCTCACATGCTGCTCAAGTGTTATAAAGGGTATTCTTTCCTGTTGAGCTGCTGCCTTCCACAGCAAAATTGGACTAAGTGCATGTGTGCACCTTTTTAGACATACACATTTATATAAACTGTGATGGAGTCAGACCAGAAGGATATAGGAGAGTGCTGGAAAGCAGGTATATCAGCCTCAGGATGTGCAGGTCTTTGTTCCCTGGATAGCCAAACAAAGGCTACTCCAGACCAATCAAGACACCTGGGGCCAATTAAGAACCTTCTAGAAAGGAGTAGAAACAGCTAGCCTAATTGGGACACCTGAAGCCAATCAAGAACCTTCTAGAAAGGAGTAGAAACAGCTAGCCTAATTGGGACACCTGAAGCCAATCAAGAACTGGCTGAATCCAGATAAAAACCTCCCAGTTAGTCAGGTGGGCTGTGGGTGTCAGGATCTGTGAAAGGAGGTTGTGCTGTTGGTGAGATTGAGTGGTGGACAACATATCATCCAGAAGGAAGGAGGCCCTGAGGTAAGGGTGAAGTGGAATTTGAAGAAGCGGGGACTGTTGTGGGGAAGTAGCCCAGGGAATTGAATTGTGTTTTGTGGATAAAAGGTCAGCCATCTTAGCTGATACTATTAGGGTCCCTGGGCTGGAGCCCGGAGTAGAGGGCATGCCCGGGCCCCCCCCCACCTTTTTCCACCTTCCATACTGGCCTGTGATGAAGGTAACTCACTAGGTGGTGACTCTTGCCAATTATACTGAGAAAGGGCGGTCACTCTGGGGCCTAGATGAGTTTCTGAGGCCCCTAAATCTGCCAGGAAGCGCAGGACCCACAAGTACAAACTTGGAGCTTTGTCACAAAACATATGTAGCTTACTCAAACATAAACCTATATTAGCTAATCCACTTCATATTTGCATAGGCAAATAAAGGGTTATTTTTATTAATAGGAATGAAAAAATATACAATAATGCCTTTTTACAAATATATTTTTACTACTAAGTAATGTTAAACATATTAAATTATCAAAAAGTAAGAAACTTTCAGAAACTAAAGGAGGATCATGTCCTTTTCTTATGTGTTGAGTGCTCAGAATATGCTTATGTGCAGTGCGGAGAGTAGACAAAATCCATGCCCTCTAAAGCTTGCAATTATATGCCAATCATATCACTGCTTATGCTGGTAGATAAAGATTGATAGTCTGCTCAGCAGAACTATGTTTTGAAATACTTCGCAAATGTAGTGTCTTCCATCCAAGGATTTTGAATTCTGTTTGAGGGATTGCATTTTCAAAATAATTTTAACTGAAGTAAATGTATATTTACCTCAGTGTATATATATTTATGTCTGCTGCTAAATTGTCAAATGCAATTCAAGAGCCTTAATTTTTTAAATTTATTTTTGTTTAACTGGTTAGTGATATAGAATGTCTCATTTTCCCCAATTAGAGCTAATGCTCTGAGGTAGCTGTCATTTAATCATTTTTTGGACATGCTGTATATTTCACCTTTGATATCACTGTCTACCTTTCCTCTGTCCTTGGGCTGTTTTGTATAAAATCACTATTCACTGAACTAGTGATTCAATAAGCCATTCACTTTTTTGGGAAGGGTTGAGGACTATTCCCATTTTCTAAATAACATATGTCAAGCTGTCAAGCGGCCCATGCTGGGTGACTCTTTATCTCTCTCAGACTTTGAGGGTCTTAGCTTTTCAATTTAGAATTCCTGGTTCTGAGGATGGAAAATATTGAAATTCTTGCTAACTGTGATATTACTTGAAAAATCATGTGCCCCAAATACCTATACTTTAACACACACACAAGCAAGAAAATTTTTCCAGGTCTCAGAATATTTCTGGAATTTCCAATATATATTTGAAGATACTGTCAAAGTAGAGGGGAACAAATAAGTGTATTTGGTGTTCTCACTGAATCCATGTTTTATCTTGAAGCAATTGGGATTGTAGTGGTTTTGTATGGATTTTTGTGTGTGTGTTTTTCACCCTCTTTAAAACATTAAGAGCTTTAAATTTCTAAAAGAAATGCTGTACCAAACCAAAATGTTTCAAATGGGAACAAAAAATCAAAATGGTTCAAATGCAATATTTCTAAATGAAAAGTTGAAATATCTCATTTTGAAATGACTAAATCAAACCCTTTTGACTTTTAAAAAATCATTTTTTTCCATCTGAAACTGTTCTCCAAATTAGAATCAAATTAGCTAATAATTTCACAAAAGTACATGTTTTGAGCAAATTTACTATTTGCCCCCCAGAAATGGTCTAGCTGTACTATCAAGTGTTTGGATAGTGACTGCAGTTATATAAAATTAGTATAATACTTTGCAACTCCATATTATTTATTCCATCTTTCCTTTATAATCCTAGCATCCTGATTTTTACTTAACAGTTTTCTTTTGGTTTTAAACCAGTGAAGTTAAGCTCCTCCTCCTTTTCTTGATTTAACTCCAACTCCTATTCTGTTTCCCATTTTCCACTGTACAACACCTTGTTGTCTACTTATGAGTGTGTCAGCACAAGCAGGCAGAGTCCTCAGAATAATGATACAGGCAAATGCTCAATCAACGACATATGTTTATTACCGGAAGAGAGTACAGAGGGCGCTCCCCTCCTGCTGTTGATGTTGCTGTCCAAAACCAGTTTCGGTGTCCCTGCAAGGCAGGAATCTGTGATCTTGCTCACTCAAATATACACACACCTGAACTTCCTCTGAGACTTACTTCCTGAGAATGGGGTCCTTCGTAACTGGGAGGAGTCACATGTTACAGATGCACGAAGAAACACACCCAGCCCAATATCTTTTGGATAATGTTTATAAAGCCAAATAGTTGCCAAATAATCTATTATGTATAAAGCAATATTGGGGAAGAAACTGCCCCAAGTTTGTTCGAGCAACACCCTAACACCCACCTCCATCCTCTCAAGATACTACCGTCTTCCAAGTTCTTTTATCCTCTGCTTTGAAATATTCGCAGTTTCGTAAGGTTGGTTTCCAAGATTCTGACCCTTTACTGTTTACTTCTTTCAGTCATACAATTTCCCAGAGTGGTCAAAATGCTATATTTGTTTGTACTCAAGAAGGCCTTCTTTTAAAAGTAAATCATTGCCAATCTGGGGGCGGGGGGAGTTGTCTCTCAGTATTTGTAGCTAAATTTAAGGGAGCTCATCATCATTAGATGTTGATTCCAATTTTATTTAAAGATTTTCAAAAACAGTCTGAACTTGCAAGAAACAAATCAAATGAGTTAATTTTGACTGTAAGGAATGCACATGTGAGAAAGTGCCTACAGGGTGATGAAAAGGATGTGTGGAGATATCACCTGTCTTCAATCCGGAATACATGTACTAAGTTTGATTGGGCAGTAGAATTTATTTGTGCTACTAAATGTTCAGACATTCTTGGTGCATCTTTATTCATTTTTGCATATTTTATGCAGATCTGGATGAGTAGATGTCTTGATAATAAAATGTTAACTACTCCTGGGAGGGAGGCAGAGGGATAATTTTATGGTTTAGGCATATGGATGGGAATAAGGGGACCTAAGAGTTATTGACTTCAGTTGAGTCACTCTAGACTCTCAGGTGTTACACAAGTGTCATTGAGAGCTGAATTTGGTCCTCAGCAGTTCACAAAGCAATGTTAAACATGCCATTTTGAACCCTCAGTGGTGAGACCTAGGAACAAAAAGTGATTCTTTTTATTGACAGCACCCTGATTGTGCGAACCAAATATCCTTGCACTGTGTAGTGCGGATAACCACAGGGAAGAATGATCAACTTTGTACTTTTTCATTAATGATGGGCGTGTGGCTGAGTATATGAGAGGGTGAATACAAAAAAAATCATATTTGTACATTTCTTTTTCCATGCATACATTAATATTTTGTAAACCTTAAAATAATGTAAACCACAAATGCAGGATTACTAGCTTCTAAATGACAGGCTACATCTCAATGTAGGTACAGTAAAATATTAATTTATATTTCCTTAACAAAATAATAAACCACTAATGACAATAACAAAAATAACACTAAAACTCAGAACGAGAGATAATAGATACCTATAGATAATATGAAATGTTTGCTTACTTGATATATATTATATTCCATACTTAACCCAAGAAAGATCCTTTGCTAGGAATATAAACATATGTAAAGTGTAGGTCTCCATGGAGCCAGCTTTCCATTATCCCCTGCCCCTACTAACACCACCACTGGATGCTGAGAGGCCATGTTGTATGGTAGGCTAAGATGGTTTTATGCTACTCAGTGATTCCCTTTATATCAGAGGGAGCCCTAATTGACTTTTTAAGCCAGTTGTATGCCCCTTTGCATCACCTGAGCCCAATTATTTTTTATAGCCCTGATGCCTAAGGAATAAACTCAGAGATTAGACTTCCATTGCACTAGGCACCATACAAACAAAGAGCCCCAGAGGGTAAATAGACAAACTGGGGAAAAAAGGTGGAAAGAAAAGATGTGTTTTCATCAATATGAACTTCTCTCTCTTACAACATTATTCCATACACTAATTCAATTTGTCACTGGGCACCTTTTTTAAAGACTTTTGAGAGGATCAGTTGCCCTGTATCCTAGGCAGCTCCTCCCTAAAGCTGCTCCCTCCTGACTTTTTGTTTCTCCTTTATTTTTGTAACCCTTTCTTAAAAGCCACGTCTGCAGGAACCAGGAGCTAGTAGGAGAATCTGTTTTATTTCATTTTTTTTAGTAGATATCTAGCCCACATGGTTGCAGAGAAAGAGAGCTGAGAGTACCCTAAAGGCTCAGAAAGCAGGAGGGAAATTAAAAACTCATTTATATATTTAAATGAGAATTTTGGGGAGCCAGACTCATGATATTTCAAAGCTTGGGGTTGGCAATACGGAATTCCTATAAAAATTGGAAAGACTGGGAAACCAGAGCAAGAGCCATAGTCCTTTCTCCTATTCAGTGGAAAATGAATTTCCATGACAGTGAGTTTGTCACTTTTTAGTTAAAGTACAAGATGAAACAAAGATGAAAGAAAATTTTAAAGGGTAAACATGTTAGAGATAACGAATATACAGAAATGAAGCTTATGCATGAACAAAAATGTGGAGTACTCTTTGTTCACTGTTGATGAGGTTACTTTTCATCCTTTCCACATTTTATAGTAATGCAGACCTCCCTTCTGTATTGTGTAGAACTGGTCAAGATTACATTTTTGAAATCAAAGTAATCTTTCCTATTTCTCAGGTAGATTGTATGCATTTTAATCAAATATGGAGAAATGGCCAGTGGGATTTAGGATACTGTTTAAATAAAATAAAATAAAAAGTGCATTCAATTATATAAAAAAAGCTTTAACATAACCAAATTATTTATGTCTGCCAAGAATGTGCAACCTTTTCAGATAAAATAATTGATGCATCTATCAATAAACCATGTAGTGATATGTGAAAAAAAGTGTAAATATAATTTAAATAGTTGTATGCCTTTGTATTACAGATGTTGGGACCAGAAGCCAAAGAGTGTGTGTGTGTGTGTGTGTGAGAGAGAGAGAGAGAAAGAAACATGTAAAATATAGTACCCAGACCAGAAATAATATATAGCTCTCATATTGCACATTTCATCTGTAGATCTCCAGGTGCTACACAAAGGAGGTCAGTATCATTGTCCCCGTGGAATATTTTAATTAAAACCAGTATCTTGAATTGCAGAAACAAATTAGAATCCACTTCAGTCTTTTGAAGCATAAATGTATTCTGTGCCCTTCACAACATCTGCTAGGTACTTTAACAAATGAACCCTCCCCTGCAGTGTGTAAAACTTAAACCTAGGAATATTGTGCTACTGCATGAGAACTGGAAAGTGTAATTGACTGGCACCTACTTAGAAACAAGGGTGAAACTGACTAGATTAGAAATGCAAAACCAAAACCACCTTCTCACCCTCTGGTCTCTCCATAAGTAATGGGTAAAGTGAATTGGCTTCAAAAATAATTCATGGAAATACAATTTATAACTTTACAGCATCCCTATTTTTGCACAGCTGTGTAGCTTCCTGGTCTTACTTGAGCAACTAGGCAGAAGCGCTGAAATGCTGCAAGTATTGCTATAAGCAATGCCACTATTTCTGACACATCTGGAGGAATACTGGAAAGCTCAAGAGAGATTCTGTGCTCATGATTTTTCCAGAGTGACTTTCAGAGTTTTGCTGAATTCAAATATGACTCATGTTCATTAAGCATATTTTTGATGTTTATCTGTACTGTGTTGAAACCATCAAATCATCTAAGACTTAGTCATAACTTGTTAACCTGTGCAAAGGAAATGGAAGGAACCAAGGAACACAAGACTCACTTTTAGGTGTTTTATCCAGTGGCCAGCAAATTAGAAGAGCTTTGCTATGAAGATGAATATTTATTTTCTTTTAATGCATTGTTAAATGAAATCCTGTTCCCTATTTTAGTTAATTGAACATTTGCCATTGGCTTCAGCGGGAGCAGAAGTGGGCCCTTTACATTGTTTTTTTCACTGTCCATGTTACTAATCTAATTCTCTCATTCAAGTTACTCTCAATTGATTCTATCTATTTTTGTCCACTAATAGCACTTAACTTGGAATACAAAATGAACAATAGTTAAATGTCTAATGGAACTAAGGACTTAGTAATAATTCTGAATGAGCTTTTAAAACACATAATATTGTCTTTTCCAAAATCCTTCTATTGTAAATGAGCCATGATATATGTTACAAATATGCTCTCTGTAGCCACAGTGTTCTGTGATTGCTGAACATGTCATGAAAATGTGATTTTCAAAAGGAATACTGTACAAAGAGAACAGACTCATACCTACAGATGCTTACTATGAGGTGCAGTGCCAACTATCCTAATTTTCTCTGTCTTAAATGTTTGAATATGCAGTCCTCACACATACACACACCATCATTAAAATTAAACAAAAATCTTTATATTAATATGTCCCAAATTCCTCTGTGACAAATTTCATAATAGGTTGAGTGTCATGTTGTGTGAACAAATAAGATTAGATTTTAATTATGACAGTTAGAAAAGAGGTTACACTAATGAACTTGTTTATAATGTTTTGTTTTCAGGGGGAGGTAAGAGGAATGCATTTATCTTATATGGTGTCGATTCTCACTCTCCTAAGTCAGTAGGGTGCTGACTATCCCTTTAGGGCTTGACTGTCAAAACCATCAAACTCATAGTCAAAAACAATTTTGTTAGCAGTTTTTTATACAAAACGATGGACTGAAGCAGGCGACCCTGCTGTGGGATTTATTATAAGACTTTGCTGCAGGACAGAAGATCTGTAGCTATAATTTTACTTCCCATTAACAGTCAGTTGGAAATCTCATGGAGAGATGTACTCTTCATAGAATTCTCCATAAAAGGACCAAAAATTACATATTTCAGCATATATAGTTGACAGCCTATGCTTTATTTCACATAAAAGTAATGACATGCTGGAAAAGAAATAAATACTTTGAAGCCCATTAAACTAAATTATAATAGGACTGAACTGACTTTTGCTGAGAACACACTCTCGGGAGGTAATGTAATTTAAACAGAGATGAAGTAAGAAATATCCTAATAATGGTATATGTTAAAGAACTATTATAGAACTAAGCATCCTGATGCAATATTTATTCTTTCAAGTTGTTGGCTACTGCTCTCTGTATCTAAAATACGTGTTCTTATTTTGTAATATTTTAATTAAGCCTGTTGATAGAAATCTCAGATATGACAATTGTGGTGCAGTCTTTATTTGGGGCTAAAAATCTTGTCCCAGCTCATTACAAAAATGGTGACTGTACAAGTTCACTAAGTAGCTAGGTAAAAGTCCAGTTGTCACTTGTCTTACCAGTATTCCACTGTTTTCTTTTGTGTTTTTTTTCTTTTTTTTTTTTTCTTTTTTTAAAAATTGTGCTTGGTAGATTTTCCTATCATGTTAAATCAGTAATGGGTCTGATCCATGATTTAGGCTTGTAGGTCCTACTGTAAAACAAACAAACAATAATAATATGCTGTGTCAAAGGAGCAGAATTCAAAACCTTATATGAGAGGAATGCAAAGTTCTTTCTGAGTCCCGCTTGACACAGGTGCTATACCTGACATTAAGCCATCTACTCACCACCCTTTGTTCAGGACAATGCCTTAAAGCACAATCTAGCTGTTGTGATCTGACCTTTCAAAAATAATTACAATAGACATTTGTTGATTTGATGATGAGTTGGATATTTTTACTGGATTTCAAAGCAAGAGACTAAGAACGAATCTCCATGGGGGAAAAACACAGCAAGTTATCTGATCCACTTAGTGTCATGTAGAACCATATTTCAGTGAGGTAATCATGCAGTGTGGATAAACAATGTGGTACAAACAGGAGCGATTTAATAAAATTAAGAAAGAAAAAATGTAGGATGATTATTGGGAAAAAATCCAGTCAGTGAGCAGGGATATAATGGAAGTCTCTTTACAGGGACATCTGAATCTGGAAAAGAAAAGCATTTTAAATTGTATTATTATAAATCACATCACGCCAGAGCACCTTAGACAATAAGCTATGAAGTGTTTACAGCATAGTCTAGAGAACACCTTCTATATGGGCCGGAAGAGTGGAGTTATTGACAGGTCTTTTCTAATACTAACTTCCATGATCATATCACTGACGATAAATGATTTCACAATGAAGTTACATAAATGGATTTGACACTATGTTAAGTGTAACTCAACAATTTCAAATGAAACTTACTTTGAATTTTGGGTTAAAATGAATCCAAAATCTTAAAGCAAAACATTGCAGAGAGAACCAAAGAAAATATTTACATGAACACCTGGGAAGGAAAACTACTGGGTTTCATACAGATCTAGTTGTTGTTGTTGCTTACTTCACCTAAATAGTTGATGAATATCATGTACGTTTCAATGTGAAGAGTCCAAAGAACATAGCAAACCACTGAATATCAGAGTCTCTTCTAATAAGAAAACCAGAAACAAAAACAAGGCTTCATAATGTAGACATTAGTCTTCTAGGCAAATTTGCCAATATATATATCTTTCAATGGCATTATTGTTGGAAAAATCCTGTGTGTAATAGTGCAGGTATGAAAGGGAAGAAGTTTTATTCTAAAGAAGAGGAAACAGAGAGACAGATATGACCACTTCATTTGGATTATAAATAATGTTAATGGTATGGTGTAATTTCTTCATCAGTACCATGTCCCAACCTTTTCCTCAGACTCATAGATTTTAAGGCCAGAAGGGACAATCATGGTCATCTGGTCTGACCTTGTGCACATTGCAGGTCACAGAACCTCATGCACTCACTCCTGTAATAGACCCATAAGCTCTGGCTGAGTTACTGAAGTCCTCAAAGCATGTTTTAAAGACTTGACGTTACAGAGAATCCACCATTTACACTAGTTTTAAACCTGCAAGTGACCTGTGCTTCATGCTCCAGGGGAACACAAACAACCCCCAGGGTCTCCGACAATCTGACTCAGGGGAAAATTCTTTGTGACCCCAAATATGGTAATTAGTTGACCCTGAGCATTTCGGCAATACCCATCAGCCAGAGACCTAGGAAAAAAATATGGTAACTCAAAGCCCTCCCCATATAGTGTCTCATCATGGGAGATTGGGGATATTTGTGACAAGCAGACACAGATCACCTACATGTCATTGTAGGCAGTCTTATCATTCCCTCCCTAAAATGATCAAGCTCAGCCTTGAAGCCATTCAGGTTTTTGGCCCCCACTGCTTCCCATGGAAGGCTGTTCCAGAACTTCATTCCTCTGATGGTTAGAAATCGTTGTCTAATTTCAAGTCTAAATTTGTTGATGGTCAATTTTTATCCATTTGTTCTTGTGTCAACATTGGCATTTAATTTAAATAACTCCTTCCCTTCCCTAATATTTATCCCTCTGATGTATTTATGAAGAGAAATCTCATCTCCCCTTAGCCTTCTTCTTGTTAGGCTAAACAAGTGAAGCTCTTTGAATCTCCTTTTGTAACAGAGGTTTCCATTCCTCTGATTGTGCTAGTGGCTCTTGTCTGCTCCTGTTCCAGTTTGAATTAATCTTTCTTAAACATGGAAAACCAGAACTGCACACAGTATTCCAGAAGAGGTGACACTAGTGCCTTGTATGACGGTACTAACACTTCTCTATGTCTACTAGAAATACCTCACATGATGCATCCTAGGATTGCATTAGCCTTTTTTCATGGCTGCGTCACATTGGAGGCTGATAGTCATCCTGTCATCAACCAAAACACACAGGTCTTTTTCCTCCTCTGTCTTTTCCAACTTGTAAGTCCCCTGCTTATAGCAAAAAATCTTCTTGTTAGTCCCTAAATGTGCTTGCACTATTCACTATTAAATTCCATCCCATTTCTATTACTCCAGCCTTCAAAGTCATGCATATCATCTTGTACAATATTTCAGTTCTTCTCTGTGTTGGTAGTACTACACAACTATGTGTCATCTGCATATTTTGTTAGCACACTTCTACTCTTTTTGCCACGGTCCATTAATAAAAAATGTTAAATAAGGTCCCAAGACCAATTCCTGAGGATCCATTGGTAATCTCCCTCCAACCTGACAGTTCACCTTTCAGTAAGACCTCTCATAGTCTCCTCTTTAACCAGTTTCTTATCCACCGTTCAATTCTCATATTAGTCCCCATATTCTCCAATTTAACTAATAATTTTCCATGTAGAACTATATCAAATGCTTTACTGTAATCCAGATGTATTAGATCTACTGCATTTCCATTTTTTCTAATAAATCAGTTATCAGACACATATCATCTACATATTTTTGTGGACTAAGGAGTTGTACATTCAAGGCTATGGACTAAAATCAGCCAAGAGTCCATGTTCAACAGGCTTCTAGTTGTAGAAAATTTGCATCCTTTGATGGAGTGGTTGTAGGCCAGTGAAGCCCCAAAACTGAGTGAGCACTGGCTGTGGAGAGATTGTTGTGTGTCTGAGTTATTAACTCAAGGCTGTCAAATAACAGGATCAATTGCACTGCTTTAATCAAAGATTATCAATCAAAGATTTAGTACAGCACTATACAGAATACAGCAATAGATAGATATATTACCATCCTTTGTTAGCACACCAAGAGCCTGCTCTGTGTCATTGTATTTCAAGGAATACACAGTTTTCAGTCCCCCCAATAAGTTCTCATACCAGTGTCATTATATAGGGCTGTAGACAAAGAAGACCTCTTTGTCAAAGAAACATATCTTGTTATATCATTTCTATACATTCTCAGCTAACCTGCTTTATGTATGAAGGCATGATTATTTACAGCTGAGAGGTCTAACAGTTCTTCAAGATAATATATCCATGGGTCCTTCTTACCTCCCTGTTGATTCGACAACAGAATACATCTGCTGTAACAATCATCCCCTATTTGTTTCCCAAATCTATATATGCATATATAAGCTTATAAATATGTTAAGGAGATGGTTTCCAAGGATATCTGGAGTCTTATGGACATGAAGGCACCCAAGCTTGTTAAAATGCAACATATAAGAACCAGTGTTCTGGGCCTTATAATTCAGACATGCTCTTTGTTGAAGTTAAATATTCTAAAGAATAGTTAATATATAAATGAATCAAATATACAGAAAATAAAGAACTAAAAAGTTAATATTTGCTTACAGATACTAACAGGGCATAGTTAGGGAATGTACTGATTTATTACATCCTTCTTAATTTCTGTTACTGTGGGAGCTGCTATTCATTTACTGGTGGATTTGAAGCTGCCCACTCATGATAGAAAGCCCAAGGGAGTGCAGGCACCAGGAATGCCATCTGCTTTTCTTTAAGCTTGAGTGAGATAACAACAGAGCATGCCAGGGGACAGGCTGGAAGAGTGAATTTTAATCTGCACCTGCTTTAGTGAATCTGGCCCTATATATTTATTTCTGTGATGTCATCACTCTGAAACATTACCAATAAAACATCACACTACAAGAGCAGTATGATGAGAAAAAACAGGACAGGATGTCATTACACCTAGATGTTTGGTACCAAGAAGTCCATGACAAAATGACATAGATGTGTTAAAAAACCAGTCCCCTTAAATGTCATAGTCTAGTTCCTAGTTTTTCTCTAGTGTACATTTTTTTTGTCTCAAGTCTATCCACATTTTTTATTTTTAGGATGCCATACAAATCATCTTCTAACAGTCTTAACACTAATTAAGTCATCATCTCATCATTTGGGGAACCTTCACTGATGGACACTGATTGAAATTTTTCAAGTACATACAAGGCTGTTACAAGGAGGATGGTGAAAAATTTCTGCTCATTAACCTCTGAGGCTAGGACAAGAAGCAATGGACTTATATTGCAACAAGGGAGGTTTAGTTTGGACGTTAGGAATAACTTTCTAATTGTCAGGATAGTTAAGCACTGAAACAAATTGCCTAGGCAGGTTGTGGAATCTCCATATGGGAGGTTTTTAAGAACGAGTTAGGCAAACACCTATCAGGAATGGTTTAATTATTACTTAGCCCTGTCTTGGGTGCAGAGGACTAGACTAGATGGCCTGTTGAGATCCTTTCCAGTCCTACACTTCTGATGCTATGATTTGGTATCTGGAAGAGTAGAGAGCATTCCGCTAAAGCTAGGCACTTAGGTCTTCTGTTCCTCCAGTTCAAGGTCATTCTGTTCTGTTGTAAATACTGTGCCTGCACTATTGTGACTCTCTACCTAGCAATCATGGGTCCCCCGTGCACCATACATCAGGTCTTCATTGTTTCTTTTTAGTATATGTTACCACCAAAGTTAGTCACACAGCCACACACTAGCAGTTTGAACAGCACCCTTTCAGTTGCATTTTGAACAGCAAAATCCAGAAAAAAATTTCAGCTGGGTAGAGACAGGATAGTCTTCTGAAAGTCACTGGACTGGCACTCAATTCCTAGCTCTGCCACAATCTGAGCAAGTCACTAAAGTCACTATGCCTCGGTTCCCCATATATTAAATGGGTATAATATTTTCCTGCCTCGTGGGATGTTGTGAGGATGAACGAATTAATGTTTGGGAGGTGTCCACATTATACCCTGAGGAAAAAGCTATAAATATATAGCCCCTCTTGGAAGTGAAGAATCCACACAGTAGTATAAACAAGTATTTGTTCAGTCACTTGCACAATATTCATTTAGAAAATTTATATAGTAAAAGATACAACAAAATAGTTTTGTTTGTTTGCTCTTTTCTTTAGATTTTGTTTTAAATAGAAAATACTTCACATGTATGCTAACTCTGCTGTTTTATTTATTATAATACTTAGTATTGCTAATTATATTTTTAATTTTCAGTATTATTTTTACAAACATTATATAACTATTGCTAAAGCTGGTCAGAAAATGGGAATTTTTTCTCATGTAAATTTTCTGATTGGAAATAAGTTTTCAGATTTTCATGCTGTGGAAATAAAATTGTTTGCCACACTTTCTGTTTTTCAAGTTTTATCAGTTGGAAAACAGTAAAACTGCTGAAAGTGTTACTTTCATAGAAAAAAGGAATACTTTCACTTGTAAGTGTTAACAAAGGGAGGGAAGGTTAAAAATAAAAAGGTTAAAAGTAAAAAGGGAGAGAAAATAGCACTTAAAAACAGAAGTGTTACTTTCTCTCACTTCTCACTGTTTGAATTTTTTTGTATCACATTTTTTTCTGGGGAGGGGAAAGGTTTTTTTATTATTATTATTTTAAAAAGAACAAAAGTGAGTATTAAAAACACCTATAAACTTTTTTAAAAATAGCAAAACATGTCAAGGGGTGTTCCTTGAAATATTTATTTTGAAATTTTTATTTAAACTATTGATAAATCCCCTTTTTCCACCCTGCCTTCTGGATCTAAGCTTAGATGGTTATTCTGAGCCCTCTTTAGTGCTACCATGTCCACACAGCTATTGTTAATGTGCTAGCTCGAGCCTGGTTAGCACAAGTTGGTCTGTCTGGGCTCGGAGATTTACTGATAGATGCACTGGAGTCTCAGGGGAGAAGGTTAGGAATTATCTGGTCCTGCTTGAGCCTGGGGGACTGCATAGCAAAGGATGGGTACCCTCTATCACCACCATCCAGGGCAGTTCAGCAGATGGGGAAAACAGGACAAGATGAGAACCAATAACTGGTTCTGGCCCTAGAACTGGCTGGAAAATGGAAATCCTTTCCTACAAAATAAAAGCTTCTGAATGTTTTCTCATCTCAAATTGGGTCAAAAAGTCAAAACACAAAAGCTGTTTTTTTGGTTTTTTTTATAGGAAGGGATTTCCAGAAAAAAAATCAATAACAGAACAAAAATGGTTTTTTTCAGCTTGTTGGCTGCCTGTTGGATGTGTGGGTGGATGGGTGGGCTGCCTAGTTCCCTGGCTGGCCACCATCCCATGCTGCCTGTGAAGGCAGCTAGCCAGGCGGTTTGGCAATCCAGGAATCAGCTGTCTGGGGCGCTGGCAGTGAACAAGCACTCTGAGTCTCATAGCCTGGAGACTCCAAGGTGCTCCATAGTCCAGCTGGCAGTCTGCTGGAGAGCCTGGGAGCCATGGGAGGCCTGCTAAGAGACCTGCAGGTGGTTTCTTCTCCCCCAGTACTGCCTGAGTGGTGCTACAATAGCAGGCCAGATAATCTGCCCCACACTACTGATTGATTGTGGCCACTTGGTTCCTTCTGCCCTCTAGCTGAAAATGTCTAGACAACTTGCTTCTTTCTAGGGTTTTAATTTTTGGATTAAAGTGACTGAATTAATACTTGCTTGACATTGTTTGATAAGTAATGCTTTCTTTCTGCCACTGTTGTCTGTCATCGTTAAATATAAGATGGCATATGTGATTTGATTTTAAATGGCTGATACGGAGTTCGAGAAGTGAAAATCTTGTTTGGCATTTTACCAAAAACAAAAAGAAAGATAGGGAACATGATTGTGTTTTATGTTACACCAGCATAGATCAGGAGGAATTCTGCCAGAGTTAGTGGAAGGGCGCCAATATAAAACTGTTGTGAGATCAACATAAGCACAGAATATTAATCTACTTGTAATGCTACTGAAAGGATTTGAGAAACTGGCTGGAATTGTTCTTCACAGTGGGCATCTGTTCAGTATATATGTTCTTGGTGCTTCTCTTCAGCTCTCTTTTCACCCATTATCTTTCACAGAGGAGAGTAGACGCAAAATTTAGATAGATTATCACTATCAACATCATGCTAGTCATGTCCAAAAGACATTGGTACCTTTTTTACACGTGCCCTATGAATGTAAATGTAGCAATTTTTAGATTATACTATCTCTCTCCTCAACCTTGACAGTAGGCAAGGACAGGCGGATGAGGGGCCAATGACACACCACCACACCAAACAGCATCACAATTTCTTTTAATCCAGCCTGGACAATTTTTTCAGGCTTTGTGGCTATACCAACAGAATAAGATCAATGAATTATATTTTCCCATCAACAGTGCATGTCCTTGTTAGTCATGGCCCTATTTCCCTCATATCTCTTTTCTGTATTGTGTAAAGTGGTGGTGGTTATAAATTGTTATAAATTTACTTCTTGTTGTTGTTACTTTAAAATACAAAATTCTATTTTGAGTTACAAAAGTTGGTTTATTGTAGCTTGGAGATTGGAGGCCAGTTAATTGCTTTCACTTACTTCATACCTCTAAAGATGTTTGGTATTTCTTCGAGGAGCACCAGCAAGTTATTGAATATGTTGAATTTCTACAGTATTCAGTCAAGATGTTATACATTTTGGATGCCTCTTAAAGAATATATTAGTACAAGCTATCCACTTATTTAGCTTTGTATTGCTATTAATTAATGTTTTTTCATTTGTTACATTGAAGATTACCATCCAGTGTCATGGCTCCAATTATATTACACATAATAATCAGCCTTGCTAATAGAATAACCTTAGATGATGCCTGGTGAGGTTGAATGACATTCAAATGTGAGTGTACATGCACTTTGATAACACATGTTTTCCTTAGTAATGTCATGTTTATCTCAATCACCTCTAGCAAAGTGTTGGGAATGCTTAGTCTTAGGTTTTGAGTGCATTATGACATTCTTTGAAGAACCATCTCTATCAATGCACAGTGGTTGCTGTTATTACTAGGGTGAATGCAGATAGATGCAATTTTTATGTAGAGAATTCTTTCTTGTGATAGAAAAATATTTTTAAAAGGAGCTACTAAATGGTGGTGACCGGTTTTGACAAAGTGGAGAATTTAAAATCTGAGCCTTTTCTTCTTTAATTCATTCAGGGCTAAATTCATCCCTGATGTGACTCCATTTACTTCAGTGGGTTTATACCTAAGGGTGCATTGTAACCAAATAAGTAAAAAGAAAGCAGTGAGCTTGTTTCTGTAAGAGAGAAAACCAAACCAAACAAAACACAAACAAACCTATCCCATATAGTAAGAAATACAAGTAAGTTATGTGCCTATTAAATTAATATATGGCTAGGGCCCTATCAAATTCATGGTCTATTTTGGTCAGTTCCATGGTTATAGGATTTTTAAAATAGTAAATGTCATTATTTTAGCTATTGTGACAGGGCAAACCCAAATGGCTATAGGAACGTAGTGGGAGACATATATATTAGCCCTAGGCTAAACAAATCTCTGTTACCAGGGTAAGCAAATGGCAGTTGTGTGAAGCCAATTAAGACACCTGGGGCCAATTAAAACCCCTCCAGAAAGCAGGGAAGACAGCTAGGTTGATTGGGACACCTGAACCCAATCAGGGGCTGGCTGAAACTAGTTAAAAGTCTCCCAATTAGTCAGGTGAGTGCGCATGTGAAGAGCTGTAGGAGGAAATTGCACTGTTGGAGGAAATGAGCAGCACAAACCATTTCAGGTGCAAGGAAGGCGGTCCTGAGGTAACGGTGAGTAGATATTGAGGAAGTGGGGGCTGCTGTGGGGAAGTGGTCCAGGGAATTATATGTGTCCTATTTACAAATAGTCAGCTACTATAGCTGCTAGTATTATGATCTCTGGGCTGGAGCCTGGGGAAGAGGGTGGGCCTAGGCTCCCCACTATCCTCCCCGATTAATCACTAAGACTGGGAGACAACAGAGACTGCATGAGGGAGGATTGCTTCTCCTCACCTCCCTTGCTGGCTTATGATTAAAATGCCTTAGTAGGCTGTAATCCTTGCCTCTAGAGAGAAAAGGGCTATGTGGAGGGTTACAGTGACTCTCTGAAGTTTGCAAAATCTGCCAGGAAGTGCAGGACCCACAGAGACAAGGACAGAGCTTTGTCACGCTATTTACATCTGAAATGTCACTGTGTTGTAATCGATCCTGACACAAAAAAAGAGTTGCAGGGATTGCGGTTCCCTTACTTCCATGCTGCTGTTGGTGGCAGAAACTGCCTTCAGAGCTGGGCAGCAGGAGAGTGGTGGCTTCTGGCTGGGAGCTCAGCTCTGAAGGCTGAGATGCCACCTGCAGCAGTGCAGAAGTAAGGGTGGCATTCTATGGTGTTGCCACCCTTACTTATGTGCTGCTGCCTGCAGAGCTGAGCCCTCAGTCAGTAACTGTTTCTCTCTGGCTGCCCAGCTCTGCAGGCTGCAGTGCAGAAAAAAGGATGGCATGAAGTAACAGTGGCAATATCATATCTATGCTGCTGCTGCTACTGGCGGGGCACCTATAAATGGCCAATTTCTAATACTTTTGCTTGGTTCTAGCTGGTAATTTGAGCTCTTCCCTTCATGGATACCTTGGTGAAGCTAGAGATGAAGGGGATTATGGGGTGCCAAACAATTAGACTTTAGGGTTAATTAAAAGATTTAAAAAACCCTCCAAAAGTTTGACAATAAGAACTGGGGGGGAAAGGCAGCATAGTAAATATTTGGCTTCAGCAGTATGGCTCTGTACCTCCAAGCAAATGTCATATGTAGGTAGCATTTGAAAATTATAGAGCAGGCTTATTAATAGGTCAAAAAGTGACCATCATTTTTTTTTTTTTGTTCATAGCACAGTAGGATCACTAAGATCATTATACTGTTGTTGGAGTTTAAAAATTGAAGCTTTTAGGTCCCTGCTAGGTGAATGCATTCCCTAGAGTGTTGCTCTTGTTTCTGTGCTTAGACTACATTCACTCAGTTGGATTCCAGCTATGTGCCAAAGCAAGAAGATGAATTAGGCTTTTAGTGCTTTGACTTTTTAGGTAGCCAAGGGGAATGGGGAGGAAAGGAATATTTAAAGTATAAAAAAATAACAAGGAAATCATTTCTGATGATCACTTTTCTGAGAAAATGCTTACCAATTGAAAATTACTTGAGAATATAGTTTACATGTAAACAATATTAGTCACAAATGTTATTTCCAGTACAAAAACGTGTAGAAGACACGTGTGTGGCATACAGGAATGGAGTTATGCCATATGGTACAGGCCTTATATGTTGAGCACTTCTTTCGTCCATATGGATCCCAAAGTGTTTATACATTTTGTTAAATGATATAAACACTTTGTCCACCAGTCTAGTCTAATCACTTTACCCGCTATGAAAATTGAGAGAATTATTGATTGTAACATAGCAGCTGATAAGAAATGCAAAAAAAAAAAAAAAAGAAATATGAAAGAGTTTAGGACAGGAAGTAACAACATCATATCCAATCAAAACATCATGTTGTAATTAGATGAGCACATAAGAATGGCTAATGACCTCCTCTTGCAAAAATTGCTATGGGATTTTTACATGCCCCGAGTATAATAAGTGGGCTTCTAGTGTAGCAGTCAAGATGACTTCTATTTTAAACCACACCTAAAAGACAATGTCTTCAATAGCACAGTGCTCACAACAGCAATTATTCATTTATGCCAGGTACTGATATTATAACTTTTATAGCATTATCAATACCAGTTCCTGGAGCAGCTGGGTATGTATGTCAGGCCCAATATGTTTACCTTCTGAGAATTAACAAAATCAGTTCTTGAGATGTTATAGCAGCACTGGTTCAAGGTATAAATGTTGGGAGAATTCTTTATGATGGGTTGTACACCATTGCAATGCACTGCTGTTCTCCCACAGTGGCTAGCCACATACATTTATATTGAGATTGTGAAGCAGGTTCCCCAAAACAAAGTGAGTCAGAGGCACTATTTATGGTAAACAAAAAGATAATAGTTTTACAGTGCACAACTCCCTGAGGTATGGGGTGAGGAATTTAAAGACTAATAGTGTTGCCAATACCACTACCTCCCCTTAAGTATACAACCTGGAAAAAAAAATATCTTACCATAATTTGTGTGGCAATAAGTTGCTTCTAGTTCCCCTAGTGGCTCATTATAGTATCAATGGGAAAACAGACCGTAACTCTTAGATCTCTCCTACCATTTCAAGAAGCAATAACAAGAGTAAAAGTAATAAGACAATATTAATAACTTTTTTCAGTGTAAGGTTGTTGGGTTTTTTTAAAAATGTATACTGTTTATTTTCCTTTCTCCCCCAAAGATATCCTTAGCCTGGTGCTAATCAAAACAGATTTATTCTATCTGTGATATTAAACCCAGAAGCATGAGCAATTTATTGTTTTAAAAAAGCATCTACAGTTGTACTCATTTCCCTTCTTCCTTTAATCTTTCAGTGATGATGATGTTAGTTAGTCTAATTGGTCTTGTGTGTTTCAAGGAGAACAAAACCAGACTCGAAGTGCCTATTTCTTCTCAAAAAGCAGGTTCCCCCATGACTCACCCTGCTGAACATTCTCAGCAAAAGGGACAAGTGAAATATTCCAAGAGCAATTTGCATGTGTTCACTGTAAAAAGCCACTGTAGATGAATGTGAACTCTTGTTTTGACTCTTGAAAAAGTGCAGCTCAGGTGTTTCCTGTAAGAACAGGAGGGGTTTTGCTTTCTTTTTGTTATAGCAGGCACTTTTTGTTATTTAGTGGAATCTATTGCAGAATTGCTGGAATTATAAGGCTGCAGGACTATCAGTGCACTGTAGAGGGAACTACACATCTCATTTTAACACAGAAGGATTTTTTTTTTCTATTTTATATGTTATTCTGGAGGCCACAAGTGGTACTCCAGCTCCACATCTGATCTCTCTTGATAGTCCTCAAAGGCAATCAACTTGACATTTGTCATGTTTTCAAAGGAGCAGAGAGGTAGCCGTGTTAGTCTGGAATTACAGCAGTAACAAAGAGTCCTGTGGCACCTTAAAGACTAACTAAAGTATTAGAGCATTAGCTTTTGTGGGCTAATACCCACTTCGTCGGATGCATGCAGTGGAAGTATCCAGGGGCAGGAATAAATAAGAGGCAAGGGCCAGGTTAGAGATAACAAGGTTAGTCCAATCAGGCTGAACCAGGCTATTAGCCCACAAAAGTTTATGCTCTAATACTTCAGTTAGTCTTTAAGGTGCCACAGGACTCTTTGTCACTTCATGTTCTCAAAGTATCATTAAAATGAGCATCTTAAAGTTTGTGCCCAACTTGCTGCCACTTCATGATTTTTGTTTTCAGTTTGCATTTTTTAATACGTTTAATATTCTTTTATCTCTTTCTGGTAATTACCTGGGTTGCACTAGTGGGGGAGAGAGCTTCAGTGCTTCTCTTCAGCTAACAGCCACCTTGATTATCCCCACTTGATGCTTTCACGCTGGTGAGGGGTCATGACATGGCTTACAGTCCCTGGTTTTATCTGTGACAGAGTGGCAGATCAGACAAGGCGGCTCATAGTCCTGCAACAGCCCCGCTGGTAACTCACAGACTCTGCCTTCCCATTCAGCTCTCCCCCAGTTCTGCAGAGAGCCTGGGGAGAGACTAGAAAACCAGTGTCAACTTGCTACACATTGTTTACCTTTCTCAGCTTCATGCTATGATGATTGTGATAGTTGGATTTCATTTGCCATAGAACAATGTGGAGAACCATCAAGGGGAGACACCAACCCAACTTTTATCCTTCAGCCTTTTCCAGAAGTCCTAGGGAGGTGAATAGACACTCTTCTGGATGTTCCTCTATTGTTATTCCACGCTCTTAGGACCTCAGAGTATTGGCTGATCACAGGATGACTATAAGCCGCCAATGCAATGTGGCCATGAAAAAAACAAATGCTGTCTTGGGATCTATCAGGTGAAGTATTTTCAGTAGAGATAAGGAGGTGTTAGTATCATTATAAAAGGCACTGGTGATACCTCATCTGGAATATTGTGTGCAGTTCTGGTCTCCTGTGTTTAAGGAGGATGAATTTAAACTGGAACAGGTACAGAGAAGGTTCTATTAGGATGATCTGAGGATTGGAAAACCTGTCTTGTGGAAGGAGACTCACAGAGCTTGGCTAGTTTAGCCTAACCAAAAGAAGGCTGAGGGGAGATATGATTGCTCTCTATAAATGTATCAGAGGGATAAATAACATGGAGGGAGAGGAATTATTTAAGCTCAGTACCAATGTGGACACAAGAACAAATGGATATAAACTGGCCATCAGGAAGTTTAGACTTGAAATTAGATGAAGGTTTCTAACCATCAGAGGAGTGAAGTTCTGGAACAGCCTCCCAAGGGAAGTAGTGGGGGCAAAAGACATATCTGGCTTCAAGATTAAGCTTGATAAATTTATGGAGGGAATGGTATGGTGGGATAAATTTATTTGCAAAATTAGGCTATCTTTGACTATTAGCGATAAAGATGTCGATTGGCCTGTGATGAGATGTTAACTGGGGTGGGATCTGAGTTACTATATAGAATTCTTTCCTGGATGTCTGGCTGGTGAGTCTTGCCCATATGCTCAGAGTTTAACTGATTACCATATTTGGGGTCAGGAAAGAATTTTCCTCCAGGGCAGATTGGCAGAGGCACTCGGGAGTTTTCGCCTTCGTCTGTAGCATGGGGCACGGTTCACTTGCTGGAGGATTCTCTGCACCTTGAAGCCTTTAAACCATGATTTGAGGACTTCATTAGCTCAGCCATAGATTAGGAGTTTATTACAGGAGTGGATGGGTGAGATTCTCTGGCCTGCGTTGTGCAGTAGGTCAGACTAGATGATCATAATGGTCTCTTCTGACTTTTAAGACTATGATTCCATGAGTCTTACAGGACCTGCATACACATGAATTCCCCTAAGTTGGCATGACTGTGATGTCACCATGCTGATATGTAAGATTCAGTGAATTTCAATATCAACACAGAAATGAAACTGAATGGACACTACCTACTAAGATTGTATAAGCTCTTTGGAGGAGGAACATCTTTTTAATTTTACATGTGTCCTGATTGCTAATAGAGGCCTGCATGTGCTGCTGCTACACAAATAAATATTTAATGCAAAAATAAGATTGAAAAATAGAGAGTACCGCATTTTATTTAACCACTTTCAGTTTCTGTATGGTAAGGTTACATGTAAAAATAGTAGGTAAGAGACTTTCATATAGAAATGAAGAAAGATCTAGAGATAAAGGTTTTGGTTAAGGCACTGAAATGGAACTCAGGAAAGCACGGATCTAGGCTGAATTACACAACAGACTTCCTCTATGACCTTGGCAGATCACTTAGTCACCTTGTCTTCATTTCCCACCTACAAAATGGAGGTAATCCTCTCTTTCTCCCGCCCTTGCATTGTCTTGTCTGTTAAGATTGGAAAGTTTTGAGGGCAGATACTGTCTCTAAATACAACATAATGAGGCCCTAATTTCAGCGGTGGCTTTCTAGCACTACCACAATATTAATAATAAAATGACATTTTGAAATTGATAGTGTTCCTTTAAAATCCTTTCCTCATTATGTTTGGTGGGGTTATCAGAAATTATTTGAAAAATGTCACAAGCTTTGTACTCAGAATTGCCAGTCTCAGGAGATCAAAAATCATGAGTCAGAGCGTAAATGCAGTTTACTAATATATCATTAATAATAACAAATGCATTTATTAATATTATTAATGCAATAATATTAATAAAAATAGCAGCTGTGATTGGTTGCTCTACCCTAGGAGTCAGGAAATTGGGACAGGCATCCAGGGCCCAAATTCTCTAGAGGGCTGGAGTTTCTCTCTTCATCCCCAGACTGGGCTCTAGCCACAGCTAAAATCCAGTGATTGCGAAAAAATCATGAGAGTTGTCAACACTGATGTTACAAAACTGTCATAATTTCCCTAAGTTTTGACAAGCTTTACAGACTGCATAGAGAACTGAAAATGGAACAATTGTAGGTGTAAGATTGTAAGGAATATATGCTTCACTGTGGTGACATCTCTAATGTATCGTAAGTGAGGAGTGATTAAGTGTCTCATATGCATCTCTTTAAAATTGTAATTAAATTAGCACCATCTGATATTTTTTAATGGCGCTTACTAGAAACTATATGCTTCTTCATACTAGGTTAGTAAATGTGTGACTCACACATGAATGCTAATAAGAGTCAACTGAATTTTATTTGTTGACTCCAGTCAGCTGACATGGGTCTGAATTACTAGTTACTAGTCCTGTCACCTGATGGAAGTCAGGCTCACTGATTCCAGTGGTTATTGTACCCTTCAGTAAACAGCAATTGTCACATATGTATTTCAGAAAGTCAGTGTTTTCTTGCAGTTTATTTTCTCAAAGTTTAATTTGCACCAGCAAAAGGGGAACTGTCCTGTGCATGACAGTGCGGTGTTTACTCCAAGACCTTCTGTTCTGGGGGGGTTCTCAGCCAACACCACCCCAGCCGAAGACTGTGTGACAGGAGAATAATACAGTAGGCCCAGCCTACTCATCCAAACAGATATATCACAGCTGCTATCACTGCCTTCACAGGGGATGGGACAGTTGCTGACACCACTGATGCTCCCATGCAGAGGAGGTATCTGCTACTGTTCTGTCAGAGATTACATAGCCCTATTCTGCTGCCCCTTTCACTCCAGTCCATTTCAAGTAGAGAGCTGGGTCATAGTTTGGGGGCAAGGCCAGAAGTGTCTTGAGGGAGTGGTTATGTGAGTGTTGCCTTTACATGGCCCTGAACGGGTCTAACTTACAATGAAGTTAATTGAGAAAGGGATTTTACTTTTGTATAATAGGCAAACTACAAAGAGTTTATTGTTTTGGATTTGCCTTGCATTTGGCTGAGATGTGCACCCTGAAGGTGGAGTGCTAACTGGAATGTCATCTGATGTAACCTAGACTTTTTCAAAGGAAATTTTAAGATGGACATCTCATAATCGGGGTCTCCTCCACATGTGATTTCTTCTTCCAGTTAGGCTGGACATTTGTTCTGTTTAATACTACACTATTTTGATTCTTGGGTTTCCAATTAGTAACTGGAGGTGACATAGCATGGGGAATAAATTAGGGAGGCTATTTAAAAAGAAAAGTTAACTCAATTCTCTGGAATGGTCAGGATTGCTCTTAAAAATGTCCAAAGGTGAGGATAATGGATCTGATTTCTTTTATTGGTATGCTGATAAACCGATCTGATTATTTCTTTTTTGGTCAGGTCTGAACTTTACACAGTAACATAAAATATTTGTGGCTAGATTTTGCACTCACAGATTGTCATTAGCTTGTAAAAGGTAAGGGTTAAATGGAGTCCACTGTCAGAAGGAAAAAAAGGAACTTCCATCCCTGTCTGCATTTCTTTCTGAAGAGGAGTCTCAAGTGTCAGCACTATTTCCAAACAGATGTACTAATATCATTTATGCTACTCTAAACTCCAGCTTTGGGCAAGAGTTAAAAATCTCTCCTCTTTTGCTAATGTCTGATTTGTTGTTGTCTTTTTTTCCAGCTTCACAGAAGCAGTAAGATTGGCTTGGAAGATTGTGTGAGAGAAGGGAAGCACACTGCTACCATTGGGCAGTAAGTACCAGTTTGAAGTGTTATTTTGTTAGCCAACCAGCAACGCATATGGCTTCTGGTTTTTAAGCCAATGGTGATGAGCAGGACAATCAGAATGGTTGATTGGAAACATTTTTAGATCTGCTTCTCAGCACTGGGAATGTTACTTTCATTTCAATCACGTTGTAACATGTACATGTGTACAATTCAAGCGGCTTCTAAACTGAAGTGCTCAGAAAAATGTCAAGATATCAATTTGGCGGTAATCAGGGATCTGGACATAAGCACCGTACAGAAATATACAGTAAATTATTGACATGCTACAAATTGAAAAGTTCATTAAACAGCACTCAGTTAAACTCGTTCAAATACCAAGAAGATTTAAATAGATAATATTCAAAATAATCCAAAATCCCTCTAAAATTAGAGGGAGCAGTGCAGGCATGCTCAAACAAATCTATGCCCTCGGAAGCTAGGAATAAAGCCATATCTATCAGTTCTGTATGCATGGAACTAAAATGCCACTCTGTTCTATTTTATAAATGACTGTCAGCTTTATCTGCAGTGTGCTTTGCTGCTAATTTACACTGGTTTTGGAATAACGCCAGCTGAAGTTTCCATTGTAAAATATAGATGGCTTCTATTTTCCCCTTAAGAAAATATCTCTGCAGCAGAATACAACATATAATAATAAACCTTAAAGGGCTTGGTGGACTACATTTGCAAATTTGAGAGCTGATGGTGTACAGACATTTAGAATTATTTGCAGCTGCATTAAGCCCATCAGCTGCTTTGTGAAAATAATGCAGAGATTTTGCATGTGTAATTTCTTATGCTGCAATTAGCAGCTTCTTAAAACACACAACTCAGTGTAAGAGTGCCATTTGTGCACTAACTAGAGTTTAAAAAATTGAGAGCTATTCAGGTAGAACAGTCTGGAAATGTAGTCTGGTGTTCTAGGTCCCATAGTGCTGCTTCAATTAATTAGGGGCTGGATTGTGCCTTTCCCTTATGCAGAAGTGCAAATGAATAGGAGGTAATGAATAAGTCTCCCCTGCCACCATTTGTGTGATTAATGTAAGAGATAGCTAGATTTGCAGTTCCTGCACTCCTGAGAGCACAGGATCTTTACCTCAGCTACTCCCCCTAGGAGCAACTGCTAAGAGGGGTTGGGGAGGTGGAACAAGGGTTCCACCATGCCCGTGTTCTGGTGGGTCACGCAGTGAGAGAGTATAGTATTCCCATTATGTGGATGTAATAACTTTCTCTCCTCACCCCCCTCCCCACACACACACTACAATTCTGAGACCCAAAATGCCTCTAGTGCTCTCTGCCCTACGCAGGGTATGGTGCATATCCACCCCATACCTTGCTATGGACTCTATGCTAAAAGCTCAGGCTAGCTCTATTTAAATAAATCATTAATACTAGCTTAATACAGTAGTGGGAAGGAAGAAAGGAAGGGTGACAGAGATAGTGGCTACATCAGATAAATTACTAGGTGACATAGGGTGGTAGAAAAGCTCTGATTTGCTTGAATAAATGTGGGAACCATTCATATACTGGTAGGACAATCTGGCAACCTATCTCATACAGTCAATAAAAAGATGTCAGTCATATGTTTGACATGAAATTTATCTGAAAAAGGATCACCTTGAAGGTATCTCCTTGGAAATCAGCACCAATGTTATGAATGAGAGAGGAGCATCCATAGAAATGTAAGAACAAGAGAAATGATGTTGAAACTTGTAATTAAGTGGGGGGTGAAGATGGACCAAGAAGGTGACCTGCAGCTCTTTGTTTGGAAGAACGTGTAGAGAAACTGGAGGCTCATGGGCTTATGAATGGGAAATAGTCTCATTCTTATGTCACTGGCACAAACCCACCCTAGTCCAAAAAGGACCAAAAATCATTTCTACCCAGTGATTTTTTTCACAGTGTGTGTGTAACAAGCAAGATAAAGGTATCCATGTTAGGAAAAACAAACAAAAGAACCCCACAGCTGGTACTCGTTGTCACTCTTGTTTACAGTTTTAGCAGAGGAACTGAAGACTGAAATCCCCTAATTCCCCTGCAAAATATAGGGTGGGATTGGATAGGTAGGGTGTAGAAAGCTTGCCCAACCCCTGGCTATACTTTTCTTTTTCCTAGAGGATTTTAGTCTGCAAGGCTGTCAATCCCATGTCCTTCACAAGCAGAACAAAAATGAGGGGAAAAATAAAAACATCTGTCCAGTGTTCTGCATATTTATACAAAGAGGAGTATGTTACCGTTATTAATATACTGCCATTGTTTTGTTTATCATTCAAAAAATAGTTGGTAAACTAATGTAAGCAGTGTCCATTGTGTGTACATAGCACCAACCACCACACTTTGCAGCATTTATACTATATGAGTAGTCAACATTCAGAGTTAAATAGTACATAAGACATTATTTATTATGTTTCCTACTCTGTCTGTTCAACGGGCCATTAAATGCCAGTTGATGGAACGATACTATTTTATTTTATTTTCTCTAAATAAATTGAAAATAATGAAACATGTTCCCAACAATCATCCTTCTCCTACCAGGAATGTGTGGAGTACTGCTCACTTCCGATGGACTTTGTTAGGGATGGTTATGGGGTAAGAACTGGAAGACAGTTTAAATCAACCCAAGACAATTTTCAACGTATGTCAATGATGTTCAGTTCAAACATTTAGAGAAAATTTTTTCCCATTTAAACAATTATGATCTTAGAGTAGATCACAGTATATTGAGATTCCAAAGCAAGTTGGGCCAGATCCTCACCACAAGGGGACAACTTCCTGTTGCTCCAGAGATGCAGAGCTGTCTTGAAGCCATTTTAGCCAGCTTCTGGAGGATTTCTCCAGTGCAGGTGAATCCCCGGGTAGAACAGATTTGCTGTGGCAGCTCCTACCCCAGCCTCTATCCCTCAAGCCAGCTGTGGGGCCACAACTACGGCCCCAACTAGTGGGGGAAACAAACAGTGGGGGAAAAAGAATACCTCTGCTATACCTGGCTGTCAAAATAGCCCCTTGCAAACTTCAGGAAACTTTTACAATAGGTTTAGTCTGAATTGTAGCAGTCCCAAACAGCAGGGTTGCAAAGGCAGTTCACAGCCATCTTTACCAGGGCCGGCTCCAGGCACCAGTGCAGGAAGCACGTGCCTGGGGCGGCAAGTTGCAAGGGGCTGCGGGAGGTCTGCGGGTGCCGCGGATTCAGCGGTGGAGAAACTGAAGCAGCTGGACCCGCAGACCTCCCGCCGAAACACCACCGAATCAGCGGAGCCAGCAGAGCTCCCGCAAGTGTGCAGCGCTTGGGGCAGCAAAAACCCTAGAGCCGCCCCTGATCTTTACACCCCATCCCTGTCCCTTATCTCCTCAGCTGCAGCAAAGGATTGGGGACAAGAACTTGATGTTATGGTAGGTTGTTTGCATATTAGCATCTGTGATCACTTATTTCATAAACCGCATAGTACAGTAGCTCATTGGGGCTAACTATACTGCCATCAATAGTCCTAAGTTTTGCCAGGAAAAGTGAAGGAAAATTAACACCCTGTTCTGTAAACATTTTATTTTATTCATCGGTAAAATCTCTGTACGAGTGCCTTGCACAATGGGGTTCTGGTCCATGACTAGGGTTTCTAGGTGCTCCAGTAATATATAAAAATCTGTACATTTTTTCCAAGAGTGGCAAATAATCAGAGAGGAAATACTAAAATGCAGGGATACAAAGCTGTAAATAAAGATGTCTGATCCATAGTTTTCCTGACTGGGTGAGGAATAGCAGCAGCATGTTCAAGCTGAGATTGTAGGACTTGTGGGTCCTGTTTTCACCAGGAATCAGTATCATGTAAAGGTTCAGAGACCCTTTCAATCTAACAATCTTTTTCCTAATTTTGTTGTTCAACGGGGGTCAGATTGTGCAATGTATGCACATTGATGATCAGGTACTCACATAAGTAGTCCAGTCAAAGTCAAGGGGCTAAAATTTGGCCCCATAGAAATCAGTGGCAAAAAACTCCCATTGATGTCAGTGAAGTCAGCCTTTCATCCAAGGAGTTTACAAGGACCCAGTTCTACCACTTGTACTCCAATTGGGACTATTTGCGGTGGAAGAAGCAGCTACTACACTGCTGTGATGTTGGCAGAATCAGGCCCTAAGATATGTGAGGATTTGATTTCCTTCAAAAGTGATCACAGCAGCATTACTGTAACTTCCTAGTCAGATGCCTTTCCTTCTGGGCTTGTAAATTGTAAACCCAACATTTGAAACCTACAATCTGTAGCTGGCACTCTTTCTTCTAAAGGGTCAAGTTTCCAGGTCATTAACTCTCAGGTTTTGGAAATCATATCAGAGAGTCTTTTAAAGCTTAAGTCTGAGTCAGGGATCAAGGTTGAGAAAAAAACTTCTAATGCTTTTAATGCACTCCTGGCCTTGTCTGGGATGAAAATGGGAAAGTTTGTTTTTGTAAACCTCCTAATCATTCTGACCCTTTGGCACATCATAACAAATCACTGGAAATAAATGTGTCCGAGGGGCTAATGTGTCAATAAGGGAACTAAAATTAAAATGGGAGTCAGATTTCAGAGATATCTCCAGGCTAACAATGTTAAATCCAAAGCAATAAGAGCAGAGTGGTCAGCAAGTGAGAAGGTCCAAAGAGAGAAAAGAAAGCAAAAGCAGGATCTCCTCATACCAGGGATTACATTGACAGACAGTCTCCTAGTCTGTACATCTACAGAAGGAAGAGAGATTAAAAGGAGAAAAAAGCAACAGGGCTAAACCTCATTGAACAGTCAATGGTAGTACCAAGCTATTTCTAGGAAGGAGCAGAAAAGGAAGAAGATCTCAGGAAGGGTACTTGATGGACAAATTCAGCCTAGATTATGAGATTTCTCAGTCTTGAAGGCTCTCGGTATTCATCCCGTGTCCTTAAAAGAGCAACCAAGAAAGCAGAATGGTTTCCAGAAGCAAAGAATAACAAAAGACTGCTGAAATATCTGCAGTTAGGAAGTGATAGCAGAGAGCTGATGTATAAATCCACTCCCTTTTTGGCCCCCGCTTTCCTTCTCTTCCCTCGCCCCCATTACTTTTTCTGGATGTTCACTCCTGGTTTTTTAATGATTCTTGAACATTGAGTAGGATGATGATAAATGTTCTTTCTCTTCACTTACAGGAAATAGGTTAAGATCCAGCAGATATATAGGTTATACTTCAAGCTAGCTTCTGCATGTAAAGTGTCTACTAGCTTCTTTCAAATATTAAAAGAAATGTTCTCAGGCATACAACAGGTGATCTCATATGTGGCTCCTAAAATGTCCTTCAGCTCACACTTTAAAGCTTCCTACATATACAATTCTGTGTCATATTTTATAAAGAGCTTTTCAAAAGAAAGTTTTATACTATTTGGTTTGGTGCTAGGCTGCTACTAATGTGTGAATGAGGAAAAAAGTTTTGAAAATGAATGCTACAAATGCTCTTAACACTTCTTGGTATCCAATAACTGTTCACTTAAAGTTGTCCCGGTTAACTTTGTTTCATTTTTACGTTGCTGATCAGTTAGGGAACAGGCTTCCTTATAATGTTGTGCAATGTTCCCTTATAACATTGTTTGGCACCTGCCTGCTTTGTCCTCTGTTTGAAGGAAGAGCAGCCATTTGGAACAAGCTGCTGGGGGCTTGGAACCAGGGTGGACCGTCAGCCTACCTATCAGCTCCCTGATCCCCTAAGTTACCTGTGCAGCAGCTGCCCAGCAGGCTATCAATTGCTTGCAGTTCAGCTGTCCCTCCCCGCACTGCCATGTGTTGCTCCTGCCCTCTGCCTTGGAGCTGTTCCAGGAGCCTCCTGCTTGCTGTGCGGGTGATGGAAGGGGAAGGGGACTAATGTCAAAAACAAGGCTTTGATTCTTCAAATGCTTAGGTATATACTTAACTTTGAGCATATCAGTAGTCCTATTGAAGTCAAAGAGGTTAAAGTTATGGTTTTAAAATGAAGGAAGTTCTAAATTATTGCAGAATCAGGGCCTAATTTTTTATGTCATTAACTGTATTTTTCTATAACTTTCTTGAGGATTTCCATATTAAATTATTTTCCTTG
Source organism: Dermatemys mawii (assembly GCA_007922305.1). Classification (NCBI taxonomy): domain Eukaryota; kingdom Metazoa; phylum Chordata; order Testudines; family Dermatemydidae; genus Dermatemys; species Dermatemys mawii. The sequence goes on along the minus strand of ML677334.1, from coordinate 10,060,297 downwards.
TTATTACTATTGGGCTAAATCCTGAGGTCTCTACTCCCATTTTTACTTATATGAATTTGCCTTGGTAACAACTGACGTAGGGATTTTCAGATGAGTTTTAGAAATTGTCTGCACTTTGAGACATACATGCACTAACCCCGATCAAGCTAGTTTTCTAAAAATAGAATGTAGCCATGGTGGGACATGAATGACTGGAAGGGCTAGCTGTATCATGTACATGTCCATCTGAGACCAGAGGTACATTCTCCAGGTGTCTAGCCCCTCACATCTGTCATGCTACTGCAGTTGCATTTCAGTTTTGACACACTTGTTTGATCAGAGTTAGCATGGGTATGTCTCCTTGAGCTGGAATTTACTCCTTCAGCTCTCAGTGTAGATGTACAGTAAAGGAATTAGGCATCTAAATTCCACTTCTTTCCATTCAGTGGGATTTGGGTGCCTATGAAGTCCTGCCTAAATCCCAGCCTGAGTGAAAGCAGAGTAGAAACCACAAAATTCAGACCAAACTCATTAAGATATAATTCATTTGTTTTTAAAGATTTCTTGCTGCTTCATTTTTTTAAAAAGGTGTTTATATAATAAAACACAATTATTCAAGGAAGAAAGATGCTGTAGCTGTCATCTGGCAAAAACAAAATAGAGTAAAAATTAAATTTTAAACAGTCTGTTTGGGCCTAAATACTGAAATGTTTTGCGACCTCACAAAACACTAGGTAAGAAAGAAATCAAAATCCTGTGTTTAATCACTGATATATATCTCAGTGGGGTGAAGAGATGAATGAGAATCAAGATGACTTAACATTGGGAGATTGTAGACTTGAATATTGACCAAAGTGGTGGTGTTTGTTTGGTTTGTTTGTTTATTTATTTAATTTAAACTACACTGATTTGTTGAACTGAGTACTGTATGTTCAGAAAAGGGATATACTTGAATGAGGGATACACTGAAAGAGCTTGATCATCTTCAGTTTTTTTCTTAGCTTCTACCATGTGTGACACCAGTATTTTGCATCACAAGGCAAAAGTACAGAGAGTTAAAGGCATGTAGCTCTTCAGAAACCAAGAAATATCAAATATTAAAATGAGGAGTAGATCCTCAGCTCCATGACTTCAGTAGACTACTTTCATTTACACTAGCTGAGATCTGGCCCCAAATATTTTGAGATCAAACTTATTTGGTTACCACTTTCTTCTTTTATCCTACTATTTCATTCATCAGTTTTGTTCCAGTCAGTCCTGTTGTATTTCATGATTCCTGGCTCATGGCCTTAAAAGTGGGAGTTTTTCCCTTTCTTTTTGGGAAGTGTCTTTCAGTATGCCACTGAGTTGCTAGTGCAGCTTTATCCAGGTGGCAATCCTGTACTTTCTGTTCTAATTGATATATTTGCTATGGTAGCGTCTTTTTACAATATCTTTTTTTGCTAAAACAATTTTGGTGATTGGAAAATAGATACAATAATGAAACAAACCCTTTAAAGTCTTCTCAAGGTTGGGAAATGATAAAAAAAGAGAAAATGTTTACATAAATTATATTTATGCTTGCTTTTAGGGAAAATAATGCAAGACAAAAGAAAGTCTCTCTTAGGAATAGTTCAGTCATTGAACAGAAATATAATAATCAAGCCTACAAAGGTCTTTGGCCATTGTTAGTCATTTTTCCATGACTACATGCAATAGAAAAGGAAACATGGGAAGAACGGAAATTAGCAGAGTTCTGCTTATGTATTTCTATTAGACAAAAGATTGAACTAAACACACAAAGCTTAATCTCTGTATAGATGTGAGAGTTTTGATTGATGGTGAAACTTCATAATATTTAGGAAAGTGTGATGTTTCTAATTCTTAAAAATCAGAAATATTTCAATACGGTAAGAAGTCAAAACTGCCATTGCTGTGAGATTTTCCTGTCTTCGTCCAACCAACAGTACAGATTTTTGTGACTGTATCCTGCCAATATATAACACAATAGCACCATAGTACAATAGCACAATAGTATGGAAAATCCAGAAACAGCTAATAATACACAGGAAGTTCAAACTCCCAAATGGAGTTGTGTTTCACTGATTACTCATAAACATGTGCAAAATAAATCCCAGGACAGGTCCATGATATAAGTGCCACAAGGTTTACACATTCCTAAAACTGAGATCTGCTGAAAGTCATGCGAGTTCAGAGAACACATTACAAAAAAAAAAAAATAATGAAACAGAAAATGTTTTTGTTCTGGGATATCGATCCACTTTATGAGTCTATTGAACCAATATACAATAGACAGAAACTATCCATTTGTAAATATATTCACACGTATTACTTAACATTGCATGTGTGTCATGAATTGGTGATATGCCAAAGATCAGAGGAAGCAGAATAATTACAAAAAGTGTCCCAACATATTATATTTGTCAGATCATTAACCCAGCTGTCAGAAAGGTGAATAATTAAATCATCATTTTTTTTTTTTAAAAATTGACATTCTGTGACTATATTGCTCACATGGTATTGTTGGCTCTGGATAAGAGACTTACATGGTACATCTACAAATTGAAACTTTCACTGTGCTTATTCATGCTGAAAAATTAGGCATTGTGAAAGTTATCTTGCACCTGTACTGTTGAATTTATGTTGCAAATATGTAATGGAAGTTATGTAATAGCTATGTGTATGTTGTAAAAATTAGGATTTACACACATTATGGAATTGTATACACTATGGATTTGTGTTTTGCAAGTATGTGTAAGAGAATTTGCTAAACATTTTTGCAATATGTATATATTGTTCACATGCATATATGGGTATCTATCTAACTATGTATATATATAAATTTATATACACACACCAAAACAAACTCAGAAGCAATTATTGTGCTATCGACATATTTTTAATAACAATGTGCTAGTGTACAGACTGAAAAAAAAAAACCCACACAAAACAAAAACATACGGTTATTAAAAAAATGTAGAGGTACAACAATATTAGATTTAAGACAAAATTCTCTGCTAGTGGAAATTGGTGCAGTGAATTTTATAATTCTATATATCAGTATTATCATATAGTTGATCATGAATATATATATTCAAGTGAATTTTATAATTCTATATGTCAATATTATCATGAAGTCAATATTATCATATAGTTGACTTCAATAGGACTGAGATAGTTTATTGCCATGAGGAAGTTGGCCCCAATTACTTGCAGATATACAATTTTGAAAAAAATGCAGATATGCTTTTACTACATAAATAGGGTAAATATTTCCCTACTGATTAGTGAAATTTAAATAGTTTTTTTCCCCTGCGAGATTACTTTTCTTATTGGAAGGCTTTGATGCAGATATAGTAATGAGAAATATTACTTTTTAAAATGTAGTCTTTAGATAGATTTTTCAGTTAAAATATCATCTCTTGTACCTTTTTAAAAGATGTTTTGAGACCCTTTTTTATCAAACTTTTGTGTGTGAAGTTCATCTGAGTTTCATTTATTTGCAACAGTAACACTGAGCAAATTTATAAGCTGGAAGCCATATAAGGATGCTTTCATGGAGTACTCTAGAGATTTTCAGTGACTGTAGGCGATGTATTCATAGCAGATACACTAGCTTTTTTAATAATAGAAAAATCACAGGTTTTTCATGTTCTAAAATAGATAACCTAGTCATCCGGATAGTGGGAATCCACCAACACACTAAATGTCTTTAAATGTAAGACGTTCTGTGCAAATCCATTCAGCCAGTCTTGTGTGCCCCAGGGGTGAAAAGTTCCAGGAAAATGCTTGATGCTTGTATTCATTTCTGCTTCAAAGTGACAATACACATAGTTATTGCTAAAAATAGAAATGTGATTTTCTCCAAAATAACTAAGAAAAAATTAAAACATGGCATTTAGCCCTTCATTTTCTCAGTCTGTTCTTGGAGGCTTCTAAACGAGATTTGGTATTTTTCTAATTATCAAGGATCCTTTTCATGCTAAGATGGTGTAGGTAAGTCAAATATGTTTTGTGTTTGCAGAACTAATTATGGATGGATAATTCCAGCACTAAACAATATCACACCCAAGGTTTTATTTATTTAATTTTTGGTGGGCAGCTGTTTCCTTCCCTCCTGCCCTACTGAAACACACATCTAGCTGTCTAAGAGACAAAAACAACATTCAAAGAAAATTATTACATTTGCAATGCAAGCACTCAGGAGGTAGGAAATGCCAGAAGTGGGGCTGCCTGTGCATCCTTAGTTTGCCCGCCTTGTCCATTATGGTACAGTTTAATTTCAAGATCACATACTATTTTTCCCAAGGGGATCCCTGCCTCATTCAGTGCACAGAATAGACAGTGCTCAATTAATGAGAAGATATTGAATATTTTATCTTCATTGTTCAACATGTGGCCCCAACCTTATTTGTTGCACACTGTTCAAACCATGCTCTGAAGACAGAATTATGAATTTCCTCCTGGGCTTTCCTATGACACTTGTCTACAGTGTCTGAGTGTTTAAAACATATTAATGAATTTATTTTCACAGAAGTCCTATGAGGTGAGGGTATATCATCTCCATCTTACAGATACAATACTGATGCACGGACAGAATAAGGTCAAAAGTATCTTGCTAATTTTGGATGCCCAATTTGAGATATTTGGAATGTGATTTTTCAGAGTATTTAGCTTTGCGTAGTGCGTTCTGTGTTCAAAGTACAACTCCCAGTGACCTCTGACCCACCTGTGAGAGCTCAGGATTTGGACGAATCAGATATCAGGAGGAACATACAATTAGTGACCACCTCTGAAAAGTTTGGTTTACATGACTTCTCCAGTGTCAAATAGGAACTCTGTGGCAGAAAAACAGGAATAGAATTCAAGTCTCCATGGTAGCATTCAACTGCCTAAACAACAAAACCATTATTGCAGGAAGAGAGGATGATTTCTTTTCCATCCCCTACCTTATTCACTACATACTTTTCAACATCTGCAACATGGGAAGCAGGCATCCTACCGAAAACATCATCATTCAATACAAAACTTTCTGATTCGTACCTAGAGCACCATCCTGTGCACAGAATGAGGCAGGTATCCTGTGGGGAAAAATAGCATGTGATCCTATAATTAAAGACTGTATTATAATGCATATGCAAAAAAGATTGAACAGGCTACATTGTTCTGGCATTTTCTAATTTTTGAGTGCTTATCTTTGCAGACTTAATATTTTCATCATGATGGTGAGGTAATATCTTTTATTGGAACAACTTCTGTTCATGAAAGAGGCAGGATTTCAAGCTTACATGGGGCTCTTCGTCAGGTCAGGGAAAAGTCATCAGAGTGTCGCAACTAATGACAAGGTGGAACAGATAAGGAGTTAACATGTTGCAAGTGACCATTCAAGGTGAAGTGGACAATTAACACATCTGCATTCTTAGGATGATCTGTCATCTACTAATTCTCTTTTGTAGTATGTGTAACAATCTGTTCTTCCTTGTACTTAGCTGTGACATTCTAGATATGTCTGCAATGGAATTAAACACCCATGGCTGGTCCATGTTAGCTGATTTGGGCTCCCAGGGCTCAGTCAATGGGGCTGCTTAACTATGATGTAGAAACTCTCTCTGGCGCCTGGACTCGGAGTCCCAAATCCCAGGTTTCAGCTTGAGCCTGAATTAAAATTTCCTCTAATAAAATTCACTGGGACATTGTGACCTGTCTTCCATGTTGTGATGGGGCAGATCAGCCCCGCACTGGGATAGAACGGGTTAACCACTCCCTCTTAGCAGAGGAAGCCCCGCCCCGGAAGTCCTACTGGGCATGCTCACGCTGCCTGAGCAGTATAAAAGCCTGCCAGATTACTCAGTCTGGGCTGACCGCCGGAGGGGAAGGACACATCCTGCCAGCTCCCACAGAGGTACAGCTGGGATCCTGGGTTCCAGAAGCCAGCCCTGCAAGGACGCGGCCTGCAGCCCAGCCAGACACCAGTTCGGAGGGGGGACGCTACGGGAGACCCCCGGACGCCGAAAGCCCAGCGGTACGGGTAGGAAGAGACCCAGGGGCCATTTAAAGGGACATGCACGCTCGGCGTGTTGCGGGTGGATCACCACCGAGCTAGGGGCAGGGAAGCCTGCACCAACAGGTGAGCCCTGGGTCGGGACCCGGTGGAGTGGGTGGGCCCGGGTCCCCCTACCCCCACAACCTCTGGGCTGCATTACCCCCTGAGAAGGGGGAACTCCATTGACCTTGGCTCCTGAGCCACACTACCCCCTGAGTGAGGGGAACTGCATTGACTCGGGCCATTGGGCCACGCTACCCCCCGAGCGAGGGGAGCTGCATTGACTCGGGCCATTGGGCCACGCTACCCCCCGAGCGAGGGGAGCTGCATTGACTCGGGCCATTGGGCCACGCTACCCCCCGAGCGAGGGGAGCTGCATTGACTCGGGCCATTGGGCCTCGCTACCCCCTGAGCGAGGGGAGCTGCATTGACTCGGGCCATTGGGCCAGGCTACCCCGGGAGGAGACAGGTGGAGGTGTAGGAGAAGGCGGGGATCCCTTGCCCTCGCCCCCCGGGGACCCCTAAAGGGGGCCGGCGAGGTACGAACCCCACCACACATGTAGACATAGGAACTGCATGTTACAATAGCAGCAGCACAGGACTCAAAGGATTACTCTCACTTTTCAGAGCGGGGGAATCCCAGCCTAGGAACAGATGTTAACATATCTTCACATTTGGTGAAAGTGAGGAAATATGTTAGAGGGTTAACACTGAACAGCTAAAATATTGAAACAGTTGAATAAAGCGAACAACACTCCCTCTTTAAGTCTAATACTTCTGAATTAGATACTGAGATTCTGTTTTGTGATACAAGAAACATTCCCTGCACAATTCCCCTGTTGTACATAGGAGTGTGGGGAGGGTGGTGAAGGCATCTTTTGGAGATCCAGCAGAATTTCATTATGCTGCCCAAACACCCAGGGTAAGAGACATATCAAGGGCAGAAAGATTGCTGGCTGGAATAATGGCCTATAAAGACTCATTTCAATCCAGTGTTACTTAGAGAAACCCTCTGATTACTCTTAAGTTTTTCTTCAGACTAAAGAGGACTCTGGCTCTGTACAGATTTTGTAACACATATTCCAACATCTCTCTCTTCTTACCTGCACCTAGCACAGGAAAGGAGTAACATAATTTAAGCGTAATGCAACTTCCCCTTGAAAGACAACTTTAAAAACTTCCGGATAGTAAGCAGCGTTTATTCTAGCTCCAACAAAATGATAGTCACTGAAATCCTGGAGGAGTTGAAGTTTGGAGAAAAAGGTTCTGAAAACTTTTAGCCCATAAGAGTTAGCAAGAGTTTCTATTCATGACTGAAATACTGAAATCACAGATATTCATGAGATTTATAGCAATAGTTTCTATACACAGATACCAAATGAAAATGTACTAGGTAACAAGGCATAGAAGGAGGCTGAGGTGGGATGTAGTCAACAGCCAGTTGTAGGAATTTCTCCTTGAAAGTTTGAAAAGCTAACTAAAGTTTTAGAGCATAAGCTTTGGTGGGCTAATACCCACTTCGTCGGATGCATCCGACGAAGTGGGTATTAGCCCACGAAAGCTTATGCTCTAAAACTTTAGTTAGTCTTTAAGGTGCCACAGGATTCTTTGTCACTTCTGCAATTCCAGACTAACACAGCTACCCCTCTGATTCTTGAAAGTTTGAGTTTAACCTGTAAGCATTGGTTCACTTCCAGGATTTCCAAAAGAACCCATAGGGTTAAATTCACAAGCCACTTCATTTACCGATCTCCCAACCCTGTTAACTATAGCTTTCATAAAAGCTGTAACAGTTCCTATGGCCCTAACGTTTTTCAAATTAAAAACTAATCTAGATCCACAACCTCTGTAAGAGAAACGGTAGAGTTTGAAAACTAATAGAGGAGCCCTGGTATTTTCTTCCTGCTTCTCATCAACACCTCCTGCAGCTGAACGGCAGGATGTTTATAGACGAGTTTCAGGATATGTTAAATTAGCAGAAATTGACTTTGTGGAACTTTCACTGAGACAGGAGCAATTTACTCCCACTTTCAGCCAGCACTCAGAACACAGCTGGCAATGAATTAAAATGATTGTGTCATATCCATAAGTCACCTGACTAAATGTCTCTGCTTTTTATTGGCTGAAGTGTTTTCATGAGCCTCAAACCCCCACATATGACTCCACCCCCTATGTTGGAATATCTATACACACTTCTAAATAGTCAGAACCTAACTCACCCTGTTCTTTTTAATTGATATTTGGAAACGTTATTTGGATTTCAAGTGCAATACTCTTTCAAGAGGAAGGTAGAGATCTCAGGCAGATGGATTATATATGAACTTAATAGTACATTATTTAGAATAATTTCTTTTCTATAAAGTAACTGCCTACAAGAGTTGTCGGCAGTCTTTAGCAGACCACCTACTCAAATATTTTGCCCTGTCATTTTCAGCTACAATGTTTGTATGTAGAAACATCAGTGAACTTCACGATACTTTACGTATGTTACACACATAGTTTTTCAGTTTCTGTTTGATTCAGCTAAAGATGCAAGTAGTTATAACTAGAGCTGGGCAGAATTATTTCACTAAAAAAAAGTATTGAAAATGCAGTTTTGGGTAAACCAAAATTAGGCAAGTAGTTTCAAGAAAAAATGGGGAAAATATCAACATGTTCCATGTTGAAACATTTCATCTACAAAAAAAAGTCACATTTCAACTTTTCATTATGAAAAAATGTTTTGTTTTGAAACTTAGCTTGATTTAACTAAAAATGCCCATATAATAAACAAAATGTTTTGTTTCAGGTTGAACAAAACATTTTGTTTGGTCAGAAATTATTTGTTTTCCAATTTCTCATTTCATTAAGGAAAAATAAAAAATGGAAAAACTTGTCATTGCTATATACAGCAATTTTATTTTTCGGTTTTGCCACTGAACTGAAAGCTCAGTTGTCGCTCAGGACCTCTACCATGAACGCTTTGTTCCTCCTCTGTTAATCCTCCAAACAGCACTTCAGAAAGCTGTTGTCCAAATGTTGACTGATACATGTATCCTCTGTAGTCTAAATGTATTGTTTGAAGGACACTCTTGTGATGGGTGAAACAAGATTTGGAAGTTTTGGGCTGTAGGGATTAATCTCTAAACATCTGGACAAGGTTTAGTGAAACTTCAGAACTATCTAAATTTCTTATGTCTGCCACATGTAGCAGGAAATCTTGTGAGAATAACATTTATTGCTATTTTAGCACTTCAGTTTCCAGGCTTGGCAGGCAGGTGGAAGTGTATGAAAATGAAATATAAGAGAGAGTTAAGCAATCTTTTTTAAACATCAGAAGAGATTTGGTTCAGATGCAGGGTGAAGGTTCAGATCACTGCTTCTGCTGTTCTTGACTTTAATCAGCTGAGAGAGAACTGAACCTCAGTCTTCATTGGTTAGGCATTTTGCCAGCAGCTGAGCTATTAAGCTGACCTTCTTCTCAACATTTGAGCCACAGGTTTCTGAGAGATCAGGCTTTAAGCAGCTAACTAAAGAAAGAGGTGGAGGTTTATATTTAAGCACAAGTTAATGAGCTATTCAGAATGATGAGGCATATTGCCTGTCACTCATAATTTTTCTTGTTGCTGTAATTAAGGGTCTGTTCACATTTCAATTGTGAACTTTGGCTTTGAGAAATTTATAACTCAAATAAAAACACATTTGAGGAGGGAAAATAGTTAATAGGAAAATTGCATAAACAGTGCATAACATGTGTTTTTATTACCAAGACACTACAATTCATGCTGCCTGCTACTAAATTGAAGAGGAAGTCTTGGTCCTGTAGAAGTCAAAGGCTTGCACTTTAAGCATATTTTAGGAAAGCTGCTGCTCCCAGGTTATGATAGACCACCTCTTTCCTTTTTGTCAGACAAAGTGCAGGAGCCAGGATTTCACTCTTGATTTTTGAGGAGTATGTCTGTGGACTGCTTAGCCCTTTGACTCATGTACAGTTACCAACTTTATGTGCAATGATAATTATGAGAATATCAAATCAAAACGTAGAACAGTATATAAAGGCATATACCTTAAATGCAGACCTGGTAGGCAATTTTCAGGCATGGGGTTTTTTTTGTTGGAAAATGTCAATTTGTCAGAACTGAAACTATTCATGAAAAGTAGTCAGTTTCGATTGAATCTTCTGATTCAAAAACTTTTTGAACCAAAACTTGTCAAATTGCTGAAATGTTCCAGTGAAACATGTCCACAATGAAAAATTGATTATTTTGGACTTAAAATAACTTTTGATTTTGAAATTTCTGTTAATTTATACTAAAAAAAGGTCAAAATAAAAATGAAACATTTCAATTTTTTTTGAAACAAAACATTTCAATTGACCAGATTAAAAAAAATGGATTATCTATTGGTGAAAATTGTCAAAACCATTATTTTTAATCCCAACTCAGGATGCAAAAACAATATGGACTCTCACAAACTCTTGTGGGATAGGAAAATGATTACCTGTCTATGGCTACTTCAGTGCATAACCGCAACATTTTGTTGCTCTAACCCTTGTCCTTCCTCACATCACCACTTTCCTGTTGTCTACCACCCTCACTTGTCAATGGCATTTACATTTAGATTGGATGGGGTGATGGAACCAGGGTGACAGCGAGGTAGGTGGGAGGCTTCTGCCCCTGCAATAGGAATAGTGTGCGAAGGTAGATCTGTGTTTCTACTCTGCAGTGCTTTTTGTCTTCACAGTATCTCTTGGAAGCCAGGGAGGGATGTGGCTATTTTCCACCCCAGTGTCTGTGCGTGCATGCATGAGTGCGTGTATTGTGGGGGACAGAGATGAGAATGGGACTCAGAGGAGGGGCTGCAATGGCCATGGTGGTGCAGGAGTTTGGCCTGGCTCCCATGGAACAGATAGGACTCCTTATCCCAGACGGGTCCCATCTTCTAGCTACTGTAGGACCCAATGGAGACACCTGACCTGGGAGAGTGGCAGGAGCGTGTGAGCCAGCTGCTGGGATGGGGTATGGGACAGGACACCAGCATCTGGGTGAGCAGCATGGGGATGTCAGCACACAGGGTGCCAGCCAAGGTCTGCTGGGGAGTGCAGGACAATAGGCACCAGAAGCAAAGGAACTGCCATTGGAACAATGGTAGGAACTGCCAGAAAGCTGGCTTGTGTCCCTCCCTCCATCTCAGTATCTCCCCTTACCCCCACATTCTATCCCTTCCCTCTCCCATTCACAGGAGCCATCCATCCCTGCCAAGATTGGTAGCATTTGGGGACAGAGGTTCTGTCTTTTGATCTGCCCTGTAAGGCACCTTGCACACTTTTGGTAGCTGTCAAAAATAAGCAAGAATAACAATAGTGATTGCTTATGAAACAACTGTGGCTATTGGTTATGCTATATTTAGTTGCAAAGCAAGGAAAACAATTAGAATCAAACAGTTAAAATGTATTTTGGCCATGTTCTGTCTGAAAAACTCACCTTTTAAGGCATGCTTCTACATAGGGCAGACGTGCCTCTTGGCATGTAGAAAAGAAATGTTTTCAAACAGCAAACATATTTGTGTGCAATAACTACTGCAAAGACTCAGTTGTTATTGATTATAATGGTTTTTTACCCTTTCAGAGGTTTGCTTTTACAATGCTTTATAGAGCTAAAACTGTTACACAAGCATCATTCTTCCTACCTGTGAGCATGTACTGGAACAAAGAGTGGAACACAAAAGGGAGTTAGGCACCTCAACCCAGATCCACAAAGGGACTTAAGTGCCTAAGCAGAGCTGGGTTTAGGAGCAGGTGACCCAGGTGACTGCCTGGCATACTGGGCTTCGGAGGGTGCCAGGCTTGGGGTGCTGCTGCTGTTGTTAGCGACAAAAGGGAAAAATAGAATGCTTAAAGTAAAATGGTTCAGGTGTTCTGTATGTAGATTCATTTTTTGCTGACCTCCTAGAAATGTTCTGATCCAGTGGTGGGCAACCCACAGCCCATCAGGGTAATCCTCTGGTGGCCCGCCACATAGTTTGTTTACATTTTCATGGCCACCTGCAGCTCCCAATGGAAGTGGTTCACTGCTCCCAGCCAATGGGAGCGGCAGGAAGTGGCACAGGCCTGGCGTTGGCTGGGGTGCCATTTGATCTAGGACTGGCCCTATCCTGAGGCACAAGTTTTAGGCTCCACTCTGATTTACAAAGCTCCTACTTGGCTGTCAGCTAATCCTATAGGTGCCTGAACTAACTTGGACCCTAAATTTCCACTAAGTTCCCGCTTCAGAGCGCATGCACTGCAGCCTGACTCTCGGTGTCCATTCACCTATCTTCCGTCTGAGTCCCAGAGCAATCCATGAGGTGGAGGAAGCTAGGCAGGTGAATATGTGACTTCCCAGAGGCGGCTGAGCCAGTAGGCATGCTTTGAGGAGAAGGAGATGATGGCAGTATCCATCTTATAACTTTTAGCTCAATGCTTAGACCAGTCACCCACGATGTGGGAATCCCAGGTTCAATTCCCCCTCTGCCTTGGGGGAAGAAAGAACTTGAACAGGTGTCTCCCATAACTCTAAGGAGAGTGTGCTAACCTCTGAGCTATTCTGAAGTGGGGCTCCCACAATCTCTCCTGTTGAAGCTGTTCCACTTTGGATAAACACTTAAAGAGTCACTGGGCCAGAGAGAGGGAGAGGGTTTATAGCCTGGTGATTTGGGCACCCACTTGGGATGTGAGGGAGACCCAGACCTCTGCTCCAATGATTTTTCTAAAGAATTTATCCAAAGTGGAACAAACAGAGATTGAGAGAGTCCCACATCTTAATAGCTGAGTGGTTAGAATACTCTCCTCAGAGTTATGGGAGACCTCAGTTCAAATTCTTTCTTATCCTCAAGCAAGTAGTGGGGAATTAAACTTGGTTTTCCCACATCCTGGTCCAATGCTTTTGCCACAGCGATAAAACTTATAAGGTGTGTGGTGCCTCCTGGAGAGGGGTATCTGGTTGTGGATTGCAAGCAAAGATAGGTGCCCTCTTCCAGAGCAGACTTACTCACCTAGCTCTTGGGAGGGGTGAGACTTAGGACATACTCCTCTCATCAGCATCTCCCATTGGCTATCTCAGGTGTGATGAGGAATCACTGAGCATTCGGGCTTTTAATGATCACATTCTTAGGCCTGAATCTCTTCCCATTCATTGTGCAGAGACCCTAGGAACCTAACACAGGCACAGTGGATTTCAGTGTTGTTCCTGAGATTTTCAAGGAACCTAAAATTAGGCACTGAAATGCTGAAGTTGCATTGCCTCAGTCACTTTTTGACTGCTCTAACTCCTGTTCCTATTCAGTGGAATTTGGATGCCTAGGCTCTTTTGAAAATTCCCTAAGGTGCCGATCTGCATCATTAGGCACCTCAATACCTTTTAAAATCTCTCCCTCTTATGCTTTGCCTATTTTCAATGATCTGTTAAGGTGTTATGATTTTCACAGAAGTATCACTGCTCTACAGACAAAATGCTTCTGAAGTAAATGTAGTCAAACTTTACTAATTCTGGGTCACTGAGAACGAAAATGATGCTTAAAATTGTTGATTGACTCTAGTTTTCAAGATATCTTATTGGGTCACTTTATATGACCCTTGACATGGGAATGACGGAGGATAAGTGAGTTATAAAGGGAAGGGATCTCAATTTAAACCAGAAATGACTAAAATACATCTTTGACTGGATCTATGAATAAATCTATGGCTGGGTTTGGACAATACTTGCTTTTTAGGCAAGACAATGAATGATGCAATCTGAAGCTGGTATTGCGTCATACATGGTATGAATTGCATCTTGTTATTCCTAGAAGTCATGGATGATGCAATCATAACAAAGCTTATGATTGTCACGACTATCTCTTGCACGACTATCCCATTCACAGAGAAAACAGCAGTACTTTGTGTATCCAGTGTGCAGACCAATCAAGACAGCAATAACCTTCATTGACTCTTCATTGATTCATTGAAGACAAGTCTGAAAGCTGTTTTGCTGCACTGTTCACACAGTAAACAGAAATGTGTCCCTTTGCAAAATCAAACACTAACAAATAAGAGAGCACGACACTGTATGATTTCTAGAGCTGATATAGGGCAATTTATTCAGCAGAATAAATTGCCCTATATCAGCTCTAGAAATCATACAGTGTCGTGCTCTTTTATTTGTCAGTGTTTGATTTTGCAAAGGGACACATTTCTGTTTAGCCAAAGTGAGCAGAGATGCCTCGTACTTGTGTGAACAGTGCAGATAACTTCTGCTATGTTTGTGGTGAAGTGACTTTTGCATCACAAAAATGCAGTATAACCACTGTGGTTAAGAAAGCCTATCACCTTTATTTTGCCTGCAAAACTGGAGATCAGGACAAGAGGTGGGCCCCACACATATGCTGCAATACTTGTGCAACAAATTTTCGCCAGTGGTTGAACAGGAAAAGGAAATCTATGCCTTTTGCAGTGCCAATGATTTGGAGAGAGCCAACAGATCATCCCAGCAATTGTTACTTCTGCATGGTGCCTCCAGTTGGGAAAGGTGTGTCAAAGAAGAAAAAGTGGACTGTGCATTATCCAAACATTCCATCAGCTATACGCCCAATACCTCACGGAGAAGGACTACCGGTTCCTGATGCACCAGAATCATTCTCACTTGAGTCAGACGAGGAAAAGGAAGAGGATGAAACTTCTGGTCCTGAACCATCAATGTCACAGGACCCACATTTTCTCCCATCCTCCTCCTCTGAACCACACCTCATAACACACACTGAACTGAATGACCTTGTCAGGGATTTGGAACTACCCAAGAGTAAGGCAGAGCTGTTGTGCTCCAGACTACAGCAGTGGAATCTCCTGGCAGGTGATGTTAGGGTTTCCATGTTCCATGACCGTCAAAAGGATCTTGTCCCATTCTTCTTCATGGAAGGTGATCTTGTAGCCTGTAACAACATCAATGGTGTGATGGCAGTCCTCAACATCATTCACGATCCAGATGAGTGGAGACTCTTCATTGATTCATCGAAGATGAGTCTTAAAGCTGTTTTGCCGCATAATGGCAATGTTTTGCCATCAATTCCAGTTGGTCATGAAGTCCATATGAAGGAAGCCTATGACAACATGAAACAACTTTTGAGGTGCATAAACTATGACCAACATCAG
Source organism: Dermatemys mawii (assembly GCA_007922305.1). Taxonomy (NCBI): domain Eukaryota; kingdom Metazoa; phylum Chordata; order Testudines; family Dermatemydidae; genus Dermatemys; species Dermatemys mawii. The sequence continues at coordinate 10,045,133 of ML677334.1, read as the reverse complement.
TGGCAGCTTTGTGGCGATTTGAAGGTTGTTGCTCTTTTGCTTGGTCTGCAGACTGGATACACAAAGTACTGCTGTTTTCTCTGCGAATGGGATAATCGTGCAAGAGATTCCCACTACATCAAGAAAGATTGGCCACTCCAACAGTCATTGGAGCCTGGGAGGAAAAGTGTTCAGCATCCACCACTTGTTGAATCAAGGAAGATTTTGTTGCCAGCCTTACACATCAAGCTGGGTCTGATGAAGAACTTTGTCAAGGCCATTGACAAAACACAAGCAGCTTTCAAGTACCTCCATGGAAAATTTCCAAGGTTAAGTGAAGCTAAGATAAAGGAAGGTGTCTTTGTTGGTCCTCAGATTCATGAACTTCTTTGAGATGATGCATGTGACCATGCACTGCGTGGCAAGGAAAAGACGACATGGAAAGCCTTCGAGTCAGTGGCAATACATTTTCTCGGAAACAACAAGGCAGACAACTACAGGTTGTTGGTGGAAAACCTCCTCAAGGCATACAAAAGCCTTGGTTGCAACATGTCACTAAAGATACATTTTTTGAACTCTCATCTAGATTTTTTTTCCACCGAACTGCGGAGCAGTGAGCAACGAGCCCGGCGAGCGATTTCACCAGGACATTGCAACAATGGAGAAATGCTATCAGGGCAAATGGAGCCCATCAATGCTTGCAGATTATTGCTGGACAGTGACAAGAGATGCTCCATTTAATTAATACAAGAGACAAGCCAAGAAGCGCCGAGTAGACACTGAATAGGACTAAACTATGTACATAATAGTTTTTTGCCTTTTGTTAAATAATACATTTTATTTATATAACCCTTTTGCTGATTTTTAAAGTGTTACATAAACAGGACAGGTGAAATATTATCCTGTAAAGCAACCATAAACACATGAAAAGACCTAGGTTTACAATTTATGATTAAAACTCTGCTATCTACACAATATACATAGACATAAAATGTAAAAACTTAAATATCTTAGCAACAGTAGCCAATCAGTTGTTTTAATTATCATATTTAAATTCAGCATATCAAAATACATAATAAATACCACATTTTATCTCTGAAGCAGACAACTTCTAAAAAATTGTAGAACAGTGTATTCATTATTCACATTTGTTTGACAAATAATTTGTCCAGACAATGTGTATCAATTGCATAGAAATGGACATCTGCAAATATTTGCTATTTAAGTTGCATAATTGCTCATCAAAATCACTTTTTGCTTGCTTGTTTGTTCCCTGATTGGATGCCCTGACCATTATGAACAGGGTGAAGAAATCACCGAGGCCTTGATTCTCAAGGGGAGCAGCTTGGAAAGAGACAGAAAAGAAGAATTTAGAACACTTAAATATTTTCCTGTTCTCTCTTGTATATGGAATTAGATTATCTATGGCTACATCTATGGGCTCCAAATTTATAAATAGCTGGGATGGTGCTTGACAGAGAGAAAGCTGTAAGTGAAATCTGGATCATTTGGCAAACGTTGCAACTTGCTTGGGTCACTTTCACATCAGGTAATTGCATGTGTGGGTATGTGTGCAATTTTAATTGTGAAATGTGTGACTAGATCTTTGTGTGGCTAATCTAATTGTTACTTGCTGTTGCTTTGGCCAGTACCATTTAAGAAAGTGCTGGATTCTTGTGTCTATTTCATATACAACTGCAATTCAATAACCATCCAACAATCTCTAATTGTGTATACTATATGTTTTTATTGCTACTTGCAAAGATCTCTCTCAATTAACTGTTTGAATTATAAGACACTGACTTAAGGGATCCAGGGAGCAAGGTATTGAGGTGGCTAATGCAATCATAAAATCACAGAATATCGGGGTTGGAAGGGACCTCAGGAGGTCATTTACTCCAACCCCCTGCTCAAAGCAGGACCTAGTGCCCAACTAAATCATCCCAACCAGGGCTTTGCAAGCCTGACCTTAAAAAGCGCTAAGATTCCACCACCACTCTAGGTAACCCATTCCAGTGCTTCACCAACCTCCTAGTGAAAAAAGTTTTCCTAATATCCAACCTAAACCTCCTGCACTGCAGCTTGAGACCATTACTCCTTGTTCTGTCATCTGCTACCACAGAGAACAGTCTAGATCCTGCCTCTTCGAAACCTCCTTTCAGGTACTTGAAAGCAGCCATCAAACTTCCCTCATTCTTCTCTTCTGCGGACTGAATAATCCCAGCTCCTTCAGGCTCTCCTTATAAGACATACGCTCCAGTGCCGTAATCATTTTTGTTGCTCTCCGCTGGACTCTTTCCAATTTTTCCATATCCTTGTAGTGTGGGGCCCCAAACTGGACACAGTACTCCAGATGAGGCCTCACCAATGCCGAATAGAGGGGAATGACCATGTCCCTGGATCTGCTGGCAATGCTCCTACTTATATAGTCCAAAATCCCATTAGCCTTCTTGGCAACAAGGGCATACTGTTGATTCACATCCAGCTTCTTATCCACCGTAACTCCTAGGTCCTTTTATGCAGAACTGCTGCCTAGCCACTCGGTTCCTGCTACTTATCTGTAGCAGTGCATGGAATTCTTCCATCTTAAGTGCAGGACTCAGCATTTGTCTTTGTTGAGCATCACTAGATTTCTTTTGGACCAATCCTCTAATTTATCTAGGTCACTCTGTATCCTGTCCCTACCCTCCAGCATATCTACCACTCCTCTCAGTTTAGTGTCATCTGAAAACTTGCTGATGGTGCAATCCATGCCATCCTCCAGATCATTAATAAAGATATTGAATAAAATTGACCTCAGGACCAACCCCAGAGCCTCCCCAGGCTCTTCAATGACGTCAGCCAACTCCTTTAGCACTCTCGGATGCAGCACATCCAACCCCATGGACTTGTGCTTGTCCAGCTTTTCTAAATAGTCCTGAACCACTTATTTCTCCATAGAGGGATGGTCACCTTCTCCCCGTGTTGTGCTGCCCAGTGCAGTAGTCTGGGAGCTGACCTTGTTCGCGAAGACAGAGGTAAAAAAAGCATTGAGTACATTAGCATTTCCCAATCCTCTGTCGCTAGGTTGTCTCCCTCTTTCATTAAGGGGCCCACACTTTCCTTGACCTTCTTGTTGCTAACATACCTGAAGAAACCCTTCTTATTACTTTTAACATCTCTTGCTAGCTGCAACTCCAAATGTTATTTGGCCTTCCTGATTTCACTCCTTCATGCCTGAGCAATATTTTTTATACTCCTTCCTGGCCATTTGCCCTAGCTTCCACTTCCAGTAAGCTTCTTTTTTGTGTTTAAGATCAGCAAGGATTTCACTGTTAAGCCAAGCTGGTCGCCTGCCATATTTACTAGTCTTTCTACACATCGGGATGGTTTATTCCTGCAACCTTGACAAGGATTCTTTAAAGTACAGCCAGCTCTCCTGGACTCCTTTCCCATTCATGCTATTCTCCCAGGGGAACCCATCAGTTTCTTGATGGTATCAAAGTCTGCTTTTCTGAAGTTCAGGGTCAGTATTCTGCTGCTCTCTTTTTTCCCTTGTGTCAGGATCCTGAACTCAACCATCTCATGGTCAGTGCCTCCCAGGTTCCCATCCACTTTTGCTTCCCCTCCTAATTCTTCCCTGTTTCAGTGCAACAGGTCAAGAAGAGCTCTGCCCCTAATTCGTTTCTCCAGCACTCACACCAGGAAATTGTTCCCTAGATTTTCCAAAAACTTTCTGGATTGTCTGTGCAGTGCCGTATTGCTTTTCCATCAGCTATCGGGGTAATTGAAGTCCCACATGGGAACCAGGGCCTGTGATCTAATAACTTGTGTTAGTTGCCTGAAGAAAGCCTCGTCCACCTCCTCCCCCTGGTCTGGTGATCTATAGCACACTCCCACCACAACATCACCCTTGTTGCTTTCACTTCTAAACTTAATCCAGAGACTCAGGTTTTTCTGCCTTTTCATGCTGGAGCTCTGAGCAGTCGTACTGCTCTCTTACATTTAATGCAACTCCCCCACTTTTTCTGGCCTGGCTTTCTTTCCAGAACAGTTTATATCCATCCACGAAAGTACTCCAGTCATGTGAGTTATCCCACCAAGTCTCTCTTATTCCAATCATATGATAATTCCTTGACTGTGCCAGGATTTCCAGTTCTCCCTGCTTGTTTCTTGCATTTGTGTATAGGCACTTAAGATAACTCACTGATTGTCCTGCTTTCTCAGTATGAGGCAGGAGTCCTCCCCTCTTGTGCTCTCCTGCTTCTGCTTCTTCCTAGATTACCATTTCCCATAGGTACACTTTATTCCAACAAATTATTTGTTAAACAAATGTGAATAACGAATACTTCTGTGAAAGCATGACACCTTAACCGATAATTAAAAATAGGCAAAACATAAAAGGGACAGATTTTTAAAGGTATTGAGGCGCTTATTCCATCTACCAAACACAATAGTTCATATGTCTGCCATGTGTATTAATGCAACTAACTGGTCTTCCTTTAATGTCATACTTCTGTTAACCAGTCCCATTGTCATTAATTTCAGATCGGCATATAGTGTTTGCAAACAGTGGAGTCACCTCTCTTGTGTCTCTCTTGATTAGTTGCCTGAGTATCAGGGCTCTAATCAGGAAAGGGCTAAAGGAGTTCTCAGGTATTCTTCCACACATGTACAAGTGCATAGTCTTTCATAAATCATATCTGCCAAACAAGGTGTATTTATTGAATCCATTGGCTTCTATTTTGTCGTTCTGTTTTGCTATCAATGATTTACAATTGTATCTTATTGTGTATTCATGAAAATGGTGTGAATTTGTGTCACATATTTGACTAATTACTTCATGTGAGATCCTTGAATGGGAATGAGGTAGGGTTGGAAAAATAATTTGAGTCTCCTACTACCATTTAATATAAATCAACATTTCTTGTGTCTCTTCAGTGCATTTATTAAATATATTGACCTACATAGTTAATCACTAACATAATTGCTACTCACTGAAGCTATTTGTTACAATAATTTAGCAGTTGTGGTGAAGGATGCAACTCAGCTCGGGCATAAACATGTAATTATAGAACCAAACAGTTACAGGGGTGCAAACCCACATAAGGGTATGGGACTGCTCCTTTGTCATGCTGCTCATAATCTGAAGACAATAGTGAGGGGCTAATTTGGCCTGCAGAATCTCTGTCACTGGTGGTGTGTCTAGGGAGGAAAGATCTTCCGCTAATTGTGAGAGCAGAGGGTGAGCTTTCAGATCTGAAGGTTAGAAAAGTCATCTTTTTTCCTTGTAAATATATAGAAATCACCAAGAGCCAAAAGAACGTGAACCCCCCCAGGTTGCCATTTTTACAGCCAGTTTTCAGAGTGGATGCACACTGTGAACAGGAACTGAAACCATGAACTGTGAACTATAACCCTTCTCTTTTTAAAATCAACAACAATTGTAAGTGAGTCTCAATACAGCTCTTTGCTCATGCCAGCTTGGGGCTGGCTGTTTGCTAAGCGCATGTGGCTCAGATGTGCATCAGCAGGATCTTGTGCAGCAGCAATCACATAAATGGTTTGCAAGTCAAATGTCCTGTCTAAACTGTCAACAGACTCTCTTTGGATGGTACCCTGCTGCTGCCTCCACAGATGCTGTCCCATCTCCAAGACCACTTGTGTTTCATGAGCAGCTCCATGTTTCTCCTTCAATACCTGCACTTCAATACCTGCACACGGGTGGTGGTGGTTAGGGTGGTGAGGTCTCGGGAGAGGGAATTCAGGGAACAAAGAGCAGGGAGGCTTAGCTAGGGCGTGGGTCGGGGTGGTGGTGGTTAGGGTGGGGGGTCTCGGGAGGGGGCACTCAGGGAATAAAGAGCAGGGAGGCCTAGATGGGGGTAGTTCCTGGGAGTGAGAGGCAGAGTGAGGGATCTCCAGAGGAGCAATCAAGGGACAAGGGAGGGGGATTGGATGGGTCAGGTTTCTGAGGGGGGGGACCCCGGGGGGGGGGGGTTAGATATGGGGCGGGGTCAGGCTGTTTGGGGTGGCATAGCCTTCCCTACCTGGCCCTCTACACAATTTTGAGCTCCCCTCTGGCCCTCGGGCCAAAAGGTTTGCCCACTCCTGTAATAGAGGCTCAGACCAAGTGTATACCGCAAATTAAAAAAAAAAAAAAAGACAGTAGGGAGACCAGAAGAATGGCCCCAGGGCTAAACAGCAGAATAATGGAGGCTATTAGAAACAGACCAGCATCTTTTAAAATTTGGAAGTCACATCGTACTGAGAGAAATAGGAAGGAGCATGAACTGTAGTAGGTTAAGTGTAAAAGTATAATATGGCAGGCCAAGAAAAAATTGATAAGTAACTTATTAAAGATGCAAAAACTAACAATATTTTTTTAAAGTTTTTAAGATAGATAGACACTCTAATGTTTTAAAGGAAGGATCTCGAAACTACGGCCCGGGGGCCAGATCCGGCCCACGGCTTCGATTTGTCTGGCCCTCCAGCTGAGCAGGCATGCCAAGCAGCTGCTACTGCCCCCCTCCCCCAGCAGCGCCCGGAGCAGCAAAGTGCGGGGGCGGGGCAGCAGTGGCTGGAGGAGCAAAGGAGGGGGCATTGCAGCAGCCAGAGGAGCAAAGGGTGGGATTTTGCATATATTCGCATATATTTAAATTTTTCACAGTTGCTTCGGCCCACGAAGCCCCTCCAAAAATATAATATGGCCCTCGTCTCAAAGTTTGGAGGCGCCTGTGTTAAAGCATCACACCTAAATTCAGAAGGCTGGGATCTTAAATCCTGGTTGAGAGTGATATTGGTGTTGACAAATGCATTCACCGCACTTAAATATCTAAAACACTTTATAACATGCTATATAACATAATAATCCCAGAGTACTTCACAAAGCCCAAAGGTTGAGATTTTTAAAAATCTGACTAGTCTCTCTAGTCAAATAATTTAAATAGAAGATGTTGTGCTAAATCCCTTAGCCAGCTTGGAAAATATCATCAGGGAAGCATGATTTGTGAACCTCTAGGTCCATTTCTTAATTATGGTACCTTACAACAATGCTAGAGCATGCAGACCCAGCAGGTGGGCTATCAAATTGTCTCCATATTGGCAAAATACAGAATTTTTTTTATATTGGCACCAGAGTACCAATATGAGATTCAGAACCTCTCAGGGGAGGGGAAAGTTTGCCCCAGGATCCTTATTTGAGAGGCCCCCTCCAAACTTGGGAGAGGCTGTGGTCCCATTGATTATGTTGCAATCCCTGAAGTGATGGACTCGACCTGGCCTGCAGGATAAGAGCAGATCCACAACAGTGGGACTGAATATCGTTTTGGCTTCATTTCCAACCCCTTCCGCTGTGGCCTCCCCAGTGGTAATTTATTTATTTTATTTATTTATTTATTTTTTGGAATGGTGGGAGTCCTCAGCTTCAGATTTTGCACCAGGTACCCAAAAAACTCTGTGTGGCCCTGCTGAGATGCCAAAGGAAGGATTTGCTTATTTAAGGAGCTTACCCACACCAAATGGGAGATTGCTTGTTTTTGGACTTTTGTCACCTGCTGTGTACCTATTCTTTTGTATCCCACATTTGGAACAATCATACAACTACTTTCTCAACAAACAAAATAGTATGTTTATACTTTTTATTTGAAGTGTTTTTTCCTCTTAAATGTTGATTTGTTCTCCTTATATTGTGATGTGTCTAACTCTTTTAGAATGGGAGTCCTAGTATTATGCAGTTTGTACAGAAGCAGGTTTCACAGGGTACTGCTATGACAACTCAGAACATTACAGATTTTTTTCCTTTTCCTTTTTTTTTCTTTTTTTGTGGTTTGTCTTCCTTTTCTTTCCTTTATTTTTTGGTTTTACATGGGCAGCATTTATTGATTATTCTCAGCAGGAGTTGACTACAGGTCAAGATGAATAAATTCACAGAACTCATTTCTCTGCATGCAAATTGTACACAAGAATGTTGTATGCTATCATACATCTATTCATACTGTATAGCTTCCTCTAGTCATTAAACTTGAACCGTTGTCTCTATACTCATGTATGATTACAAGCATTTCATGTTTGTTTTTTCTCATGTCCTAGGCAAAATATGTCATCAGCTGACGTCAGTGGGAGTGTCACATAGGTACATGTGACACAGAACAAGAACCATTGTTGTCATATGAAAAATTGAAAATATACAGGGCCTATTTCTATCATCAGTTTTGCATTCACATGTGTCAATACTGTGTACTGACTTTTGTTATAGGATGATGCCTATAGGTAGATCACAAATCGAATTAATTCCTATAGGCTGATTCGCAGATCCAAAGCCAGATTCTGGGAATCAAATGTATTCTGTGCATTTGTGTGATCCACTAGCTGATATATAGATAGCTGCATAGATGGCATAGTGTTTTCATCTATGTAAGATATACATTTGATCCTCTGCATTGCTCAGAACTTTTTACTGTCTGCTTGAATCATCTATAATTCTCAGATTCATGCTATCAATTTATGAGATCAATCTCTTATAGAGACCGAGCTTTCCACGATATCTTTCACGATTGCCAAGTTACCACATGTTCTTTTCTTTATCTTTCTCCTGTGCTTGTCTACCTTGATGTTCTTTCTTCAGTCATTTTCAATATTTTAAGTTTTCTGAAAGCAATCCATCTCCGAGAGAGAGTGAGTATCTTGCACAATTGAAATGTTCCCACTTGGCCTTTCATTTTTCTTTCCACTTTTTTTCTGTATTTCTATGCCCTTTCTTTAGGCAATTTCACTATTGTTTTATCTCACACAAAATTTTCTATCACTGTTCATCTTTTTCATTGTTTCATTTTTTTCATGCTATCTGTTTATCTCTGGTTCATCATTCCTGTTTGTTCTCTTTCTTGCACTCTTTCTACTCCAACATTTGTTCTCTCTTCTCCATTCTCTCCAAGCTTCACTCACATTTCATTCCACATCTTACACCTGCCCAGTCCACCTAATCATGGCTTAATGGTATGGTCAATAAGAGTTAAAATAAGTGCATTAAATAACTTCTAATGTAGGATTTCCACAGTGACATATTCAATGAAAGATCCTTGCTTATCTGGTTTGGAAACTGTGTCTTTAGGGTTTGTAACATTTCACAAAAGAGAAACTGCATGAATTGATTTAATTCCCATTTTCTGATCAGTTACTTTTTACGTTATTAAATTTCTCATACTCTTTGCAACCAGGCAGTAGCGTCTAGAGATCTCCTCCCCCTGCCCCCATCCCCTGGTAGTTGGCTAGTGATCACCATATCTATTTAAGATAAATATCATTCAGTATTTGTAAGAAGAAATGTTGTTTTTTTTTACTGGAAGACACTGTAATACTAAAAAAAATAGTTTGTTTTTGATTTAGCCTGACTCCACTGGGCCTGTGTATAGTGTAAATATGTGAAATATTCATGTGATAAACTGCGTAAGTTGTGATATTTATTAGGCGTGTTTGATCACATCACTTGACATTAATTTATCTGCTACAGCACATATTCTAACATTTTAAAACCCTGAGCTGTTTCATTAAGCGACCATTAAAAAAAAATCCATTTGATTCTCTGCTCAACTCCTTAAACAAAGAAAACAAAACAAAACAGACAAACAAAAAACCCACCCTCATCACCACCACAACAAAACAAATACCAGCCTAAGTCCCAAGATGTGAAAAATTGAATCCTGGAAGAATAAGAGTTTTTATGCATAAAATTAGCAGAATTTTAAGTCTAATCCCTTATGATTTTGTGTAGATTGAGAAAAAGGAATTTTATACCATTAGAAAGAGAATACTTCTAACTTTTCAGTGACAGACACAGTACTTGGTTCTAGGCTTGGAAGATGCTGAGATATTAGAGTATGAAGTCATGACTTTGTTGTAGAGAAGAACTTTTAAAAATCATTTGTAGGGCATTTTAATTGTATTATACATTTTTCTTTTATTTTGAGTTCTATACATGTAACAAAAGGACCTGGTTTTACAGATCAAGGGATAATATAACAGGACCCAAAATATCCTAAAACATGTTAAAATAGTTTCTTAAATTATCTGGCATATGTAGAATACCTGATTATGTGCTTTTGTATAAAGCATTTTTGAATTTTGCATATATGGTGGCCATGTCAAGCCTTGCTGAGAGAACTTTTTGTATGACACCATACCATGATGAAGTCCCCATAAGTATTACTTAATATCTTTATGTCCAAAACCTGCAGTTTTGGACATAAAGATATTAAGTAATACATTTTAGGAGCCCTTTCATATGTAATGCACAACTGAATGTTGTGGGACTTTGCGTAACCGGCAGAAGAAAAGGGGGTCTTGGCTCCTTTAAAGCACCCCACTTCCATTGGGTTATGAGGGAGAACAAAGAGGGACTCACCTGAATGGAGCCAATGGAGGGAAATGGAAGTGGCAAGAGCAGGTGGGGACACCATGAGCACTGGGGGATAGAGGTTAGGATGTATTTATACCCCAGGCACTCCAGATAGAACCTTCTCTTTCATCACATTCTGCAGCTCCCACCTACAGGATGAGAGTAGTACTGGGTATTGTGATCTGCTGTAGTCATTGAGCTACTCAACTTTTTCTTTCTGTTCGGGGCTCAGAAGGAATATTTCTCTCACCACTAAACTGTGCAAGAGGCGATGGGCTTTTTACGCCTTCCTTAAAGCACTTGTTACATCTCCCAGGGAACAAGTGGGAGATATAACAAGATTCTGAAGATTAATAGGTAGCAAATGTGGTAGGTGTCCAGTGAGGGTGCTTATTACAGAGCAGCTACAGTTCTGATAAACAGGAGTTGGAAGAAGATTTAGGGGAAGGCATCCCCCAAAGAAGCTGGGGAGTGGGAGTTGGGGTTCCTAACATCTGATATGCTGGTGAGATAACCCTCAACTGTCATATATAATGTTAGAGAAAAAGCGGAGGAGGTAATATCTTTTATTGGAACAACTGCAATTGGAGAGAGAGAGAAACTTTTGAGCTTATGCAGAGCTCTTCTTCAGATCTGTGAAAGCTGAAAAGCTTGTCTCTCACCAACAGCAGTGGATCCAATAAAAGGCATTATCTCTCCCCCATTGTCTCTCTAATATCCTGGGACCAACAAGGCTACAACCACACTGTGTACATTATGTTGTAATTTTAAGATGGGATTTTCAAAACTATTCAGTGCTGGCCTAACTGCATTTTTTTTTTTTTTTAATCAACACTTGTGGGAAACATTTCAGTTTCAACTAAACTTCGGTTTCTGATGGATATATTTTACCAGCTCTAGTCCTGATGGAGAAAGAGAGAGAGAGAGAGAGAGAGAGATCAGTGAACAGAGTGCAGGTGAAGCAGTCAAAAGTGTGTGAGAAATGCAGTTTATCACAAAATTCTGTAATTGTTTATCTGTTTGTCACTACCACATGTGTGCTTTTGTGTGTACATATGTGTAGCACTCTATCCTCAGACAAGGAATGAAAGAGGTCTATGACAAGAACATTCAAAGAATGTGAAGGAGTTGCCTAGATTTAGATGTATAAACATCTGTTAAAATCAGTCATTTAGCTGAATTCAAATTCAGGATCAGTTTGCATTTAGGAAGAGGGTGACTTTAAGGTTCAGGAATTGTTTGGGCCCACCTTAAATACTGCTCCGCTTGGACTGCACATCTTCCTGCTGGTGAAGCATACCTATTCCGCATTTTCATGTTGGCACTGGTTCCAGGGGAATTCATTAAATCCCTGCTCCCACACTAAGCAGTAACCACGCTACGATAATGATTTCCAGCAATGCTAGCAGAACTTTTGCACATCATCTTATTTAATTATTTATTTTAATTTTAACTCGCTGTGACAATCTCTTGAGATATGCAACTCATTTTCATGAGGGCTCCCAAGAGACAGCGATCATATAAATCTGCTCTGCAGTACCATATACCATTATAATATAAGAACATAGAGCAGGACACTCAGTCTAAAATTGCAGACAACAGTCAGCATCTTATCGCATCAGTTTAACGAACAATTTAGAGGCATTTAAAAGATTCAGTTCCATGTTTGTTTCAGTCACTCACAATTAAAGTAACTAAAAGTTTCTTCCACATTTTCTTCCAATTATGTTAACTATTCTGTCTCTTCCTGTCTTTATAATTTTATCACCAACAAGCTAGTCTTTGCCATGAATACTTAAAGGGGATGTGCTATGGTTTGTTTGCTTTTTTAAATGGGGAGCGATCTCTCAGACTTTAATTGAAAGAATGTAGAAGCTGAATCTTTCACAGTGAGATCTTTTCTTCTGATTGTTAATTAAGTATTGGATTTCTAAAAATTCTTACTACTTTCAGTTCTTCAGCTTTGAGTCTCTCATGGTGTAATAACGTAAATATTTCTCTGGTCATCTTACAATATTCTATGATAGTCAAGAACTGGAATTTTAAAATAAAAACCAACCAACCTTAAATCTTTTTATTACTATTAACAAAAAAAGTTCAGAACTTGGTCATACATAGTAAAGAAAGAGGAAACTCCAGCCAGATACATCCTTTTTCAGCTCATATTTACTATGTAATTTCCAAACTGGATAGCAAGGTGGATACAAATGATGACTTTTTAAAATAAATTTTGTAATTTAAATTGGATTTTTTAATTTAAATTAAATATGGGATCTTTATTAATAATCCTATGTAAAATTAAAATTGAAGTGAGGCTTCAATTTACTATAGTCTATTTAAGTAATTGAAATTAAATGTCTGCAGTACAAGCTTTCTGCCACATTTTAAAGAAAATCAAAACATTGAACTGGTGGAGGTTGCTGGCAAAGCACCTAGACCCAGGGCTTGTTAAAGTGTTGAGTGAACATTTGACAACAGTAACCTCCTTGTAGGTACAGAGAAAATAATTTCTTTGTTTCAGTTAATTCAACTAGTTTAGTTCAATGATTAGTTTACTCAAAATGAAAAAAACAAACAAACAATGAGGAAAAAAAAACCCACTGAGAATTAAAAAAGAACCCAAACAAACAGAAAAGGTGGTTTTCCTCTTCCAATTTATAAACACAAACTAGATGTGAAAGGATATCTACTATTTTTAAAATCTTGAAGAACATAGTGACCAGAAATGGTCAGTTCCAATCAGTAACTACAGGTCATACTTCCATTGTTAAATAAATCCATTTTTAAAATGCAAAACATATTTTGATATTTTTTCTTATGTATTCAGCAGGGGTGGGTTTATTTAGCTAATTGCAAACAATGTTTTAAAATGATGTTTGTGCACATTTTTAATTAGAATTTTCATCCCAAGAGAGCTTGACACAAATCATAAGTTAAAAGTTAATCATCTAGTAAATAAAAACTGCATCAGTCACTGTTTTGTAGCATAAACATATAGAAACTAGGAATTTGAATAATTTTAAATTAAGCTCTATAGTGGCTTAAAAAGAAATTTTAAGCAGTGCTTTTCATAAAAAAAAACACAGAAAAGACAAGTTGGGTAATGATTAGTTCAGATAAATTTTGTATACTACTTAACTGCTCCATTGAGATAAAATTCACTGCATATTGTTTTTAAAGGGTTTCTGGCTTTTATTTGTGCTGAGTACAATGTCTGATAGGCTGTTTCCTTGAATCCTCCAAAATGAAAGTGAGGGAAGGAAAAAAGTAATCTCGAAGAAGATAAAAAGTGTGACATTTTTATTTTGTAAAGTATTATTTAACTTTCCTTCAATTCATATATATTTATATTGGAATGTATCAATGCTTAAATTATTGTAATAGTTTTTCATAAGTAAGTGAATTATCAGGAGGAAATCTCATGCTTTGGGGCATAAACTAATTTCCTGCTGGGGCGCGAAAGGAATACTTTCTCCTAAGTGCAGAAAGATGGTCAGGAGCTAGGCACAGAAGTATGTGCCACGAATCCTGTATTCTGTCTTAAAGCTGTCACAGACTTCCTACACTATCTGACTGTGGGAAATCCCTCAAATGATCCTTGATTCATTTTCCCATTTGTAAAATGATATTAACTACACAGGGGTGTTGTTTTGGACTTAATTCATCAGTATTAGAAGGCAAATGTTTTAGTAATAGAGTATTAAAGGTGGCTTGATCCGTTGCTATTTTTGTGCATTATGGCATTGACCACTGCTGGAGCTGAGATGTGGTGCAGGGGACCAATGGTTTGATCCAGTATAGCAAATCCTCTGTTAGTCTTCCAGAGAGAGCATGAAAGTGGCATCAAGATAAACTTTAAAGTTTATACAGATCTTTTCTCTTGGGTGGAAAATACTGTATTATACTCTCACCCAACTGCCCACTGTTCCAAACTAATGCTTGCAATGGAAAATCTCTCTCTCTTGTGGGTAATTCTACCTGTTAATTAGCACCAGAAGTTTGGGCAGGCATTTGCTCTGTGCTCTGATGACGTCTGATAAACTGTTCTTGGACTCAGCACAAATACTGAAAAAAGAGTAGCTAGTGTTCCAGTGGGGATATTCCTTTGAAATGTGTGAACAGAAAGACAAAGTAATCCATAAACCATAAGAACTGGAGAACTTCTGATCCTATATGTCCCCTCTGATTTCTAATTTCTTGTCTTACTGTTCTGTAAAGGTCTTCTCCCCCCACCCCTAGGGACATTTACGTGTGTGTTCAGGTTGCTAGTCTATTCACTTGTACTGTCATATTAGATGGTAAAACAATACAGCAAGAAGGGGGATGGTGTGGTTATCATACACCCATTGATGTGAAGGAAAACAGTATATTCCACATAGAAGATGCTTTATTATATCTGTAAAACAAACAAAAAATAACAAAGATGAGTTTTTTCTCCCCATGAGGAATATTATGTTTACCTCAAATATATTTATATATCAGTGACTCAGAAGCATCTTCTGGTAATAAGGGAAGGATGGGGGAAGCAACCCAGTGTTACACAAGTAAAATTGTATGTGATGTTTACTGAGAACATTATGACAGGAGAGGAGCAATAGAAAGATCACTTTCATAAGAATACACAAAAAACTGAAGTGAATCTCATCTTTAAAATAGATTCAGTAATAGCTAATTTACTTAATTACAAGCTTGCTCCATCTCTCTTGGAGGGTAGTTTTAATTCCAACTTTGCAGTGAATATTTGTACACGTGATTTCAGACTTTAGGAGTAGTCATCATCTGACATCTGTAAAGATTATATATCTACAGAATTCTGGTAATAGAACAAACTCCTTGTCAAGGAGAACATTAGCCTTTCATTGGATCCTGCAAAGATTCAGGAGGATTTTTTATTTTGTATTTTTCCACCTAACTACATTTTAAAGACTGATATTTTACCCAACATTAATTTTCCTTTTTTAAGGTAGAGGAGAAAAAAGACTTTCATTACTGGGAAGCAAGTGCTATTTTATACAATTTGAAGCCCTGCTGATGTTTCAGACCAGCAATACTCACTTTTAAATTTGTTTTATGTACATATTTCTGGAATGCTCCATACAATCCTGGAGACTGAAGCCCTCTATGCAGCCATATAGGAGGTAAAACACAGGTTAATTCATCAGTGTTAGAAAAGCAGTTTATGATTTGGTCACACAGTTCTGCCAACTTGCCTCAATTCTGACCTGGACTCTCCACACTCATTCATTTTTTGCCCTCCCTCTTGAAACTACCAGTAGCCATGATGTGCTTTCCATAATATTGGACCTCTGTCCAGTTGAAAGCTCATGGAGAACAAGAACTCATTTTGCATAAACTGCTAAACATTATCGATCAGGTAGCTGTGGTTTTTGATTATGACCAACCCGGACTGATGCTCTCATCCTGAACCAGTAGGTGAAAGGCCCAATATCATACTACCAGAGTCCCTTGAGTCATCCAGTTCTTACATTGCACACATTTTATGCACTTTTAAAGAGCCATACTAACTTTTAAGGTGCTTTCATAAGAACAATCAGAAAACACTTCCACAAAAGGTTGAAAAGAAATGTTGATTGGTGTAGGACCCCTTGACAGAACCAGTTAGCACAGCAGTGGATACATCACCTTTTGAGGCTGAAAAGCTCTAATTACTGTTTCTAGTGATGTGTAAGTTGGTTTTCATTTTTTCTCCTTCTATTAGGTATAAAATGGTTGGCTGTGGCAGTCTATTGTGAAGATCTCGGAACAAATACCAGAAATTTCTCCACTCTGTTCTTCATGATGTAAATGCAGTGTGATCTTTCCCCAATGGGCAGTTAAACCATGGACATATTAAAAAAAACATTTTGGACTGTTTTTCTAAACCAGGCTTCACCATCCCTCTTGGGGACCTATTAAGGGATTACATCTGAAAAGAAAAACAAAAGAGAGAAGGAAACCTTGAACTGGAAAGTTATCCTACAATGAGAATTATGAGCACATCTTGTATCTGCCCAGTCCTAGTTTGTCTCTGTTTTGTGCAGAGGTGTTATGGAGCTGCTCATCATGGCTCCATCAAGGTGACCAAAAATCAAACCAAACACATAGAAGGTGAAACAGAAGTGCACCATCGTCCCAAGCGTGGATGGGTATGGAACCAGTTCTTTGTTTTAGAAGAACACCTTGGACCGGATCCCCAGTATGTGGGAAAGGTAAGGTCATATTTTTTTTCTATAAAGGGGTACAGGAACAGTAGTTGTTCCAGATGCCAACCTAGCTGATGTCTCCTGTAAAGTTGGAAGCATGTCAGAAGTCGATGATGTTACAGACATTCATAAAGTATTTGCCCATTATCCCTATTTAATCCAAGTGAGTAAAAAAAAGATGACATACAACTATAAAATTCACCATACTGCATCATCTTTAGTGTTTTATGTTAAAAAGATAATTAAGGGCTTCTGGAGCAACTGGTGCAGTTCACACGGCTCAGTGAAATTCTGTACTGCCCCAAATGCAACATGCTCAATATACTCTTACATACAGATGCTGACTACTTCAGAACACGTTGCAAATTGTCCCTGAGAAATGTTTTAGGGACAAGATTTGTCCAACCAGGTGCAGGCCAACTTTGAGATCTGTGTGAAGAAGCACCATTCTGGAGGGAGTTTCATTGAGACTCTTCCTCTATCAGAGGGTATATGATATGTTTCCTTCTATAGCTGGTCGTGTGTGTATCTGGGGTGTAATGACACCATATCTACCACATCCATTTAGGGTGCAACTTTAGAGTGGTAGGAGCCCAAAGAGAGTGCAAGGACTATATTTATGTCTGTTTTTTATGCAGTGAGTTCAGGGGAAAGGTCCTTATACTTTCCCACCAACCTTACGGTCCTGTGTTGGTGCCAGCCAAAAACTGTCTCCCAGTATGTAATGTTGTCTGTATGAGAAAATTCATGCTAAAAAGTCATTATAAGAACACAAAGGCTTCAAAGTTTCATTTCCTGGCTCCTGAGAGCCTCCAAGATACAAGCTGCCTAAACACTGTTCTTTTCTATACATTATGATAAAACCTTTCATTAAACCTTTTTAGTTTTTCCTTATGACCCCCACCTCATTCATTGCCCAGGATGGATGATACTCAGGAAATGAGGCAGCTATTCATTTTTTTTTTCATCTCCCTCATTCAATTGGTGTTCCCGTGCCTCATTTCCTGCACTCCGTTCAAACTGCTCCGACGAAGGATATTATTTTTCCTTCTCTTTGGTGCTAACTATTTTAGTATCTCAGTGCCTCACAAAAGTTAGAGAATTTATCTTTGCAGCAACTTCCTTAGAATGGGAGGTATCAGTATTCCATTTTACATTTGGCAGTAGTTCTGATGCTCTAATTTAGTGTAGAAATTGACAATATTATCTTAGAATGAGAGGGGTAGCCGTGTTAGTCTGGAATTGCAGAAGTGACAAAGAGTCCTGTGGCACCTAAAGACTTTTAGGTGCCACAGGACTCTTTGTCACTTCTGCAATATTATCTTAGGTAGCTTTACTAATTATTGTGTTTTATTCAAAAAGGGAAATCTGCCCAGTAAAGACTAAAATAATAATAATAATAATAAACAGAATTTAAATCATGGTTCCTGTGTTATAGTGTTTTTTTCATTTTGAGAAATAGGTTTCTGAACTACTACAATAGCTACAGTAATTTCATCTACAAAATCTAGGTTTCATTTGCTGTGCCTTTAATTTGACAAGAAATTTCCTTATCAGAACCCTAGATTTATTATGAATGAGTGCATGGGTGGGTGTATCTCTGTAATTCTAGGCATCTGTTCAATGTCACTGACCTGCCAATGCTGTCAATTATTAATCCAATCATCTATTCTGCCTCATTGGTGTTAGTGTTAGATACATCCCCTTTCACATTTTTCTTACCCAATTTAGGAATAACATCATAAGAGCAGAGCCCTTATTTGAAATGCTGTTATAATATTGCAGTCATTGTCATTGTAATGTACACTCAGGACAAGAATAGGTCTCCTAATCAAAACGGTGAGGTATCTCATCCTTATTATGAGGATGGATTAATTTTCTGTCACTTACTGTGTTGTACATCATGTGTTCAGACATATAAGCCTTAAAGCCAGAAGGGATCATCATGAACATCTAGTCTGACCTCCTGAACATTGTAGGTCATGGAACCTCACCCATCCATTCTTGTATAAGACCCATAATCACTTGGTGAGTTATTGAAGTCCTCAAATTAGGATTTAAAAACTTCAGATTACAGAGAATTCAACTTTTACATTCATTTAAACCTGCTATTGACCCATGGCCCACACTGCAGAGAAAGGGGAAAACCCCAAGGGTCTCTGCCAATCTGACCTGGGGAGAAATTCTTTCCCAACCCCAAATAAGGCAACCAGTTTGATCCTGAGCATGTCAGCAGTCTTGGCACGCGGCCTCCCAGAGTAAGCACCCTTGGTGAGCCTGGCTGGTTTGTTTACCTGCCGCATATGTAGGTTTGGCCGATCGCGACTCCCACTGCCCGCGATTCACCGCTCCGGTCCAATGGAGGCTGCGGGAAGCGGCGCTGTCCGAGGTTCTGTAGTTCCATCAGCCAGTCACAAAACATCCACATTCCTACAGCTCTAGTAAGGAACTAAAGTGTAGTGTGGCAGAGCCATGACGCCCCCAGCAGGGCGCCTCAGAGGACCTTGTAAACCTGGTCACATAGGTTCTATATTACCGATCCCCCATTCATAGGCCGTAACCTATTAAAAATCATTGCTATTGTGTTTTAAATTTCATATTTTATTTATTTTAATATTCTTGGATGGAGATATCTAGGTGCCCTGAGTTAGTCCCATTAAGCTGTTTGATTTTGACTTCGATATTGTATGTGGTGATTTCTACTTCCATATCCTTATTTCCATTAGCTACCCTACCGCTTCCCCTAAGATTTTCATTGCCCTTATTAAAAACTGAGACAAAATATTTGTTCAGGTATTGGCCCATGTCTAGATTATCTTTAATCTCCACCCCATCCTCAGCGTTTAGTGGTCCCACGTCATCTTTCCTTGTTTTCTTTTTCGTTATATATGACTCTCATACATTTTACTATTGGTTTTGATTTCCTTTGCAAGGCCCAATTTGGCTTAGTCTTTGGTGGTTCTCACTCCCCCCACCCCACTCTTTCTGACCTTCAAGAAGTAGCTTTTCTTGCTGATCATTCCATTCCTTGTAGGCTTTCTGCTTTTTCTTAATCACGTGTTTGAGATGTTTGCTCATCCAGCATGATTTGTAGCTCTTCCCTACAATTCTCTCTCCCCCCACCCCCGCATTGCTTGGGATACAGGCTTTAGATAGTTTTTGCAACTTTGACTTAAAATAATATCAAGTCTCTTCCACATTCAGATCCTTTAGTTCATCAGTCCAGTCCATTTCCCTAACTAATCCCATTTTTTTTTTTTAAGTTTCCTTATTGAGATCAAGGACTTTGGTTGAAAATCTATTTTTCTTTATCCTTCCAATTAGTTTAAACTGAAGTAGCTCATGATCATTCGACCCAAGGTTGTTTTCTGAAACCCATTTATCTGTGATGCCCTCACTATTCACCCATGCCAAATCTAAAATGAACCTCATGTTCATTCAGGAGCTATTTGTTGAAAAAATCTGTTAGCCGTCACGTG
The DNA here is from genome assembly GCA_007922305.1 of Dermatemys mawii. Taxonomy (NCBI): domain Eukaryota; kingdom Metazoa; phylum Chordata; order Testudines; family Dermatemydidae; genus Dermatemys; species Dermatemys mawii. Next base: position 10,025,100 of record ML677334.1, on the reverse strand, counting down.
CGGGAAAATCTGGGCTGCACTATTATTAGTAGCATTTGTCTTCCAATCTATATCTGGAAGTTAGTCTCTCATAATCACATAATTGCCAGTAGTATTTATTTAATTTGAAACTTTAGAGGTCTCTATCCATGTCTAACTCAGATAGTGATTGGGGTATGCTACATACCCCCAATATCTCAGGGGAACTTCTGATAGCTTTCTTCCCCAAAGCAACTTTGACGAAAACAGAGAGTTTTATCCATTCCATCACTTCCAATTTCTTTGCAGTCTACCTTATCATTAATATGCAGTGCAACTCCACCACCTTTTCCTTTATTTTTGTCTTTTCTGAACAACATATACGCTTCAATATCTGTACTCCAGTCATGACTACGGTTCCATTTTGTTTCTGTTATTCCTATAATATCTAGTTTCACTTGCTATACCAGTAGTTCTAGCTCATCCATTTTGTTACCCAGGCTCCTTGCATTGGTGTACAAATAACTTAGTTGTTTCTGTTTGGCTTTCTCCAGATTCCTCACCTGATTAGGTACAGTCACTCTACTTCCACTATTGCCTACTTGACTGTTAGCTTCATTGGTATAGACACTATCTTTCCCTCTTAAACTCCATTCTCCTACCCATTTCTCTTCCTTTCTCAATTGCTATATTTCATTTTCATGTTCTTCCTGGTCAAAATTAGAATCTGGCATGGAGATTACATAAGCACCTCCCAGCCATCCGCGAGTTCCTAGTTGAAAACTCTTTTAATCAGTTTTGTCAACATCTATTCCAGAAATCTATTTCACTCCTTACAAGGGTGGAGTCCTTCCCATGAGAACAGTCCTCTGTCCATGAATGCCGCCCAGTGGTCAAACATCCTAACACCCTCCCTGTAGTACCACTGTCTGAGCCATCTGTGAATCATCAAAATCTTGTGTTGCCTTCATTCTCCTCCTCTAGGAACAAGTAGAATCTACTGAAGATCACCTGAGACTCCATTTCTTTATGTTTCTTCCCTAGCCTGTCACAGTCTTTCTTGGTGTGTTCCAGCAAGAATCTATCAGTATCATCTTTTTCCATGTGAAGGAAAATCAGTGGACTCTTTTGTGGTCCTATTAGGATCCTCTTCAGCCTTACATCTTCAGGTCCATGTTCCATATGTTAACTCCCAGCAGACAGCAAACTATTCTGTTCTCCAGATCAGCTCTGGTGACAAGCCTGTCTGTCCTTCTTAGTAGGAAGTCACCAATCACACAGACCTTCCTCTTTCTGGTATTGGTAGGATTCTCTGGACTTCCTCCTGCTCTTTCTGGCTTCAAGTCCTCTTGTCCTTTCTTGCAATATTCTCCAGGTCATCCTCCATCCTCCGAGAACTCCAAACTCTCTCCATTGATTCTTCCTCTCTTCTTGTAGGAATAGCAGCTCTTAGCTTCTTTCTTGCTATTCTGTTACTGTTCCTGCCTGCTGTGCTCCTTCTTCATTTTCCAACTCAGCAAATCTTTTCCTGAGCTCCTTCCCCTTCACTAGCTGGTCTTTTCCTATCCCTGGTTCTCATAGTCTCATGCTTCCACTGCCCTTTTTCCTCACCCTGCAGTCTATCCTAACTGTTCTTCACTCCATCTTACATCTGCAAATCTTGACATTTCCCCTCCATCATGCCCAAATGCCCTTTGAAATTCAACCATAGTTTCCAATGCACCTCCAAACTTTGGATCTTTTCTTCCATCAACTCTATCAGGCAGCACTTCATACAAACAAAGCTCTTTCTGAGTACTATCCTTACAAACACCCATTCAGACTCCTCTGTTTTCAGTTCTGTTTACAGGCTCTTGTGTGCTGACTGGCTACTTGGCTGTCTTTATAGGACCCCTAATCAGGGCTGTGTGATCAATGTTTCTGATTGTCTCTCAGCACACTGCTCCCAGATTTTGCAAACTGAAAACACACACACACAAACTCAATCACTGTCCCTAAGTAATAGGGGTTTACCTCCTCTCTCCTTCTCCAACAGAACTCCCACTCAAACTCCCTTGATTGCAGCTATGTTTGCTGACTCCTGTGTCTTTGATCCTGAATGTTAACACATGTTATATACCCATTCTTAAAGTGCAATATTTCTGTTCTCCTAGAAACATGTTGCTAGGAGACTGGAAATTTGTATGAAATTAATCTATATTAGTAGCACTCTTAAGGTTTTTATATGAACATGGAACATGATAAAATTCAGTCCTTCACTAAATGGGATTGTGATAAGAATGAGAAATAGTCTTATTGTACATGATTCTCTCTGATGTTAAGATTATTATTAACAGTGCTTCACTAAAGTGGTACCTGGGGGGGTCACATGTACAATTGTGGAGTTTATATTTCATGTGCAATCAGTCCCTATGTTAAACAGGAAAATTATGGTTGATCTGGGGAAGTTTTCCTGAAAACTCTGAAGAGAACCAGAATATCTAACCTTATATCTGTTCTTGCGAGATGTCCAGCATATATACATGCAATATAGAATTTCCATTATGTGGAACTATTTTCTTTATAGCGATAAAACATTCCATCCTTCATGAGCGTTCAGTGAGTCAAAGGCTCATAACAACCCTTACCTTTGAGTGGACACTTTACATGAAAGTGTCTACATTCTCCATTGAGTCTTGAGCACTGGATGAAGCAGGGCTCTCATATGCAGAATGACCAGGGAAGAAGTTGGGTACAGTGCTTCTATGCAGTGCACTACTCTCATAAAATGGGACAATCCCAAAAGGAGAGCCACAAAGAAGTTGGCACTGTTTGCTGCATCAACTCCTCACTTGCAATAATTCACACTGGACATATTTTCCACACTGAAAAGAAAAAAAAAAAACATGTAGTTTCAGTTTACCTGGATTTTTATGTTAGACTAAGGAAAAGAACAAATAGGAAACTCCATTAGATGGACAGAAAATCAGAGCTCATCTTGTGGTCCATAAGATCCTCAGACATTCCTGCCTCTGACAGACAGGTAGCTATACTCCTGGTATGTTTAAAAGTGCACTGCACAGGAAATAGAATATAGCTCACATTCCTCACCTTGGAGACACAAGTAAGGTGCATGGTGATGGTGGGATGGCAATAAAAATCTTGAATGAGTTATGCTGCCAAGGAAAATAGTATAGTGGCATAGGCATGGAATCCATGAAGTTGGAATCTGATAGCTCTGATGGTGATCCTTACGTTCTGTGAGATTTTGAGGGTACACCCCACATAAGCAGCTGCAAAAATCTTCCCACAATGGGGGAATGAGTCTGGGAGTATTTTATCCTTTTCTTATATATTTTTTCACTGTAAAACACCTTGACACACTATTTACGATGACAGTATAGCAAAGCATACCAAATGGAATGGTATGCTCTCAGTTCAAAGGGAGTTCAAGTAATAGATAGTACAAGAGAAGGATCGGATTTTTAAGAAAATTGTAGCATTTCCATTGCTGTGGTAAAGTATTGCACTGCAAATTAGAGAATATAGAGAATGAGATCCCCATTATCATGTGGGATTTTCAAGATAATTCCTTGGAAGTTTTATTCCCTGAAGTCTGAAGATACAGTATATTAAACTTGTATGCCGTGCTGTAGCCAGGTTGTTTCAAATGTATTAGAGAGACAACGTGGTTGAGGAAATATCTTTAACTGGACCAACTTCTGTCCAAGCTTAAACAGACCTGAAGAAGAGCTCTGTGTAGATTGAAAGCTTGTATCTTTCACCACCTGAAGTTGGTTCAGTAAAATATATTACCTCACCCACTTTGTTTCTCTATATTATACTTGTCATTCATACTTCCTGAAAAAGACAATGTGGTGTCATAATGCTGAAAGAGATTAGTTGTAATGCACAGCAGTATTGATTTAGTATTTTCCTGATAATATCAAGAAAATTGCAACTTTCTTGTCTTAATGTTAGTAAGGAGAGAAACTGAAAATGTAGAGCTTAAATCAAATGCCAAGGAGAGCAACACAAGATGTTTTCACTAAATCACGTGTATAAAATGCATTTTATTGAACCTTATTAATGAGCTCATATTTAATAAATACTATAACTAGAGTTTGAGCATTTTCATATGATAAATTAGTAGACTGTATTACATTTATTTTAATAATTTGAAACAATGTTCTTGATAAAGAAAATGAAATGAAAAATGTAGATTTTGTTGAAGATTTTGCACATGGTTTGTTAGCTGTCTTCATACCTTTGTAAAAAAATGAGTGCAAGTGGCATAATCAACAGGTGGAAAAAAAATGTGCATTGTTTTATGCATTTTTAAACTGTAAAATGGTGAAAAATGATGGTGGCAATAGTAATATAGCTACATGCACATGAAAAAACAGCTTGTTTCTTTCTGACACTGACCTTGGGTACTTCCCAAAAGTTGTGACATAAAAGTGACTTGCAATCGATGAATCAAATACTTTATAATGTAGGAAAATGGTCAGCAAGTCTGTTCTTAAAAACAGATAAAAGTAATTATATTTTTAATTTCTCCCAGTTTTTTTACACTAAAAAATCGTATGTTGTCTACCCTGTTTTTGGTTTTGTTTTTCTGGATAACTAAAGAAGTAGCCGCTTTTGAGAACATAGATATCCTGTATGGAAAACCTGATTGATTGAAAGAGGAAGTGATTTTTATTCAGACTGTTTAAAGAAGTGTATGTGTAAAATAGTGGGAAGAGCGATTTGTTCTTGAAATTTCACTACAACAACTCCTTCAATTAAAGGTTGACAGAATGCAGAAGCTACTTTTCTGGGTCCTTCAAGGAGACCTCCAGCAAAATAGCAAAGATAATACGTAAAATTCCTGATACCTCTACTGTGGAAAATCAGTTGAGGGAAAAGTATTCTTTAAGAAAATAATAGTAAAAGTTTCTCGTCTTTTGTACATTATAGAGAAGCAAAAAAAAAAAAGCGCAAACCACTGTTTCAGGTCACTTTTAGCTTAATTTTATGTTTTATTGTGTTTTATCTGCTTTTCTAGTATCTGAGGCTGATTAACAGCTTGATCTTGCCATCCTTACTCATGATGAACAGGCACCAATTCTGAACATGATTGTAGCCTTGACATTAGTCTCACTGGGCACAGGATTAAACATTAGTTTCTTATTCTGTAGATGTTCTCATTGATTTCAGTGTGGCTACTCATTAAGTAAGGATCTACTAAAGATAGGTAAACTGAATCAGGCTGCAGTATAAGAGCAAAGTCTTCCCATTATCACAGTACTGATATAAATCTGCCATAAATATTCAGTTTTTGCACGCTAAATCTAGTTCTTGCATAATCCTAATTCATGCCGCTTGCCACATTTTCTTCCTCGTTTTGTATATGTTAGTACTCAACATATCAACTTATTTGATTGTTTGGCTATAAGGAAAGAGGGACCCATTACACATTCTACTAGTCATGGAATGTAATGGAACTCCCATATAACTTGGAATTTCAAAACATTCAAAGGCTATTGGGGAGAAATTAAAACCCAATAGGTGAGATTACTTTCACTTTTCTGAATTTGATATGTAGAGTTCAGCCATGTCTTAGATTTCCTGGAGCATATTCTTCATGTCACTCATAATGCAGTTCCATGAAAATAAAAGTCAATATAGATGACACTGACAAGTGTATTTTGAGTTGACAGAAGAAACAAACTAAAGCTGCAACACAGTGGACTTCAGTATTTCCCAAAAGACATTGGGTCAGTGTAGCAGGGTGCTGGTGCAGAAGCACCTAATCAGCCCCTGCTCAGCCAGCCCCAGTCAGGGGAGATAGATTGGGGCTGGGGAAAGCCCGATGCCTGGCCTGTGGATTGGCTACACCTGCTGGCCTGAGGGCTACAAAGGCCAGAAGGAGCCAGAAGGAAGGGGGGAATGGCCAGAGCAAGGTCAATCTCCCGGCTGAGGGCTGCTGCCTTTGTGAGAAGCCAAACAAGCCTCTAAGTTGTATATAGTTTAACACTGGTGATGGGCACTGCATTGTAAGATAATAAAGACACAGGTGTTGCACACTGAAAGCCTCTCTGAGCTTTATTTCGGCAGCCAGTGGGCTTGAGGAAGAGGGGGCCAGCAGTAGACCCTGTTACAGTCGGTTTCAAACCCAGTGTAACTTCGCTGAAGTCAATGTGGAATTCCACAGGGAAGAATTTATCCTTATATGTCAGAACGACGACATTCAATCTACTATATCAGTAGAATATTGTTTTTGTCAAAAGGGTTCATCCAGTCTGTTAGCCTCATACTGTAAACCATCAGATTGCTGCAGTGAGACTATCATTTCAATTAAATGTTCAAATCAATTTTATCAGGGTAAACTCATCTTCCTTGAGATTCTTTTAATACTGAAAAGTCAGGACAAGACTCATGTTTCTCTAAGTTTTTCCTTGTTGTTACTTCTTGCTCTTTCACCCCATATCCACACAGGCCAGTATCTGAAGCACAATAACTTTTAAAACATTTTCAGCACTAAGTGGAAACATTGATCAAGTCAAGACTTTTAAGTGAAAAGGGCTGCTTGTTCCTTAAACTAGCCACATTCAAGTTAAAGAAGGCCAGATCCAGGCCCTTGTTGCCTGCCTTCTGAAAGTGAGAAATGTCTCATTAGGAGGATAAAAGAAGACAACCACCTTTGTGCAGAACACGAGAGAGATGGCTGGAAATGCTATTACTGCATAACAAATAGATCTTGTAAATATCAAATAATCTTAGGGGGAAGTAAAACATGTAGGGGAGATTATACATTTAAATAAAACTCATGAAGAAATCAGACACATTACATGTAATACTAGAATATATCACACAACCTTTTGAAAGCATCCATTGTCTTTTAACATGATATATCTCCCCAGGCTGGTGGGGGAGGGGCAAAGTGGAAGCTCAAGGGCCTCAGCCCCAGGAAGGGGGCCTGTAACCTGACCCCTGCTGCCTAGGGCTGAAGCCCTCGCGCTTTGGCTTGGGCTTTGGCCCTGGGCTCCAGCAAGTCTATGCTAGCCTTGGTGACACCATTAAAAAGGAGACATGCATTATTTTTAATTACAATAAAAAAAATGTTGGAAAATAAAGAATAAAGCAGTAGATGTGTTGCCTGAACCTTTTTGAGGTAAATAATGTTGGATTAATGGCCTATTGATCTGACAGTGATGAGGTTCCTCCCCCAGAATAAGGCTACACAGACTTCACACTATGGAGCTCAATATCTTGTGGGGAGTCTCGGCGTGGATGACAAGGACACTTGCACTGAGAGCAAAATAAAGCCTTAGACATCTTTATTAAAATAGTGGATAAAGCTAGAAAAGATCCAAATCACATAATCCCAATCCTGTATAATCACTATTTTATGTTTATCATCATTCTGTGCATAAGCTATTAGTATTGCATACACATACCCTTAATCGAGGACCTGGTGGTAAGAGACAAAAGGATCAGCCCTGTCTCTAGCGTGCAACAGTGTCTGATGGTCCAAGTTTCCCAATGAGTTGAAGAGTCAAGTAGTAGAGAAGCAGACAGCACTGGAAGAGGCCCAGGAAAAAAAAAACAGCACCAGAACACATGATGACTGTCCTGTTATAGTGCCTGAGCATCATCTGCTCGTGCTCAGTCCTCCATGACCATATTCAGGCTTTTTACCAATATGAAACTGAAGTGTTCTTATTCTATGAGTTAATATATCATTATGTGTAACTACCATTTCAGCGCATGATCATACCATCACCCCTTCCTTCAACAGATTTGCGGCTGTTACTTCTGTGTTCCTTGTGATAGCACTTACTGGACATTCTAACTCTTACCATTGAGCAAGCTATTCTTAGTTCCCAAAATCTAAAGGTAACTATTGATCTGTGCCAAGGGTTACAACCTACTTAACCACACTTACGTTAACCTATGCTCCAGCTAATATCTTACAGAATATGGCCTGTAGGATTCTTGTGTTATAGCTGAATATAATAGAAGCAACTAAATATCATAAAGGCCGTGAACAGACTGCGATGAATATAATGGCCAAGCTTGCCATCTGGATTACAGGTGAGAAATCCTAGGGTTTAACTCAGTATTATAATTTTTACTCCTTCTTTGATAGATTCCCATGATCATACCATAGGTTTTGTATGTTCTATGGATTTAAAGTAGCAATTGGGGGATCCCAGATTTCCTGGCACCTTCATAAACATTTAAGGATAATCTCTAACAGCCATTCTCAGTCAGGACAATCTGAAATTAATATTTCAGATTTTTTGCTCACCCAGCATTTTATTGCAGCTGTGGGAGCTATGGGAAGGTTCTTAGTGAGCAGTTAATTTTCATGTATGTCTTTTCCTTCCTGCAAGCTTGTCAGTTACAGCTTGACCATTTTTCAGTAATACTGAATAGAACACAGAGAAGGGAACTTCTAACCTTATTTAGAGAAGAATGGAGGAAGTGGTATTTTCATCCAGTTTAGATTTGTGTCTGTAGAGTTACAGCCACAAGCCTAAACTGTGGTCAAGCTGTGTAAGTCAGGACAGAGGACTAGAATAGGTTTAAGTCACCTTTTCATTCTCCTGATCCTAGGTGCATTTGTCTTTCAGTGTGTTCCTTAGGGTTGCTTTTTTGTGCAGGCCAACCACATGGAGATGTTCATGGTAGCTAAGAATTAATTGCCAGGGCATGGGGTTAGTAAGTAGTGTGGCATAGGAGTTGTTACAGTGGACTTCACCACTTAAAGACTTAGGGAATCCTCCACAAGCAAGAAAAGTGATCTTTAGACAGGTCACCGTGCAAGAATACCACTTAGTGGCCTTAATGGCAAACACATTCTGGCATTTAGGAAATTCGATTCAGTGGTATCAATGTCTCTGGAGCTGTTCTCACTAGATTTTTTTTTTTCATTTTAAAAAGAAGACACCTCAAGCATATTCTCATTTTTTAATATTATTGTTTTGATATTTCCTGTTTTACCCTATATTATTTAAAACACTATGATATCTGGGAATGATGCATTATAATTTAATAAATAAAAAAATCCCTAAAACTTCTTCTCAACATATAAAGCATTCTAGATATGGTAGAATATTGCGAAAGCATTGTTTGTAATCATGCACTGGACTTCTGAAAAAAAAAAACGGTATCAGTTTGTGTGAAGGAGATAGCTGTCTAATTTTATGCCATTGATTTTTATATTTCACATATTAGACCAGGGCCAAATATACTGGCTCTTCGAGCCGTATACGACAGTCTTAAGACGTTTGAGAGCTGAAGCACACTTGCTGGGATCCAGAACTCAGGGCTTCAGCCCCATTCCTGCTGAAACCCCAAACCCCGGCAGGTGCACCCTGCAGGGCTGAAGACCCAAGACCCTCCTCCCCATTGGACAGAAGCTCCTATCCCACCAGAGCACTGTAAGGAGGAGGTCACGAGCTACACCCCATTCCTCCTCACCCCACTGTCTGGTAGGTGGAGACTAGTGAGGCAGAGGGGGCTTGTGAGCTGCACTTTAATGGAAAAATAGGTGCATGTGGCTCGCAAGCACACCTGCGTTAGACACTTGTTTAAATATTTCTAGGTCAGACATAATGGGTAATGAGAATACGTCAATATCCATTAATATTATTTGATAGTTTGCCTCAGCTGCCCCAGAGATCATCCTGTGACAGATCCCCATCAAGTAAAACACTTAACCACATGTGTACCTTTAGGCACATGAGCAGCATTATTGTCTCATAGGGATTCAATTCTTTAATCAAAACCCAAGAAATTGTCTGATTGGCTAAAAATTGATAAGATTTGTAAAAATCACATTGTTTTTTGCTTGGACGCTGGTTTTTTTTTTTTTTGGCCTTTCATCCAGTATTTGAGTGATACCCACAGGCTTAATATTCAACTTTAAGTATATCTCCAAAAAATCCAGATGCCCTTCTCACTATTTGAAAGAATTCTCTTCACCCTCTCCTGTTCCATGGGCTGTTAGATGCTCATTCTATCCCCCTTTCAAATAAACTGGATAGGCGGATGACCCACTCATATTCAATCTTCATGTTCTTCCACTGTCTTCTGTCATCCAACAACCAGTACATTCACTTGGTCCCCATATTTTGCTACCTTTCCCATCAAGTGTCCTACACATGACATTCTCCCTCTCTCTTATCTCTATTCCCAGCTTCCCCTTGTTCCCCTATTCACTTGCATCACTCTCAATCTACCTGCTGATCCACACATTTCCCTGTAGCCTTTCTGCCACTTTGTGTACTCCTGTCCGGATCCAACTCCCATAGATTCCCATACATGATTCTGTGTCAGACCAGAGCCGTCAGAGAGAGTCATTCCGTGCCATATGAGTTTTGTACTGTGATATAAGTCTCTATCCACAGAGCTCCTAAATTATATTAACCAAACAGAAACAGAAACACCCTGTAATGAAAAGGCAAAAGACAAATTTTAAGAAAGATCAATAAAAGGATACACCAACACCATTCATACTGTTGATATGGGTTCATAGGCAAACACACTTGTAAGGTTAAAACTTATGGCACAGAAAATCCCAGAAGTATTTATGTTCTTTCTTGTGTTCATCTTTCATGAATATTCTAGTGTTCCTGATTGGCATGTTCAACAAAAGAAGCAGCACATTTTCAATATATTTCTGCAAAATGAATTTTGAACTTGTAAACACACATTCTTACTGAAAATCTGATTCTAAAACTATTTAACACTCTTCTAGAGCTAGTCTGGGAGGACAGCAATGCTGTTTTGTTTAACAATGTGAGAGGTTTCAAAATTATGTCTTTGTTCCAATGCAGAACAAAACCAATGCCTTTGGAATGTTTTCATGAAATGGCACTCACTGAAATTTCATTTTCTGGATCAAAATGGTTGATTTTGTAATGAGTCCCTGTCAGTGACTGGAGAGTGCATCCCCTGGATTCAAATTCAGGTGATTAGCCCAAGCTCCCACTGGTGCTACAATATCCACATTGCTATTTTTAGTGTGCAGGCCACAGAAACTCCCATCCACTCATATAAGAGACTCATAACCTCTGGCTCTTACTTAGGTCCTCAAATCATGATGTACAGACTTAAAGTTACAGAGAATCCACAATTTACACAATTTTAGACCTGCAGGGGACCCATGCCTTCCTCTGAAGCATGGGACAAAAAAACCCCCAAGAGTGTCTGCCAATCTGACCTAAGGGAAAATTATTTCCCGACCCCAAATATAGTGATCAGTTAGCATGAGCATTTGGGCAAGACCCACCAGCCTGACATCCAGGAAAGAATTCTCTGTAGTAACTCAGAGTCCTCCCCATCTAGTGTCCCATCACTGGTCATTGCGGATAGCGGCAGACTGGCCACATGCCATTGTTAGTCTCATCATACCATCCCCTCCATAAACTTATCAAGCACAATCTTGAAGTAGGTTAGGTTTTTTGCCCACCCTAATCCTCTTGGAAGACTGTTCCAGAACTGCACTCCTCTGATGGTTAGAAACTTTCCTTTAATTTCAAGCCTAAGATTGTTGATGGCCAGTTTATATCCATTGGTTCTTGTGTCCATCTTGGGGTTTAAGTTAAATAACTCTTCTCTTTCTTGGTATTTATTTCTCTGATATATTTATAGAGAGCAACCATATCTCCCCTCAGCCTTTTGCTTAGGCTAACGAAGCCAAGATCTTCAAGTCTCCTTTCCTAAGGTAAGTTTTGCATTCCTCTGATCATCCTAGAAACCCTTCTCTGCTCCTGTTCCAGTTTGCATTAATCTTTCTTAAACATGAGAGTCCAGAACTGCACTCAGCATTCCAGATGAGATCTCACCAGTGCCTTCTATAATGGTACCAACATTTCCCTTTCTCTACTTGAAATTCTTCAGTTGATGCATCCTAGGATAACATTGGCCTTTTTCACAGCCATATCACATTGGCAGTTAATTTTCATGCTGTGATCAATCAATATACCCAGAACTTTCTCCCCCTCTGTTGCTTCCTAATGATAAGACCCTGTCTTATAGCAACATTTCTTGTCAGTCCCTAGCACATGACCTTCACACTATTACACTTCATCCCATTTCTATTATTCCAGTTTTCAGGGTCTAAAAGTTTTTTTTATGATATTCTGGTCCTCTTCCATATTGGTAATACTACCAAAATTTGTATCATCCACACATTTTATTAACACATTCCCACTCTTTTTGCTAAGGTCATTATAAAGTTAAATAAGACTGGTCCCAAGACCAACCCCTGAGGAACTTCACTAGTAGAATCCCTTTAGCATGACAGTTTAGTTTTAGTATAATCCATTGTAATCTCTCCTTTAATCAGTCCCTTATCCCCCTTTCAATTCTCATATTAATCCCCAGGTCTCCAATTTGGTACTGTCAGACTGGAGGGAAGTTACTACCTCTCCAAGTTGGAACTGAATCAAATTCTTTACTGAAACTCAGGTAGATTAGATCTACTGCTTTTCCTTTGTCTTTAAAAAAAAATCAGTTACCTCTCAAAAAAAGGGATCAGGGTTGTGTGGCATGATCTGCCTTTTGAAAAAACATGCTGTATTTTATCTCAATTACTGTTTTCCTCTATGTCCTTAACTACTTTCTCTTTCAAAATTTGTTCCATGACCTTGCATATAGTTGAATTCAAACTAACAGGCCTGTAATTTCCTAGATCACGTTTTTTCTCCTTTCTTAAAAATAGATTCTATATTAGCAATTCTCTAATCATAGGATACAACCCCCAAGTTTACAGATTCATTAAAAATCCTTGTTATGGGGCTTGCAACTTCAGGGGAATCAGAAGACCTGTATAGTATTTCTGGCTCTGTGACTACCTTGCTCTGTGACAGTGGGCAAGTCACTTCACTTCTCTGCGCCTCTGTTTCCTCTCCCAACTTTTTTCTGTTTAGATTTAGCTCTTTGGAGCAGAGACTTTTACCATCTGTTTGTACATTGCTTGACACGCTGGGGCCCCAGTCTTGGATGAGACCCATAGACACTACAGTAATAGAAACAATACATAGTAATAATCCTTATTCCTGATGATGAAGTTTTAGTGGGTTTGCTGCATAGGCCTTTACTGACTATTTGCACAGGGGTGAATTCCGCACTAAATCAGCAACTCTTTGGGTGCCTCTACACATCATTAAAAAACGCACAAGTCCCAGAGCCCAGGTCACCTTACTTGGGGTTGTGGGGCTAAAAATTGCAGTGTAGACATTTGGGCTCTTGCTGGAGCCTGGACTCGGGTACCCATCCTCCTTGCATGGTGTTGGAAGCTTGGCTCCAGCCCAATCCCAAACATCTACACTGCAACTGTGTAGCCCCACAGACTGTGTCAGCTGACCTGAGTCAGTCGTGGCCATGCCACAGGCCTTTTATCACAGTGTAGATGTGACCCTTGTGATTTCATTGAAAAAATGTTCCAAGCTGCTGTAACACTAACATTTTTGTTGTGCATAAGCAATTGTCATAGAAGTTATGTACTTGTATCTGAGAACCTTTGTGGTAATCAACAGACTACAAAAAAGCCACAATTTAAGGCTTTTTCATGACACTACAGTTTCAGAACACAAGGTTCCTCCAGGGAAAATTCAGAAGTTCTCTAGCTGTTTTAACACCCTTCTAATTCCTGGTTTACATTTTTCCTCAGAGCTGTGAGAGCACTATCTGATCTTGGAGGAACCTCTTCTGAGAATTTCAAATGCATCATTATTTAATAATTGTCCATATGAAATGCAGTGCTCTAACACTGCATTATGGGGGAGGCAGTGGCAATAACTACTAAATTGGAAACAATCTGAATTACAATAAGTTTTATTTAAGGAACATATCCTGCAAAATTAAAGTCTCTTCAAAGCCGAGTGATTGTCCTGGTTTGTCTTGGATAATCCTAATGTAAAGTTTTTCATGTTTTTTTTTTTTGTGGTATCCCTTTTTTCTTCAGCTATAACTTGTCAGCGTTCTCTCTCCCCAACCCCAACCTCTAGCAACAATGCCTTTGGGGAAATGGAGAATTTTTTTTTTTAGGCTAAGTCTGTTGAAATGCTTCAGCTGGATTCCCTTCACTTGCTGAAATTTCACTGAGGGATTGCAGTTCCAACTTTTAGTAACTCATGAACGTATTTGGGACCTGTAATCCCTTTGCATGCCGTAGCACCTGTGATTTCAAGAGCAACTTTAAAATATCGCTTCATCCCACCCCCATGCACACTCCTTTGAGGTTAAAACATGATTTAATTTTCATGTCAGCACAGTCCGTGTTTCTGCCAAATAGAGTGCTTTGTGTGTGAGCAGAATGTTATTATACACAGGCACTAAGAGAAGCTAAAGCAAAGGTTTTTTCAATCACTTTGCTTATAACCTACTCTGAGCCAAATTAAGCAAGGAGATAATGTAACAAATTAAACCAGGAGATAATGTATGTTTCAAGAGTACGCAAATTGCTTATGCTAATAGAGCTACAGAAGAGAAAAAAAATGGGGATTAAAATGCATCAAAATGATTTTGAACTATAGCACATTCTATCTAAAGATCTCAAAGCTCTTTGCAGTCATTAATGAATTTAACATCACACCGTCCCTATGATTTGGGAAAATATTATCTCAGTTTTACAGAAATGGAAACTGAGATACATAGCTGGAAGGTCATATCAACTTCTGTGTTTTAGCTCCAAATCTGTCTCTCCAGTCCTGACGAAGAATATATGAAGATTATTCAAATCAGTTGCTGGTAAATGAAACAGAATTTAATTCCTAGTTTTATCACTCTGTACATCTGGAATAAGCAGCGATAAAGGTTCAGCTTCAAAAACGTTGCCCTTTTTCCATTTGAATTGTGTCTTTCCAAAACCAGACTTTTCATTGTAATATGTACTACTGAGTATACACAATGGCAATCAATCTCCCTAGATTCCTGGCATCACAACACAAATGGTGTTTAAGGCAGATAGATGCAGATTTGTTAGCATTATCAAGACCAAAGGAGCTCCAGGCATAACTCAGGACCACAAAACAAGGGAATTAATTGTAATGGCAGCAGTGTTGCTGTCTCTGAAGTGCTCCTCACTTCATTGAAGCCCTGACCCTAAATTAATGGGTAGTCATGCTGTGTAACAGTGGAGGCAGAGTCCTCTTTTTTTCTCCTTTTCCTTTCCCACGTACAAATAGAAATCTGCATCTCCACTGTCTGGTGCCTGCAGAGCAAAATGTTAAGTTATTGGAGAATTGCAACCCCTTAGTCAATAGATAATTAATTTTAATAAGTTTAATTAGTTTTGCATATTTACTGTGCGTTACTAAACATTGTTTTATAGGTAGCCCACAGAACATAATAAGAGCATAACCTGGACATCACCTGTCTGATGCTCATTGATGCCTAAATGGCATCAATTACAGCTGTGCCCATCTATAACACCTGAGGAGGTGGACCCCTCTACGACAATTAGAGGAGAATTAGAGACAACTATTTGACTGATACCTTGCAGTAGTTGTGTTTCCTTTGTTTTGATTTGATAAAGCCGTTCATTTGTTGTACAGCCAGAAGACTTACTGAGGGCGGGCCTACACTACTGTTTAAGTTGATCTAACTTGCGTCGCTCAGAGATGAGAAAAAGACACTCCCCCAGACCCACCTGACACACGCAAGTTACAATGATCTGAGTGCTGTCCACACCAGTGCTATGCTGGTGGGAGATGCTCTCCCACTGACATAGCTTCTGCCTCTCATGGAGGTGGAGTAATTATGCCGTTGTCTCACCAGCATAGGGCGTCATCACCAGGTGTGCTACAGTGGCCAATGTAGCACTTCTAGTGTAGATCTGCCCTGAGGTAATTAAAACATTGGTCATCTGTAAATTCTTCCCACACTGTACATATATCAACTCTGTCTTGTAATAAAGTGTATGAATGTGTCAGTGTGTGTATAAAAGAGAATACAACTTGTTCCTGCTGATTACAGCCAATGGAAAATTCTCTTGTGTGAGGCAAAGGTACATAAACAACACAGAACACAGATTAACAGTAGCATCCCAAACTGCATTTATTGAAAGCACATACCAAAGTGGCTGCTCTTCACTGTCTGTCACTATGAATTCAAATATAAAATTAAAGTGAACTTGTTTGGGTGCTCTATGATGCCTCTTCAATCTTCACTCAAAGCTCTTTGATTCTGCTCAGCTTTTCCAATTCTATCCTTCTTTTAAGAAGACTCTGCTTCTGCTAATTGCAAATCCTGAATTTCTAAATAAATGATTGAGTTTTACAAGCTTCCTTTCAGATATAAGTGCCATAAATATTTACAATGTTGGGATTGTTAAACATAGGAAAAATAACTAGACTTCTTCCTCGTTTATTTTCAGTTTAACACAATTTGTATTTCTGTAAATGCATCTCACCCACCAGCATGAAAAAAAAGTATTTTACACTTGTTTGCTGTGCAGTACAGTCTAAACATTGTACAGAAATAGTCATGTCCTCAGGTTAGTGGGCACTGTGTTTGCTTGCTTTTTACTGTGTAAAACAAAACAAATCCCTTGTAAATAAGAAATGTTAGAGATATTCAAGAAAAAATAAAATGACTGACTCCAGAAACTTTGGGGCACTTCTGCAGACAATTTCATTATTAACTTTGCAGAATTTTGTAGTTACCAGGGTGACCTCAATAGGGTTCTTGAGCATTGCGGCAATGCTTCATATTTTTATTAATGTTCAACTGACAACCAAAAGAGGGATTTGTAATTGGCTTTTGTTTGATAAGCTTCTGCTGTGTAGAGACAAACAGGACATGGATAATTAAACAGGTGAAAGAAGCCAGTTTATTTAACTGTCTGGAATTTCAAAGAACCAATTTCATGTAGAGTAAAAGGAACAGATCTCACACAACTCCCCCCCTCCCTCTGTCTGCAGTAGGAATGCCTATCTAAGGACACACTGAAAAGCTGGGTGACTAGATTATTAATCTGTGCAAAGAGTATGACAAATTCAACTTGAATAATGAAGTGCAGTGTCTCTTTGGTAATTGAGTTGGGAGTTTCTTGATTTACAACCCATTGTAGTGAAATTATTTAGTTTAGTGAGTTGAAGTGAAATTACAAATAAAATATATTGTTTTATATGTACTGTTCTCCAGAACCAAATGTGTGTGTGTGTGTGTGTGCGTGTGTGTTGTGGAGGGTGTGTGGGGGGGTTGTCTCTTGCAAAGAAAAACCTGTGGCTAGCTGGACTAGTTGACTTAGACTCACACAGCTCAGGCTGTGGATCCGTTTCATTGTTATGTAGACTTTCAGGCTTGGGCTAGAGCCTGAGCTCTGGGGTCCTCCCACCCCACACAATCCTAGAGCCAGTCTTTCTCAATGGTGAAGAGATGAAGCCCTGCTCCTTTCCTCACTAGCTGTAAATTGGTGGAATATTGTCAGTCTTCATTTCCAGTTTAAATCCTCCCAACTCCTTCATTGTAGAGGATGTGAGACAAATTCCTTTTGAAGGGAAAATATTTCCCCACACTTAATATCCCACAATTTGATATCTTAATTTACCTCATTACTTATGGAATTTTTTTAATGTCTTAGTTTACCTGTTTGATAAGCTAAGAAACTCTGTTGAAATAAGCACTTCCTAATGAGTTAGAAACATTTCAATGGGTCATTATTTCATAAATAACAGAAAATGTTCAATAACAAATGTCCCACGTGAGTCAGAGCACAACTGGATTATAAGCACCCCCTTATTAACTACCCAGTCTTGTTTATAATAACATATTTCCATAGGGTCACTTCATTAGTTTTGAGGTGTCCCTTCAATAGTTTATCTGGGCTATATTAGTAAAGTTAGGAAAAAGAGCAGGGTAAAAGATTATACAGATTCTATTATTGGGTTCTTTTTCCCTTCCCCAAGTAGGTTCAAGTGAAGGACAAAGTACATTTCAGTTTCAATAGGTAAAAGGCTCTAAATACAATAAAAGCTTTGCTATCCAGCATGTTGGGAGTATGGGGGGTGCCGGTTAGTCAAAATTTGAGTTAACTAATAGTTATATTTACCAATGGAAGGCAGGAACTTAGGTTCAGGAGGCAGCTCGGGGCTGGGGCATGGGAGGAGGTGCAGGCTCTGGGAGGCAGTTTGGCTGTGGAAGGGGCCTCAGGGAAGAGAGTGGGGTGAGGGAAGGTGTAGCAAGGTTGAAGATTCACCAGCATGGTGCCTCTTGCTGTTCATCTGGGAATAAGCTCTTTTCAGCCTTGGAGCACCCGCTGCTGGCTGGTGTCTTGCCTGCCTGAGGCCCCATGTCCCTCCTTGATCCCGAAGCCCTTTAACTTCACGGTTCTGCCCTTCTGCAGTACCCCCTCACTCTGGGTCTCCCCTACCAGGGGAACCTCCAACCCTCTAAACCTACCTTGCCTCAGTGGCTACTGCCAATCATTATCTAACTGCCGCTCACTGGGGCAGACTGCAGTCTGTAATGGCCACTCATCATTGGCAAGGGGGTTGGACCAGCTGTCTATGCCTATCCTCAGGCTGCTTCTCTGCAGCCCCCCAGTACCTTTTGGGGCCTTTGACAAGGCCTGAAGCCTGGGGGGGTTTTCAAGCTGGAGTTCCCCAGATCCCTTTTCCCTTTTCCCCAGCACTGCTGTGCTTTATGTCCGTTGCAGCTTGGAGGCTTACCAGGCTGGAGCTCCTCAGCTCCTTTTATCTTCCCCAAGCAGTGCTCAACTTCAGGTTCCTTGAGCTCCCAGGCAGCTAAGTCTTCCTCTCTCCCGAGGTAGAGAGAGACTCCTTCAGCTCCTGGCCCACAGCCATCTTAAAGGGCCAGATGTGGCCTAATTGGGGCAAGGTCACAGCTGTGGCTGCTTTCCCAATCAACATTTCAGAGCCTTAGCCTTCTCCAGGGCTGCTTTTAACCCCTGTTCTTCAGGAGTGGGGCAGCCACCCCACTACAGAGGAGTTTCGGGGTGCCCTATCTGGGAAGGCGCTCACCTCAGGTGGCACCCCACAAGCAGCGACATATCCCTGTTGCTCCTAGGGAGAGGCACAGCAAGGCGGCTCTGTGGACTGCCTCTGCCTGCAGGCTCCAGCCACCAGCTCCCATTGGCCGCAGTTTCCAGCCAATGGGAGTTGTGGAGCAAGAGTTCAGGGTGGGGTGGGGGCAGCACACAGAGCCCCCATGGCTGTTCCTCCATCTAGGAAAAGCAGGGACATTTTGCCACTTCTGAGGAGCCATGCAGAGCCAGGTAGGGAGCCTACCTTTCCTGTGATAACTGGACTTTTAATGGCCTGGTCAGCAGTGCTGACTGGAGCCACCAGGGTCCTTTTTTGACCAGGCGTTCCAGTCAAACAACAGACACCTGGCAACCCTATTGAAGATTTATATGGGAGGTATCAGAAATGTCAGTTTCTAGAGTTTTCTGGTTGGTAAAGTGCTGGACAACACAGCTTTTACTGTAAATAGATACAATATAAAAATGATGCTGGTTAGCACATATAAGAATTAGGAGAGTTTAACATACAGAAATCATAAAAAAATTACTTACAGCATCCATTGGTAATACAGCTGGTAAGACAGAATATGTAACAAACATACCAATACCAATCTGTCCATATCTCTAAGGCCTGGAAGTCTACACAGCAATGAAACAGACCTATAGCCTGAGCCCCATGAGCCTCGGTCAATGGGACCTCCCCGCCACAGTTTTTTTCTTTACTGTGTAGACGTATTTCAGGAGTCAATCCCATCCCACATTTGGTCCTGGAGAACAGTACATATAATTCTTCCCTTGTTATGCTTTATCTCAGCTGATTGGGAAAGCAGCCACAGCTGGGACCTTGCCCCAATTAGGCCACATCTGGCTCTTTAAGATGGCTGTGGGCCAGGAGCTGAAGGTGTCTCTCTCTACCTCGGGAGAGAGAAGGACTTGGATGCCTGGGAGCTCAAAAATTGTCTTGTACATTGCAAATTGATTTTTGTGGCATCTCACTGCATGGTGGGCAGCCATATATTGTAAATAGAGCCTAACCTTATCTATCTGTGTATAAATTAAATATATATATTTAATTTGGATGAATGCCGTAAATACTATAACCAAAGCATTGGTGATATAATTGCACATTGATTTAGACATAAACAGACACACAAAGAAATTAGTGTAACCATAAATGGTTATTGCTGAGATTTTGTATAATGAGAATAAAATTTATTTATAATTCAAATACACCTCATGGCTGATTTCTTGTTGAGAATTGACAGACCATAAGAGTTTTGGATGTTTGATTTATCAGATCCCTAGACTTTTTAGGTCACCAAATGTGAGCTAGAACAAAACTTTCTCATAAGGTATCTGACCAGATGCACTGAGGTACCTTTTCTCTAGTACAGGGGTAGGCAAACTATAGCACGGCTGCTGAAGGCAGCACATGAGCTGATTTTCAGTGGCACTCACACTGCCCGGGTCCTGGCCACCAGTCCAGGGGGCTCTGCATTTAAATGAATTTTAAATGAAGCTTCTTAAACATTTTAAAAACCTTATTTACTTTAATATATAACTAAACTATTGTATGTATAGACTTCTAGAAAGAGACCTTCTAAAAACATTAAAATGTATTACTGGCCCGCAAAATCTTAAATTAGAGTGAATAAACAAAGACTCAGCACATACTTCTGAAAGGTTGCCGACTCCTGCTCTAGTATCTCAACATTTCCACTTCCAGAATAAATCCAGATTCCCTTAAAAAAACCCCTCTGAAATGATTTGTTTAGAGGTGTAGGTGTTAGTAGAGGTTTCTTTTATTGTTTTGTCTGTATCAGTTCACCTATTCTTTTTCTACTCACCAGAAGTCAGTCAAATGCTATATTTGGTGATGTCAGCGATATATGGAAAAAGCAAGTGTGATACTTCCCAGGGTTACCTGGGGTTGTAAGACACCTCATGAATATCTGTCTTTAGTGTGAAGTGGTCTTGTCTGTGCCTGCTCTAGCTCACCTCCAGGAAGCCAACAGCCTCTAGCAACACAGGCACTGTCTTCCAGGCCTCCACAGGCCTCATACCCTCTGTGCAAGCTAGTGATAGACAAATGCCAATCCCTGAGTCCTTGGAGTGCCCCCTGTAGTGTCCAGCCCTTAACTTCTGGACACTCGTAAATTACCAGCTTTACTATCTTTGGAAGGACAACATACAAACTAGCTTCTTTGATTCAGCTCAGGATCAGGTCCCTTATAAAATCACAGCACTGAGATATATTTATAGTGAAAACAATCATAAATTTATCATCACAGATTAGGATTTAAGAGATAGTGAGTACAGGCATGTTACATCTTGTGCGAGGGTTCCGTTATGCGGTTACTGCGTAAAGCGGAAACTGCGTATAGCCAGAACCCATTCACTTCAATGTGAGGCAAAATTGCATCCCCTGCAGGAAGTTTTTTTAAAAAAAATTCTCCCCCTTTTTTTTTCTTTTGCAGACTGTGTAAAGCTGAAATTGTGTATGTTAAATACGCCTAAGACACGACATGCCTGTATGGATAATTATCAACAAAATGGTTATACACAAAATAAAATCAGAAAATGGAAACCTAATATGACATCTCATACCTTGGGATAGCATTTTGTAACCCACATATTACTCATCTGTATATAATTGTGATGTTGCATATAAAGCAGGCTGTGTGAGTTATCAGGGGAAATGTTATGATCTGTTAAAAGTCTTTTTTCTATCCGTATGTGTATATCATTAATGCATATGAAATTATGAGAATTGTGTTGTATGGTTGTCCCTAAAACATGCTGTAAGTTGGGGAATCAGCCAGCTATTAGTTCCCCAGAGGTAACGGCAAAGAGTCTGGTGGGCATACATGCCTTTGCTGTTACCAGGCAATGTTCAGTCATCCTCTGGTTGACTTCATATGTAAATTGCTCTCCCAGTGGGTTGGCTTACATGCTTAATTTGCATATGAACTGATATGTGACTGTACATCCTCACTCCTGTCTGGAAGAAGTCTGTTTGGGTTTTTTTTTTCTGTTTGGTTGATGAAAGACTTTAAAATGCATTTTTGGTACATACACACAGCTCCTTAGATATAATTTGTATATACGTCACAATTATTATGAGGATCTGTACGACATAATCTTTTATTAGAGACCTTCTGTGAATTTCTTTATGAATGAATACTATGAAAGTGGTGTGCTAGATGTAGTGAGTTTGTCAGGCCTGTTTGGGCCTACTATTACAGAAGAGTGAACTGTTTGCCAGTGGGACTCTCATAGGAATGCAGTGAAATGTCAGACTTAGTGATGTCAGGGATATACAGAGAAAAAGAAATGCATGAAGCGTATCCCGTGAATATGAAACACTTCTTTCTCCAAATGTTCAAATTTTACAAGCAATATATTGTATAATGAACTTCCACAAATTTCATCTTAAAAACAAAAAATAGTGACTCCCTATATCTATATCCGTTAATGAAGAAACAGTAATTAAACCATATGTAAAAATAATAACTCTGCAGTAAAAATGGGACTGCATACTTCACTGTATATAATACTTCAAGATTTTAGGCTTAAGTGTGCAAGCAAAAAATCTGGTGGCATTCATTTTATTCTCTTGAGTGAAACCTGGTGGACTACCAGAAGCACCTTCACTAATTATTGAGTAGGCTGGAACTTCTTTAGTATCCTCAGTATACTCAGTAGAGCTTGAATTGACCTCATATGATCATATCATATATTCATGTAATGTGTGAGAGAATTTGCTGTGTTGTACTCTGTGCTGTATCTGTTCTATGGACAAACCGATTACTTGACTGGATAATAATGTCAGTTGATGACTGCATTGTCCAGAAGATAGGGGACTAGAGGATGTCAATTCTGCTTTTTTCACAATTTCTAACTTCACTGATTTTATTTTTTTTATATGTTTCAACCAATCTCTTCACCCCCACCCCCCCACCAAAAAAAAACCACTACCAAGCATGCAAAATACTGTGTCTTTGAAGATCCTTGAACATTTATGTGGTGTAGCATTCAAAAGAGATTTGTTAAATAGAAGGAGTTGCAGCTGGATTTGGTTGGAGACTGAACAGAAGAAAGGAGTGGGATCAGATATAACTTGTAAATGGATACCCACTAACTGTATTAATTCAGCTTGTTGTTATATTATTTTTTTATATGTTATTCTGATCCCAGTAAAATCACTGTATTTAAAATAAAATGCACAATTGGCTCATTGGTTTTTAAAAGGCATAACAAATATTAATGTTGTTTTTCTTCTCAAACTTGAGGGGAATTAAATAGTGTCAGTCCCTGTGAAGCAGTGCAGCTGTAATGATTTTCAGGAATACATTAAAGTATAATCTCAGAGAACACGGTGGATAGAGCCATGCAAAAACTTTGGATTATTTTATTTTGTAGCACGTTATTTCCAGTCTATATCCTACTTCAGTTCACGGTAGCGCTAGGATAGGATTATAATTGCAATTTCAGCATTTTATTTGCAGAAATATGCAAAGAAAATAGATGAAACACAGAAAGACAAAAATTAAAGGGTTCCCACTAGATTACTTTCTCCTCCCCTAAATGTTAACTGTGTGAGACAAGGACTGAGTCTTTGTTTCTCTGTCAGGCTCTATGCACACCTAAGGAGCGCTAGACACATTTTGAATAATAAAAGCAATGTGATAAAGAAGAGCAAAGTTGGAAGGAGATAGTGTGATATAGGATAAGCATCATAAGCTAAAATAAACTTATACTCAGACCTAATTAAGCAGAAATGTTTGCTCTTCTAGGTAGCATGATTTATAAATGCATAGTTATTGGCATCAAAAGAGGTCATGACAGTCTATGGGGATAGTACACTGTATACTGAAAGTTTGAGTGTCTGTTCAATAACGCTGGGATGGTGTAGCCATAGCAGAGATGATGGTCTTATGTGGGGGGCTCTTACAGAATGTTCCACTGTAGTTTACAGGACTCCAATAAATAAGAACATAAGAATGTCCCCACTGGGTCAGAGCAAAGGTCCATCTCGCCCAATATCCTGTCTTCTGATAGTGGCCACTGCCAGGTGCCCAGAGAGAATGAACAGAACAGGTCATCATCAAGTGATCTATCCCATGTTGCTCATTCCCAGCTTCTGGCAAACATCTATTGAAAATAAGCCTACTCCCAACACTACTGTAACATTCACAAGTGCTATGACATTGATACCATACCAAGATACGACCCAGGTACTGTCAACCATTGTGAGGCTTTGAATGTAGTTTGTGGAGGTCTACACACACTTTGCCCCAGCTCTGCCATTTCCAGTGACTTCACCTCCTAACAGGAGTGTTCTTTGAAAAAATGACTCGAGCAGGAGACTTCTCTTAGCCCTGCCTCCCTTTCTGGAAAATAATTGCTCCCTTTGCCTGGCGGACTGAATCTCTTCTTCTCTCAGGAGAAGAACAGTTGGAGGGAGCCCTCTTGTGGAGGTAAAAGGGGATATGACACCAGGTTTACATAAGGGATTATAACTTAATTAATAATTATAATTTGCCACACAGTTGAAAAGGTTCCCACTAGATGACATCCTTGCCACCTTTGCCTGATGTCAGCTCTCCTCTGTCATCCCATGTTCTTGTATTTCTATATCTCTATTTCCTTTGGCATAAAAGAGAGAGAGGGAGTTTACTATTGAAAGTGAATCAGACTTAAAAAAAAAATAAACCCAAAAAACAAGAATATAAATTATATTAAATGTTGCAAATTCACAAAAAGAAAAAAATGGGATATATGCAAAATCTGAACCACTTGTAAGGACTTCCTGTCACATGAACAGCTACAGGCAAAGGTCAGACAGCAGCATTATTATTAAGAGTCTCACAAATAGACTGAGTAGAGAGCCAATACTGCAGCACAGCTAACCATAATTGATTATGAAACCATCAATAAATGTTTGCTAGATTTTTATCAGAAAGTAGATTCTCAGAGGCTGCATTTGTCCTTGAAGATTTTGAGAATTTAATTGGACATTATGACTTTCAACTCCTAAATAACCAAATTACATTGAAGTCAGTATTAAAAAAAAAAAAAAAAAGAAGCAATGGTAAACAACATTCACACCAAAGTGTTGGGCACACGTCTTTTCTATGTATTTCGCCAATGCTTTTATCAAAGATGTATCCATTCCTTTTATTTAGATGCATAAAGCCCTCGTCTTATGAGTAGCGATACGCTTCAAAATCAGAAAATTGGCATTGTTTTGTATGTTTTTTTTTTAAAAAAGCAAACTAAGAATTCAGTGTTTCAAAATATTCTGATGTTCAAACCTAATTTTATCCACTTGTTCAAGGTTGCATCTGATTGTAATTGCAAGGAATTACCTGTGGCCATTATGAGTGGTTCTGTGTTAGGACTGAACCTGAGTTTCATGCATGCTTGTGGACTTTGTTATTGTGTTTGGATAAGAGATGTGAGATTTATAAGTGCACAGTTATTGGCATCAGTAACTGAGTGCTGGTTTTGCTGAGGATTTCCTTAATTTTTAGTGATTGCTTTAGGGAAATTTGTACCGTAGCAACCTTAATTCTGAATTAATGAAGGGTTGGTTCTGGGTGGGGAAGAACTTCCCAAGGTATTTAATATACATATCAGTGTGGATAGTCATGTGGATCACTATCAGTAGGGCCCTACCAAATTCACTTCCAATAAAAACACTCCACAGACTCGTGAAATCTAGATTCCCCCGTGAAATCTGGTCTTTTGTGTGCTATTACCGTATACTATAGCGATTTCAATGAGGAGAACAGTGTTTCTCAAATTGGGGGTCCTGACACAGAAGGGCGTAGCAGGAGGATTGCAAAGTTATTTATGGGGGGGTTGTGGTATTGCCTCCCTTACTCATATGCTGCATTCAGAACTGGGTGGTCAGAGAGTGGCGGCTGTTGGTGAGTAGTCTTTAATTGGCGAGTATGCCTCATTAGAGAAGCATTCCACTTCGATGAACTCCTGTGGTTTTTCAAAAGAACAGCTCCTCTCTGACAAACCTTGGGTGAACTCTAGCCTGATTTCAACAGCTCAGAAAAGACCTCCCACCTGATCCCTCAGATCAGGTACTCACCTTCTGTGTCACAAAACTCTTCAGCCCAGAAACCCCCTCTACACATGCCTTATTGTCATTTCATCAAGTCACCCCCCACATACACACACCCCTGTGCCTGGATAAGCAGATCCCAACACAATAGGGAGAGAATGTGTCTGAATGGGATATATGCAAGGCACCACATCACCTACATCTATGGGACTAATCTGAATTAGCCCCACAAAGATCTGTGTGCCCTGTGCCTCAGTTGCCTGCAGGCTGTGTATAGTATTGCAGGAACTCCGGTTAGCCCTGGAGCATCTCTGGATGCCCCAGGAAGATCCCAGTGCCCACAGATCTACAAGAGTCTACAGTGTGCCTCGCTGCTGGAGAATTAGCCCCGTAATAACTAGTCAATCTACCCACATATAGCACATAAGGTATTTCCAGTAGAGATAAGGAAGTATTAATACTATTGTACAAGACACTGGTGAGGTCTCATTTGGAATAGCGTGTACAATTTTGGTCACTTATGTTCAGGAAAGAGTCATTGAAACTGGAACAGTGCAGAGAAGGCTACTAGGATGATCAGGGGAATGTCGAGTCCATCTGTAACAGGGTTGCACTCACCTCTCGCGAGCGACCCCCAGCCAAGTGGTTGTGTCTACACACCCACTCTCGTGGTGGGTCTTCGGTAACTCAGCCCTCCGTCACACAGTCTGTGTCGGAAAAGCAAAACAAACCCTTTCTGGGGGCCTATTTCAGTGCCCTCGGTAAGGTTCTTTCATCTGCAGCCCTATCCTGGTGCTCACTTTTCAATCAGTCCAGCAGGACCTATCATACTACCCTGACCAAAATGTCTCTCAGCCCCTTCTGGGCTCCCACAAATTATCCCTGCTCTTTAAGCAGTCCCGGCCCCGGTTTGGGGCAACATCCCCCAGAGTTCCCTCCCTGGAGACTCTTTGCTTGCTCCCCTCTACCCACCCGTCACTCTCTCCTCCTTCCTCTGGGGCACAACTGCAGAGCCAGGTTGGGAGGAGCTGATGCAGAGTCTGCCTGCCTGCCTTCCCAACTGGGACACAGGTGTGGAGTGAGGGACTGGGGAGAGCCAAGGCCCTGGGTGACTGAGAAAGTGGGACAGGCCATCCGTGCAGTGAGCCTGCCTGCTGACCCCATTCCTCAAATGCTGTACACTGTCATGGTCACTTCTTCTTCAGCAGCACCTGCTCTTCCCACCCTCCACAAAATGGAGGCCAATTATGGTTACTGCGGTAACTGGACTTTTGATGTCCAGTCAGCAAAACTGACCCAACACCACATGGGTCCCCTTTCGACCAGACTTTCTGGTCAAAAACCAGAAACCTGGCAACCCTAGAGTTTACTATGTTTATTAATGGAAGAATATGATGGGGTTGCCTCTGATTGCTGGGGACTGGACTCAATGTCCCAGGAGGTCCCTTCCAGCCTTATGTTCCGGGAGGTTAAAGGGCTGGATATTCCCTTTTACATCCTACCTGTACATCTCTCTATCCTTGGTCTTAAGGGAACACAAACTTCCTTTTTATACCTACATCCAGATTACTTTCTATTGCCTTAACAATAACTAAACAGGGCTATTCTAAGAAATGGAAAACTGCATGCCCATCTTATCACAAATGGCTTTCAGAAATGTCCAGTGCTTCACTGATAGAAAAGCTAATGTTCCTTTGCCAAAATAATAGAAAATAATAAAACCTATAATAATAAGCTGTGCACCTTTCATGGTCAGCTAACTGAAGGCATTATATGACAATATCCCCTATTTATTTTAGTGTCTCCTTGGGACTGGCAGTCTGCTGACCTCTGAAATTAAAATTGTCCCCTTTCTATGATGTTATCTAGTTACATTTTTAGATTTATGTTTTATTATACTGTATGTGTAAATATGAATAATCTTATCTTTATACACAATTTTTGCTTTTTTTATTTACTGAATAGTTAAAATAAAAATAATTACTTCAAAATATTCTATCTTTATGCCTGTTCAATATCTGCTAGCATAATGGGTCTGATCTAAAGACCACAGAAGTCAATGGGAGTCTTTACACTGACTTGAGTGGACTTTGAATCAGGCCTAGATTAAATACTACAAGAACCAGGGGGCAATCAAGGAAACTGAAAGGTAGTAAATGTAAAACTTCTCAAGGGAAATACTTTTCTTACACAGTGCATAATTAAATGTGGAATTCATTGCCACAAGGTATTATCATGGTCAGGTGCTTAGTAGGACTCTAAAAAGTATCACACGTTTATAAGGTGATTAAGAACATCCAGATTTAAAATACATAAGGTTTATTTTTTTAAAAAAAAAGAAAATTAAAGGCTAATGTTTCAAGGCATAAGCCAATCTTCAATTGCTGAGGGCTAGGGAGAAATTTCCCTTTTGGACATATTGTTTCATGAGTGACTAATAAAGATAAGATAAAACCTGGGACATTTTATGGGGGCATTTTTGAGGATTGTGAAATAGTCATACACAAGATAAAAGAAAACTTTTTGTGTTGGTGCCACCATTGCCAGTGTCTCACTCAACAAATGACTTGTACCAATTTCTCTAGTAAATTAGAGTTCTAAATGAGTTCATCCTGAACTTATGTTTTAACATTCCTTTAAACAAACCAATAGCTCTGATAATATCTAAACTCATTCACATTTTTTCTTCACTGCAAACAATATTTTTTGTCTTGAACAAAGGCAGATAGATTTTGATTCATGAAATGAAAAACTGGGACATGTTAGGTATCCACAAAAATGTTCCTGGGACATCATATGAAGATGGTTACATGTGGTCTCTCTAACCACAATATTTCTTGCACTCTCCTCTGATGCATCTGGCAAGCCTGAGGGAAAAAAAAGTAGTGTTTTACATGTACCAGTGTTCTGTGCCAGTATGGCAGTTGCTATATTCCTGTTTTTTCCCCTGAAGTTTTTGCATTTTATAATCCTTTTATTGACAAAACTAAAGATGATGGAAGAGTTGGAGAGGGAGGTGGAAAGGGTAAACAATGGTAAATGCAATGACAATATAAAACAACAACAAATACAAACTTCTTGCATTGCTACAGTTTAGAGTATTAACATGTAATTTGTCATTCAACAATCTGTGTATACATTTTTCAGACAAGATGAATATCTTCTACATTTGGTGCTTGCTTTCTTTTCCTGTCATACAGAGTTTCTGGTTAGCTTCCCAGTATCTCTTCCTCCACATCTGACAGCAGCTATAAAGTACAGTCATCAGGAAAAAAAAATCATTCTCATTTTCAGATAATACTTTAGTACTGAAAAGCACCCAACTGAGTAGTTACAAATTAATAATTTGAGGAAGACTAGATTTTCATGCTGGAAACACCAACTGGCCACCACAAATGTTAAAAATAGAGTTACGTCTCCAAAAAAAGTATAACATTTGCTGATCTATATAAATGAATGAGATGTAATCATTTATTATTATTAATTATTATTATTAACAATAATAAATGTGATATTCATATAGTCACATGTCTACAGTTAGGGGTTTAAAAAAACACACCAGCTTTTGTGAGTGTTGGCACCTCTGTTAAGAAACATCTTTAGTGGGCAATCCTTCTTCACACCCATTAATATCTTTTATATACAGGGCTCAATCTGGTAGGGTACTGACTACTCTGGCCCCAGTGCAGCAAAACACTTAAGCATATATTAGCACTATAGCAGGGTTTAAAAGAGAACTGGATAAATTCATGGAGGTTAAGTCCATTAATGGCTAGTAGCCAGGCTGGGTAAGGAATGGTGTCCCTATCCTCTGTTTGGCAGAGGAGGGTGATGGATGACAGGAGAGAGATCACTTGATCATTACCTGTTAGGTTCACTCACTCCAGGGCACCTGGCATTGGCCACTGTCAGTAGACAGGATACTGGGCTAGATGGACCTTTGATCTGACCCAGTACGTCCTTTCTTATGTTCTTATGTATTTCACATTAAACAGGTGAATAGGTCCAGTTAAGTGGAACTGTTTCTGCTCCTAAAGGTAAATGGCTGCTTGAGTGCTTTATTGGTTAGGGCCAGAGTACTTGGCACCTTGCAAGATTCAGAGCATAGAGTCCTCTCCATCCAAACTGCTGGGTGTGATAGTGGAGTGCCTTACAGTATACTTTTAGACACCCACAGTGAACCGCTCTGAGAGTTGATGCTAGCCATGGTACTGTGGACGCACTCCACCGACTTAATGTGCTGAGCGGGGACACACACAATTACTGTATAAAATTGGTTCTGAAAAATCAACTTCTATAAAATTGACCTAATTTCATAGAGCAAACATACCCAAAGAGTCAATCAGGATGGAGTTATAACCTTGATAGCCAATAGTGCTGTCTGTAACCATAGCAAATTTTGTTTATAAGCAAGTGTTTTAAAACTCCAAAAGGAAAATGAAGATCCTAGGAAAACAAAATGGAAAAAAAACAAACCTTAAAAATTATAATTTTATTATATTCTTGGCTGTTTGATTGATAGTCCACATTGTATCAATCAGCTCTATTAACTGTTTTTTCTACTATGTTCTCAGAACATTGTGATTGTCACTGTAATCTTTTAAATCACTGTTTATGTTAGTCTAAGGCCTGGTCTACACCAGCGAAGAGGATCGACCTAAGATACATTCTTAGGTCGACTTACCTGCCGTCCTCATGGCAACAGTGGTCGACAATAGGCTCTCCCGTCGACTCTGCTTTGTGCCTTTTGGTGAGCTGGAGTTCCGGAGTTGACGGGAGTGCCTCTGGGGATCGATTTATCACTTCCTCAAGAGACACAATAAATCGATCGCCAATAGATCAATCTCTATGTGTTGATCCAGCCGGTAATGTAGACAAGGCCTAGGATATTATCTGAGAGAATTAAAATCTGTATGCAGTAGATATTTTGAGTTACCTGGCTGCTGTTAAAGATCCTAATCTTTTTCCCAGAAACAAAAGATATGTGTCTGTTTCATCCATAGGTTTTACACTCCTAGAACCTGATTCTGGTGTTTCTCATTGGTAAAAATAGCAGTGGTATGAGATCAAAATCAGACCCCTTGTTTCCTGCCACATCAGCACAGTATTAACATACTTCCTATGAGGTCCCTCTATTTTTTTTAAAAGGTCTATTGTGAAGTCTTAATTAAATGAATAAGAGAGGTATCCAGATTCAATACATCCTGGTACTATGTTCAATAATCTGTGGAAACAAACTGTATTAAAATTCTCATTTTCATCGTATAAAGAATCTTGAAAAATGAGGTATTTGATATTGATGTACCTGTCACTTTGCCAAGCCTATATTACTTTGTAACACTTTAGGTGCTTAATATTATATTATTCTTTGGCAGCATACAGTGTGAAGCAATATAACCCTACACTGCTGGAACATTCATTAGAGGGCTCTCTGGGAAGTAAAACCACTGAAATGTTGATGATAGATGATTTTGCTACTGATGTTTGAGCAGACACTGCAAAGCAGAGAAAGTAGAGGAAGACCTAGTTCTCCAAGTGTCAGTAATTAATTTTTGGTTTTTCATGTATTAGGGAACTCTGTTCCCTAAGAAGGGTCAAGATAGACCTGAAAATGAGTTAATGACAGCAATAAATAGTGTTGTATATTAGAGATTTAATGGACTTCCTTGGATACTTGCAAAGAGGGGTGAAAAAGTGTCCCACTGGGATTTTGGTTTTGATGATCTTTGGACAGCATCATCATAAACATCATACACACCAAAAATTATGGAAAATATGACTAATAAAATGTTCTATTGTCCAGATGACAATTTATGAAATTCAGGCCATTGGGTGGGCCTCTGAGACTCCCAGAATACCATACTACTTTTAAATCTAATCAAGAGGATAACTAAATAGAAAGGAAGGCTGACTCAAGCTGTGTGTGTGTGTGTGTGTGTGTGTATCAAGCTTTGTCATGAAATTACCACATAACCAGGATACAGTCAACCTGAGGTCAGACCAGGAGAAGTTTAAATACCAGCTTCATGGACACCACATTAGGGCAGTGAAGAAATTAAAATCTTGCTTAAGTCAGAACCTTAGAACCAATATGTCCCTGAAAACAAACAAACACCAAACACAAATTTCCCCTCAAGTATTTTAGTATGGTTGCTGAATGTGGAAGATAAAACCTACCCTTCTGGTTCATGTTAGCACATTCTCAGTTCTTTACTGAGGGAAAGATTTGTTGAACAGCGTGACAGATCAGAAGTACCAGCATATCAGAAGTTAGAAGCATACATTTTAGGGCATGATTTCAGATATGGGTATCTAATTTTGCCAATAGACAGTGCTTCTGTTCATTCACAACCCAGGTTTGCATGGAAAAGCAGAGGTTTTTTTATGTATAAAATTCTTGATATAGGCACACAGTTAGATATTTGCTTTGTGCAGATATGGGTCTGAGCATGCAATAGACACCCCTTACAAGAAATGTCATATTGTTTCTTTGTGTCCCTTGTCTATTTAATTGTCATGTATAGTTGTGAAACCATTTCTTTTCTGCATTACTGGAACATAACATTGCCATTATCTATGGTAATTCTTGTCATTTCTGAAAAGTTATCATGCACAGCAGATGTTGGAGAAAGGAAGTCCTACTAGATTTGTGGTGAGGATTTCATGTATGACAAGCAATGGATTGAAGGGCATACAAGGACACCTAGCTAGAAAATGTGGTTTATTCAGCAAATAACAATATACATCTGAAATAGGAATGGACAAACTAGTTTGTATAAAATAAGAATCAAAATCTTGTCCAGAACTTGATTGATTGTCCAGCACTTGTGCTGAGCCAAATCTAAACATTTGAAGTTTGATTGTGTCTTGTATGCAGAGTCTTGCATTATTGCCACAACAGTCAATATGGCAGTCATTACAGTCATACAGGCAGTCAATATGCCTCCAAGCGGCATTCAGGGAGAGCAGCTTACTACCTCTCTGAAAGCCAGTGCATAGGTGTAGCCATCAGAAACATGTCCTGATTTCCTCCCAACCTGATTTGACATGCCATGCGTCCCCAGGAGAGGAGGGCAGGAGCAGTCCCTGACTTCCTCTGAATACTGACATTGCATTTGTGCCTGGCTCTCATGTGGTTGCTCAAGGGAGGATGGGAAAAGGCTTCACAGACCCTCCTCACTTCATATCCATCTAATGGCCAGCAAAATGTGACTTTTGATGAGGTTCAGAAGAAGCGTACTTAACTTTTTTCGGGGGGCGGAGGGAATGGGGGGCATGAAGATTATTTCTCCAAACTTGGGAATTTCCTGGCTTCATCCAGAGCTATTGTTTTGTTGTTGTTGTTGTTGTTGTTGTTGCTGTTTTCTCTGATTCAGCTAAAACAGTTTGGTATTGGAAATCTCAGAAGAAAGCCTGATTATGAGATTTTTATCAGCCTTTGAAGAAGGCTTATATAAGCATGGTTATCATTGTAACAGTAGTTACATTTGTGTCACTCCTTTATTACTGTCATTACCACATCTTGCCTTTATCGAGAGAGCTGGTGAGGAACAGCTATAAACAACACTGGTGTTTCTCTGAATTAGCCAGCAAAGGTGTCATGAATAGCGTAGCTGATGTTCACCTCCTTGCCATTATCAGGAAACACAGAGGCACTTCTAAAGTAATTCTTAATCACAGTTCTTCACTATGACAATACAACACTCCATTCCCCTTACACACCGGTCTTTGAATTTATATCAAACAATGAGAGTACTATGGTGGAAGAGGCAGGATGGTGGAAGAGATTCAGTATTGTAAGCGGGGCATTTTAAAAAGGGTGTTATCACTTGTGAATGCTGAATGGAAATGTCAGGCAGAAGCAATTTTCATATACATCTAAATTGTTCCCAGCAAAGGTACTACTTGTGTGCAACATGAAAAAACTGAAGTATCAGAATAATAGCCAAAACACCTCTGTAGTGCTATATCCTCTGAATATGGCTACAGAGTCAATATTTCCCCCACCACATTTTGTGATCTTATCATCCTGTGACTTCCAAATAATTTAAAGTAACTTTTTAAAAGCCAGGGAACTTTAAACAAGCAAAGTGAAAATAAAAGTAATATGTAATACATAGTAGATTGGGATGGAAAAATCCCTTTAAATTGAATTGTTATGGGATCTGTAGCAGGGGAGAAGACAGATTCTCATAATATATTTTCATATTATTTCTGTCTTTACCTTTTTGGCTACCAGTAAATGTCTACTTCCCTCACTGTCTATTTTAATGTCTATATTATCTACTTTGTTTATTTAAAAAAGCATAAAGTTTTACTGATATGAAACTGGAGTGATTCATCCCTGGAGATTCTTCATATCAAGTTGTAAAAAACATGTTTCTGTTATTGTATGTAAACAAACAAACCTCATGTTTTAGTGAACTGGAAGCCATTTGACACTGTCCTCTCAAAAATCCTCTATTCCTTATTTCACAGTCATCGAAATGTCTTTGTGAAAGCAGAGGAAAATTAGCCCTCAGACACTGAAAACTAAACAAAATAAGCATGAATGTGTGTTGGGGCTGGAGATGAGTAGGTGGGGGTGGGGTGAAAGGGAGTTAGACAAACTAAGCAACTCTTATTGCACTCATTCAGCATAATATTTTTCCTATTCAAAATCTTGCATTAATAGAATCCATAAATTTAAATGGTACCTAATTAGTTACCATTTGAACTACAATCGCTAAATGAACAAATCACATAAATTTCTCTTATCTTCACACCATTATGTGCAGGGGCACGGAACGAGTAGGTGACTCACGTTGTCACTTGGATAAAGTGTTGAGACATTTCCCCAAAGTATTAGAACAAATATTCATTCTTTTAACAGCTTTCCTAGAACAAAATGTAGTCATTGTGGCATTGCATACATTGTGGCATTCCATAAATGTTCGAGTTCCATTATGTTAATAATTCTTTGCACTGTTGATCCAGATTTATTGCTTCAATTCATTATCAATAGGAGTTGTACATGTGCCTCTACCACATTATATGGAATTTTTTGACAATGGTTATACTGAACTAACATTTTCTAATTCATGTGGTAAAACCTGAGACACTCATTACTTTTCCATTCCTGTTCAGTGATGGAACATATGCATTTTCTTTTTGGAAGGTTCCATTGTTGTAGATCTGTTCTTTGAAGTTTCCCTCTTTTGCCCCCATTTCTGATGGGGATAAAGAGGAATTCACTGATTTTGAGTCTCTGTTCTTACATGTGAAGGAACATCTTGGTTGTGAAGATACCAAAAATAGCAGTTAAGAACATCTTCATGAATTGTCTGTTACTGAAATTTTACTACCCAATTATCACAACTTGGAAGAGTTATTTTTTAAGCACAGATTATGATGTTCATTGCCTTGGTAAAGAGTAAAAATATTTAACCCTGATCACTCTCAGTTGCTGATACACAGTATGTGCACTCAACATTTTGCTGGCCTTAATATGTTGTGTCTCTGGGCAAATAATAATTCTCCATGGATGGTCAAGCCAACTTTGATTTCTCTGCATAATCCTTTGAGGGAGGCTATTCCTATATAAAGTGTCCACGGTGCGTAAAACCATGTGACATTATCAACTCTGGTTAAAACAAAATAAAACTGCTTACATTTCAATAATCATTAGCAGATCTGAACAAATAGACAAAAACCTTCTGAGCATTTGGGGAATTAGAAAATGGAGTGTGTGAATGAGAGTGTACAGCTACACATGTACAAATGTTTGAGAAAAACTAATTTTGTGTCTGTAGCTGAAATGTGTTGAAACAATTGAAAGAAAAAGAGACTGCTGTGTCTTTCCAAAATATCACTGTGGTTTGCTGCTAGTGACAAAGAAACAAATTGGGACAAAGAAGTTATGCTAATCGTGTCCATTGTAA
Source organism: Dermatemys mawii (assembly GCA_007922305.1). Taxonomy (NCBI): domain Eukaryota; kingdom Metazoa; phylum Chordata; order Testudines; family Dermatemydidae; genus Dermatemys; species Dermatemys mawii. Next base: position 9,989,174 of record ML677334.1, on the reverse strand, counting down.
GACTCTCTGTTAGTATCTCCACAGAGTCAAAATGTGTCTGTGGTAGATCCCTATATCCTTCCACTTCTAATATTCTTGTAAACTGTATATGTGGATGGCCAGTAAAGCAGTTCCAAATAGAACAATTCTTAATACAATGGAGGAGTAGAATTGTGGAAATGAATTAATCCCCAGAATCCTGACACAGACTACTGCTGCTGTTTAATGAACACTTATCAGTTTGATGGTGCATGTACACACAAGGCAGGAGTTTCAAAATCCTCAAACATTGGCCTACTTCTACTCCATTGAAATCTAAGATAAAACTCACATGTAATTTCAGCAGGAGAAGAGTTATACCAATATTGAGCACTTCTGAATCTCCCATGTACAGACTACAATTGTTGAGTGTCAATGACGGTGATGAATGGTGCTATATTATAGACCAGGGCATTTAAAAAGAATCCTGTAGTATAAGGTAACTGAATGTTATTGTAGATGGGCATCTGCTTAAGAACATCATACATCCAAAGACACTGATGTGCTGCCTAGACTCCTCATTAGAATCAGGGCTGGCAACAGGCACCAGCCGAGGAAGCACGTGCTTGGGGTGGCACCTTCTAAGGGGTGGCATTCCAGCCAATCTTAGGGCAGTCTATCTTAGTGGGAGTGTATGCCACTACTGTAATTACTAATTTGTTTATGACAGTGATTGTGGTGTGTGGTGGTAGGTGACAGAAAAAAAATTAGAAACCACTAAATTAAATAAATGCAGTAGGTATAGAATACTGTTGTACAGTATCACAGGGAGAGACTGAATTCCCAAATTTCAAAGCCAGAACCCTAACAATAACACAATTAAATAAAGAGGGCAAGGATATTGACCACAAACATAGTAGCTAGACATTCAAACCCCTCACCAGAGTCCTGATACTGGGACATTTACCAATAATCCAGGCAAGACACTGACAAGACCATTCACAGCTTTGACCATTGGTTTGGTTGAATATATCAATAGAAAATTAATTTTAAATCTGACCCCAGATATGTTATGATGGCCTGTTTTTTTCTAGTAGTGATGTCATTCTTTTGGCCCAGAAAATAATATATATATATATATATTATATCATAAAATTCCCTACCCCTCCCAGATTATCTTTCCCTAACTCCATAAACTGCTATCTCATTTACTCTGTAAAGTCCAGTGCTTTCATAATTCCTCTTCCTTGTCAAAGTTATTGTAGCCTACTAGGAAAAAGAAGCAATACATTGTAACTAAGTTAACTGCTTACACCCCAGGAATAACCAATAGTGAATATACTCAGGCAGCACAGGAAGTAAGCAGGCTATAGGCTGAAATGCAGTAGATTCACATTATATCATTTTCAAACAATCCTGACTAACACAGAGATTCATAAAAATAAAGTCTGTTTTCAAACAAATTCCCAACCAGAAAACAAAATATTTTCAATTAATAGTTCAGTATACTCTGAGCATTTAGCCATATAACCTGCGTGTATGTGTGTGTGTGTATGTATGTATGTATATATATATATATATATATATATATAGGTCTAATGGTAACATACTGAAGATGTCCTTTGGGCAGATGATTCTGCAACCAAAGTGGCCATCCTGCTACACAAAGATCCCTCTGAACAAAATAAGCATGTTTTAAATCCAGAATGCTGTAAGGGCCCTATCCTTCTGAATAGTAAATTTAAATGCTCATCACATCATCTCACACAAATAAAAAATTACTGAAATGAAAATCTGCTACTGTGAAGAGAGTTCACATGAAGACTTTAAGAACACTAATATATTTTTCTTATATATTGATCTGTACACGTAGTGCACCATAAATGTAGCTTCTGAATCTACAACCGTTTTATTTCTCAAAGAAATATACTCTTGTTAAAGAGGTCTAATAAATGAGCATTTCTGTTTTCTTCTTCCGACTACATTAAATACTGTTTTATTTGCTAATTTATTTTCAGGCTGTATTTTGCTTGCGTCATTCTCACAGTGGTCCGCCTTTCCTTATCGTTAGTTTTTTGTGTGTGTGGAACAAAGTAAAGAGTATCATTGACTGTTTGTATCAGCTTTTATGCTACAGAAGCTATTTCAAACTCTATTACGTATGCATCTGCACACTCCAGCCATTACCCAGTCTCCTCAAACATAGTAGGAAAGGAGTGGACTTTAAATGAGTACATCTCACAAAAACAGATGTTGGTGTGCTATTGTGTTATACTCTAAAGTTAATACTGTTTCTGTTGTGTTTTCTTGGATGATTGCTATCCAATTATTTTCTTCTATCTCGGAAAGCCCATTCACCAGATGGGGGCAATTGCAGTTCTGTATTTTCGGCCTCCTTTTGACATGGATGTTCGAGTCGCTCCAACTCAATTTGCGAACACCACTATGGATAACACAGTTATCTCCTGGGCTAATGATTCCCTCTGAGAATTCAGTAGAAAGGTGTGACATTGCCCACAGCAGTACATTTCATTAAATCAGATTGTGTAGTATATGCCAAAGGAAGAGATTCACTGGGAAAGTCTGAGGATGCTCTCAGCTGTATGGAGACAATGCACATCTCAGTGGCATCAAGGGGGATTCCGATTATGCAAAGTATGCCTCATTTGATAGCATTTTGTATGTGGTTGTTAACCTCGCTGGTACTTTACAGGAGCATTTCTGTGAAGATACATATTATATGTACATAAGTATCAAAGGAAGTCATCATGATTAATATTCTTACAATGAGTACCAAAGAGAGAGCAAAAGATTTGCCATTTAGTGTATGTACGTATGTATGTATGTATGTGTTGTGTGTGTGTGTGTGTGTGTGTGTATATATATATATATATATTAGTATGTAATTTCCCATCTAGCTATATTTTGACTATTTTCTAAAGAAACACAAAATGTATAGGAGCCTCATATACATACCCAAGGATGGACGTTGCCCTCAATACTGTACACATGTTGAAATTAGATGGCATTATGTGTGCATTAATATTTTTTTTACAGTTACTCCCTTTTTTAGTTGAAAATATTTCATGTGATTGCTGCAATACGAGTGGGAGATCGAGCTTGTGGAGTGACCTTGGGATTCTTTCTTCTTGGGTCAGTGAGATAAGAATGTTATGGTAGTAATATGCTTGACTTTTTGAAGTATCATGGTAGACCCAAAAGTTGTTTGGTTAATGGAGCAGCAATGACAGGAGTTTTAGGAGAAGCCACTTCTGCTTCCTGGGCAGAAGGAATGTGTCTGTTCACAGGTCTGAAGAGAATGAGGGATCCAAAATATATAGTGGCAGGATCAGACTAAAAATAAAGTAAATAAAGAAAATCCTTGCAAAAGGATTGATTTAACTAACTAATTCACTGATGTATATATTTGTGGCTGTTCTTTTACTACAAACACTATCATGGATTGAAACTTTTTTGAGAGGGTTTTTTTTTCCTGTTCATTTTATATTGGTTCTAGTTCACTTCCCAAACAGTTTCCAGTAGAGCTCTTCATCCCAGTTTGAGCTGCTTGTACTTTCCATAGGGACAGCAACATGCACATTAGTTATAACACAGTATGTGGAATTTAATTGCTACAGATGCAACTTAGTGTTGCAAAACTAATCTGGTTTTAGCCAGATTAACCTGTTTATATTCATATCTGAAGCCCCAAGGAATTGAATGGCTGTGTTACTACTTGCACTTTAGCTGTGTCACTTTGTTCCAGATGGATACTGAGGAAATTAGAAATTAGCCTCAATACATTACAACTAAAGCTTGGCAATTGGCATTGTGAAATATTCTTTTTTATTATAATTATTAATTTATTTTTTCCAACAGGTTGTGTTATCATTTTAATGTTAATTCCTATTAAATGAATATTGGGGACTTGGCTTGTGGGATAAATGTATTTTAGCATCTGGTAATCTGCAAATATAATATTAGTTTAATGGTGGAATGGACTGCATGTAATTTAGAAGCATGGATAAATCAGCATTTGTGTATTAACTCCTTGTTAGCTGTGCTGTGAAGAATAGATGAATGTGGTGTGAGTATGTATTGGGGGGGACACATTTTTTCTAGTGAAATATGAAAAATTGACCTTTCTCTGGTGAAAGGTAAGGGTGTGTGTGTTTGTTTAAAGAAGAAACAGCAATATCATTTGTTTGAAAATTCAGAATAAAAATAAACTCTGGAATGCTGAAGGAGGAAAGTTGGAAGCGGATGCTGGCTGGAAGCCTTGTTTAACAATGGCAAATCAGAGATTAGGAGGACACATGCTGTTTGAATGAAGAAAATTTAAAGCTTGCTCCTAGTGGAGCTTAACCCAAAATATTTTTGGAGTCCCGTAAAATATAAAGTGAACATAGTAAAGATTTTCCTCTATCTCAAATTCATACAAATTTGTAATATATGTAATTTGTTAACATATATTGTAATCACAAAATAGCTAAACTCTCCTTATGAATCCTTACTTGGATTCAAAGTAGTAATCTCAGTTAGGAACCCCCTGCTGTGATTGGAGGTACAGATGCTTTGCTGCTCCTCACATCATTGTAAACCCCTGAGCCAGTCTCCCCAGCAGAAGGAAGCAGTGTAGACTCCAATGCAGTTCTGTTAACACAAGGAAAGTAAGAGAAAAGACACCTGCATCCCTCTGGAGCCTGATTTACTGATGGCAGCTGCACTTCATTATTAATGAAGGAACTTATAAGAGGCAGTTCCTATGGGAAAGAGACTGCCAGGGGAACAGTTCTTTGTTTTCCCCAGGTGCTCAGTGAGTTTACTCAAGCAAATTTCAGAAAACAAGCCTAGGTGTGTATGTAATTTCATTTGTTTTTATGCATGCCATTGTTTGTTTGAGTATCCAACAGAGATTCACTGAACATAGAATCAAAATTAGTTAATTCTTTCAGTTTCATTGATACACAAAGCAGTAATTCAGGCCTATTTGAGGGTGGCTTTTGTTTCTGTTTTGTTTTAGAGGAACTTTTAGTCATGGACTTGAACTGGAGCCCAGCCACAAATATTGTTCAACTCTAAAAACCTCCATTTTATTTTGTTAGTAACACCAATGCCAACAGGGAAAAACCACTCTACTAAAGGCAGTATTTGTAGTACTGTTGATATCTAATATGACTGTTTCCTGATACTTCCTGTTATAAGACCCTGTCTTCAATTGCTTTTGATTTTGCAGAATATGAAATGAGTTTTTTCCATTTTTGCCTCAGGCTTTCCCTTTCTTCCCCAGCTAAAATGGTCCAACTGTTTGTGAAAATGAGCCTAGAAAAAATGTTATTTTCCCATATTTTTTTTTTAAATCTAGCTTTCATTTGAGATGCTCTAGTGTTTTTGGGGCAGGGATTTGGAAATTGGCAAGGGAGGGGTAATCCAGGTACTGGGGATGAGCCTTTTGCTGTCCAGAAAAAATTGTCTGGATTTGGCCGAGTTTTAAGTCTTGGAAAAATTATAATTCACATCTGCTCACTAGAGTCTTGCTAAAATGTATCAATTGAATTATCCATATAGTCCTTCCACACAGGCATATCCCTGTGTAGGGCTGAACAGACATTCCCTGCAATTTCTGGTCTGGGCTGCTGAGGATTGGGATCCAGAAGTGAGATTGTGAGTCTGTCTTTCCTGTGATCACAATATGCCACCAGTGATGCCTGGCCAGCAAGGTGGAGAAAGTTGTCTGATTGGAATGCAGAATGGGCAAGAACCGGTCCTTGAGGAGGGATTAGAGGGGGAGTAGAGTGGGATCCTTGGGAGAAGGAGATGGACTAAAATCTGATGTGGCATGAGAGGAAGACAGGGACTAGCTTAAGCAATGACACTGACTGGAAACCAGTGTGGCAAAAGGAACAAGGTGTGAGGGGAATGGGAAACAGATATAACAAGGAACTAGGATGCAGGGAGAATATTGGGACTGCCTGGGCAAGGAGACTGGGACAAGGACCTGGGGACTAAGAGTGGTGGGGGAAGACTGGGAATCAGGAGGGGTTGCAACTGGGATGGAAAGTATGTAGGGGGATACTAGCACTGGCTGGGCAAGGACACGAAGGCTAGGATGAGAAGCCTGAGGAATGGAGAATGGGACTGGGAGGAGGAAGGGAAGAGACAGAACTGGGACAGGATGAGAGGGAAAGAGGCAGAAAGGTTTCAAGGTTTGGAGGAGCGAGCAGAAGAATCTGTTGCCTACAAGAGCATATTTCCCCTCAGAGTCCAGAATAAAATCCAGGATTCCTGAGTCTCATTATTTCTCTGCTGTCAGCAGGTATCTGTAAAACACAATGGCAAAAGATCTCATCTTCTGCTTCTAGTGCATATTGAGGATGATGATGTCCCACTTCTATCAGTTACTCTGCTGGCTCATTTGGTGGGGAGTGTGTGTGGGAACTAGAAGTTCCAACTGCTGGTGTCCCCTGTGGATGTCAATGATAATACTACCTGAGGAAATTACTGTTTTTAAAAAACAAAAGCACCCCCCCCCCGGGTAATTACACACATGCAAACTGAGCTGAAAGAATAGTATTACATTTGCAAAGTCAGAATAGATGATTCATGCCTCCCCATACTAGGGTGGGGGGAGGAGTACAATCTAAAAGGGAGGACACATGGTGGTCTCACGTGTCTCCTCTGCTCAATAACTACACCAAGCCCAGGGCTGCCACACTTTCCTCACCCCATGTTACCTGGGGATGTGGCAGAGAAGGGGCTCTGTCCTCCTCCTCTGCCTGCCCCCTGGCACATTCATCTGCTCTTTCCAACAACCAAGCCCAGGCAGAAAGCAAGAGGAAACTGCTTCTCCCATGGCTCAAGCTGGCTATTCTGAGTCACTGCTCCATGCAGTGCAGCAGCTGCCTGAGAGAGCCTGGTTGAGGAGGCAGTGGTGGGCTGCCCTCAAGCCAGGCCCAGTGACTGGTGATAGGAACTAAGCAAGCAGGAAACATGGTGGGGGGAGGGAAGGCTCTGCCCCTGTCCATGGCAGCTGGGTGCAGGCAGGAGGCAGCCCACCACCATCTCCCCAACAGGGTGCTCTCAGTCTCTCTCAGGCAGCTGCTGTGCTGCACAGAAGGATTTTTGGATAAAAGCCTGGGGGTTAACCTGCCTCAAGGCCTTCTTACTATTCGAGCAAATGGACAGGTCCATGGAGGGCCCCAATCCTTAGGGGAGGTTTGGAAGGACTGGACCTACTGGGTCCTCATAAGACTGAGTGCTTGTTCTGAGCTGAAACACTAGCGAACTTGTAACCACAAGGATTCCCCTGGGTTAAAAGACTGCACTTGCCAAATCCATAGGAGAAAATTGGGTTGACTTCTGGTAAACTTATTAGCATGCCATGCTGTGGTTTTTTATTGTTTTTTAATATGTCTTCTCTTTAGTGCTTTGTAAGTTAGGAATGAAGAAAGTTTGCTCAGAAAGAGCTGTGTGCTAACTTACATCTGTAGCAATTACACTATTATTCTTCTCTGAAGGGAAAGGAAGCAGGTATGCTAGAGCAAGCTGTCTGTGCTGGGAAGACACAGTGAAGAAATGAGGACTGTCCAGCCTGGGAAAAAACAGTCAGAAGAGGGAGAGAGAGAAACTCATGTCTCCACTTAAGAGAGGCAACAGCTAGGGAGCTGAAAGACAAGAGTAGTTACCCATGGTGAACCACTGATGGGAAATACAGATTCAGTTGCCCTGAACTGTGACAATTACAAAATAATTCAAATATGCTGATCCAGACTTTCTCTTTCAGTACCCAGCTTGATGAGAAATAAAGCTTGCCCCTAAAAGATCACTTTCAGTAGTTACACATTGGTGCTGCACAGATCTTGATAGTGATAACCTAGTTCCAGATCTGAGTTTTTTAAATATTGTAGTGAAATTCCTCTGTGGCGTGTATACATTCACTTTAGTTAGTGAGATGGCAATTCAGATTGCAGGTCTATGAAATAGTATGTCATTTATTTAGAGATTTTAAAACTAGTAGTGGAACGCTATTAGCTAAGAGAAGTTTAAACTGTATCTATTAACATTGTACCTTTCAGAAACTTAATCCTTTTTATGATATCTTGAGGATTATAAAAGAAAAGTAGACATATAATAGAACTAATGGAAGAAAAATGTTTGGCTTAACAAAACAAAGAGACCTTGTTCACTCTTCTGCTAAATCAGTCATACGCTGGAGAAATAGACCAGTTAAAGATGGAAGAGCCATCATAAATCATCTTGAAGCCAAACTGTTATTAAATATGTCAAGAAATGAAGCCTACTAACTTGATAAAGGTGACATTTCAGATTTACTCTTCAGCTCTTATTTTCACTTTCTTGTTTCTCAGAACAGGTACAAATTTAAAGAAATAAAGACACGGATGAAGTGAGTGGGGGATGAAAGACGGAAACTAAGCATACTGCAATACTTGTCTGGCTTCCTCTTGAAGTGAACAGATTCAGAATATTTATTGTATTTGTCGTATTGAGGAATTTTACCTAATAAACAATATTGAGTAAAATCTTCAAAAGTACCTAAGTGATTCAGGGCCTAAATCTCATTTTCAGAAGAGACTTAGGCCTTTTTTACACTACACAGTTTTGTCGACTAAATACTGGAGGTGTACACACTGAAATGGTCCTTCCACTGATGTAACTCCCCAGCTATGCTGACATAATACAGGAACCCAAGTCTCATAACAAGTTAAAGGGGATTTGATTGCTAACTGCCTAGATCATTTTTTTTTAAATGGAGCTGAGGCTTCTAAGTGACACAGGCACCACTGAAGATGTTATCTTTTATTTTTGTTTGGCTCATCTACAGAGACAGGTGCATATTGAAATATTTTCTAGTATTTCAATATATAGCCTACCCTATCTATCTGTGGAATGACCTAATCCTAGTTTATCTACTAACCTAATCCCATTCAAATCTCTCCATATATATACAATTTGAAGGAAAGAGAAAAAAGATCTGTTATCATCCCATTTTTCGATTTCTCTAACTTTTAGAGCGTTGTTTATTAGACTGTAATCTCCATAGGACAAGGACTGTCTTTATTTTTTGTTAGGTCCAGCACAAGACAATTATCAGTGACAAATGAATAATTGAACACCTTGTGTTCTGACACACAGAAGGAGACTCAGAATTGCCAAGATTTCCAAAAGTGATTAGTGATTTTAAGTGCCTCAGTTTTGGATGCCCCATTTGAGACTTTTTGAAGGGGCCTGATTTTCAAAATACAGGTGCCCAGCACTTTCTAGAAAATGAGGCTCATCCAAGATGTCTTAATTTGTGCACCCAATATCTGAAACACCCAAAATCACATAATCATTTCTGAAAATCTTGGCTTTCCTGCATGTGGAAATGCTCTTTTATGATCAACCATGTCTGTGGAGTTTATAGGGAGAAGAAAATGTCTTGGCAGGGACAACAACAACAAAACCCTAGAACTTTAGGGATAAATTATTATGTCTTGGGCTGATGTGCCACAGAGGCTCTTGGAGCTCATGTACTTTAATAACTGAAACGTGTTTTAACTTCGAAGATGTCACTATTTATTCTGCTTTCTTCATGTCTATAGTTTGTTGCCTTGGTTGTGACTTCTTGGAGTTGGATTCCATGATACTGCTTTTGATAGAGAGACCTCAAAGGGATGGTAGTCATTGAAAGGAGTGGAAATAGGGTTGCAAATAAGCAATGGTAATTTGACATCTGATCTTTCTGTGTTTGTTATCTATTAGGAAAGTTAAGTAACCTTAGACCTGATAAACTCACTACACCAAACACATGATTTACAGGATATTTCTCCATAAAGAGTAACATGCAAGGTATCCACATAACTTGTCAAGATTCAGGATTATTAGGAGATGCATATATGGGTAATATTCAAGGAATAATGTATTTATACTGGAGTAATAATTAGTCACGAGGAAATGATGTGTCTTGGTGATGGCCTGTTTAGTCAAAGGGGAGTTGACACTTTACCCTGTTTGTCCTGTGATTCAGTGCAAGGCTCAATTATTCAGCCTTGTGGAATACTAAGATTTTGTACGGGAAACCACCAGAGGCAACAACAAACAACTGAAACCACTTAAAGGTAAAAAAGAAAGTTTACAAGACAGTTTCTCCCTACCTGTGAATAGAACAAAAATCTCTCACCTGTGTTATACTGAAAACAGAAGTGCGCTGGATCCATTCACTGAGGAGATATCTGGTGGAGTGGTGGAGAGACAGCTCTGCAACAGACTGATCTTTGAGGTGGGAGGACCTACTTATTAGATAGGAAAGGTAACTACTGATAAGTGTAGACCCAGTTTGTGTTTTACTATTTTGTGTTATAACCAGTTGTGTCCATCACTTTCTCTCATTTCTAGTTGTCTTTTTTTCTGAAATAAACCCTATTTCTGTTTTCTTGTAAGTGTTTACAAGTGCTGTGTGGTTCACAGGAGTGGTGGCATAAGGTGAAACAGGTAAACTGGGATACACTGTACCTTTGGCGGCAGAGGATTTGGGCTTTCTGTGAGTAGCCAGTAGCAGGGGCTGGATATAACAGGAAAATGATTCAAAGGGACTCAGGGTTAGTGGTATCCCTATTGTTAACCTGTGAGGTGATGATAGGTCTGGCATAGCCTAGAGGAGAGTGCTTAAGTGGCTTTAAGGCTGGTGGTGTTAGGACCTATCTGTCATCCAGCTACCACCAGAAAGTTTCCCTCTCTAGAGGCAGGATTAACAAGATGATTCACAGTCCTGTATATCCCAAGAACCGTAAACATCCCTATTTTACAAATAGGGAACTGCAGCAAATAAAAATAAGGGCTTGTCTATAGTAAAATAAGGGCTTGTCTATAGTAAAGCTCCACGTAGACTTTGTTGGCATGAAGATGCCTTTTAATGTGTGCCAGTCTGTGTTGGACAGAGTGCAGCACATTCTGTATATCACACCACTCTAATGTACTTTATCGTTTCATGTATACAAGCCCTAAGTAACTTGCCCAAGGTCACATAGGAATTCAGTGGCAGAACAGGCAGTTAAATCCAGATTTCCAGAGCCCCTGCTTACTGTCCTAACCATTGGACAATCTTCTAGTAATTTTTTTCTTTATGAGCCACAGGGATACATTGTTCCTACTGGGGATGATTTAGTAGTATGCAGGAGGGAAAAGACCAACTCCATCATAAGCAGGGGAATCACCCCCAACCTACTTTCTACTTAATGGGAAAAAAATTAACAAGGACTCCTAGGAGTTCTTTTCAGCACACCACATATTGAATGAGGCTGGAAAGAGATGGAGACATCTATCTTTTTCAATCCAGGGTCAGTTTAAAACAGAGTTCTCAAGTTGGTGGTGATGTCTTAGTTTAAAGTTGAAAATCCTCTTCTCTCCTTTACATTATTTAAAAAGAAAAGAAAAGAAAACATACAACACTAAAGGGCAAGGGAAAAGTCCCCTCAGTTGTGCATTAAAAACATTGCACAAAGGTGTTCTTTTGAATTTCGGGTTCAGGGCTTGGAATTTGAGAACAGAACAGATTGATTTACGTGAATCTGTCAAAGTCTTATCTTGCAGGTACTGTAGGAAACATATAAAAAAGCATAAAAAGAGGCACCTAAAACATTTTGTGCCAGTTTCTTTCTTTCAGCAGTTGCTTTACAATGGAAGTGTGAAAGACACAATTGAAAATCTGAGGGTTTCAGGTGTTGCTAATGTAATCCAACTCATTGTCTTCCCTTAATTATCCCAGCACAAAGTTTCCTTTAATAGCTTGCAGGGTAATTTGCACATAAAATGTAGCAGGACAAGCATATAATTTGTTGACACCTGTGAGCAGAGGAATATTTCATTGCTGGTACATGTTTCTTACCTCCTACAGTTTACCTGTGAGAGTTAAGATTCTCCTGACTGAAAATATACCTGAATTTTCATTCTGCCAGCTAGTTCTAACCTTCCTTCCCTTCTGTTCATTCCCCCGCCCATACCCCACAATAAAAATCATTCCAATACTGTTCAGTTCCATGAGCATGCCAGTGGTTTTGGAAGGGTTTTCTATCCTAAGACATTTCATACTTAGAAGCAGCCTGGTACAGCAATTTTTAAAAGTTCCGTTCTGTGGTAGACTAGTAGAATTGCCTTGAATAGTTGCATCTTTACATAAAAATCTCACAAAGCTGAAGTGAGGAAGTGGTTGACGAACCGGTATTCCCCGAGGAGAGAATTTTCCCTGTTATCTCCTTGTAGCATGGGGTAGGCTTCTTCTGCACATTTCTGGGACAGCTTCATTAACTTCAGAGCCTTATACCAGGGGTGAATTTGGAACTCTCTGCCACATGCAGCTTGTCTTCAGGTTTAGTAATAAATTAGACCACTCATGCTTTCTGAAATAAATGCTACTGGACCAAAAATTATGGCACATAGGAATCTATCGATCAAAGAGGAATTAGCAATGATGCACACGAGAATTCTCGCTATTTCACCACATCCTGGTCCTGATATTCCCGTTTTCTCACAGACCAAATTCCAACTTGGTGAGTATTTTAGCTTTATATGTATTACAAGTAGGAGCACTTTGAGGATTATAAATTAAGGGGAGGACTACTTACATATGAACAGATTTTCCCCTTGACAATACAAGCACCAATTCCATTTAAGTCTGTGAGATATGTGCATGTATCTGAATGCAGAATGTGGCCCAAAGTAATCAGAAATGAGATATGTAAGAATAGAATGATGTCCTTTGAGGTCTAGATGGTTGTACACACACACTTTCTCAGTACAACTTTCTCTTCCCCACACACACTTTTTTTATTTTTCAGATTAAAAAAAATGAGTTCAGAGTTATGGAATTTTATAACTTTTTTACTTGATCTTAATCATTAGGCTGGTTCATCCACTAGCTTCAATATGTGTAGGTACATGGCTACAGTGGAGCTATGCTGATTTATATCCGCTGAGAATCTGGCCTTTAATTTTATTAGACTTCCCCCAGCAACGTAAATACATAAAGAACACAGTATAAATGATGTGCAACATCAGCCATGCATAGCTGATAGAACCACAATGAAAAGCATCAAGTGACTACATATGTATTTTACCTTTATAAATCACAACCTCAAATGCCTGTCAAACACAAAACAGAGTTTCCAAAGAAGGAAGTAGGTAGAAGGGGTGATAAGAAAGTATATATATCTGCAGCTTCTGACTTGACACAGCATAAATAATAAGGTTACATCCCCCTTAACAATCTCATTTTACATTATACTCTATGTCCTAAAATAGTTTTTAAAATGAGGTTTGAAAGGAAATTGTACACTAATGGAGAGGCACAAATCGGAGAGGCAACTGGAAAGCAACACCTTGTGTTGCATTAATTGAATTAATAACATTTGTTGGTATTCTGTACACATTTTACTCAGATTCTGCAAGGAAAGTTAATAATGCCAGATATTTAGTGCTGACATGCTAGAAGAACACAATTTGTACTATTCAAGGAAATTCAGTGAGTATGAGAATGAGTCAGTACTTGAAACTAGAAAGTCCGTTCTCCAATTTAACACCACTGGAGGAGAATGTGAGGATTGTGACAGATGTTGATAGTTATATTCTCACTTTAGTCCACACTGTACATTATACAAAATTCTCTCTCCTCTTCTCAAGGTGATGTTAATAAAAACCTTTCAGTCCATCAAATAGTGATTCCCTCCTGCCAGAGAACACAGATTTCTTTTTAATGTAGATAACCAGTTAGGTAGTTATAAGCAGGGATCCTAGTTTTCCAGGGTTAAAACCCCCCAAATTCTCCAATTAAAAGAAACATAAAATCTGCATTTTTGTGATTAAAATGAAACATTGAACTTTGGTTTTCCTAGCCATAATATGTAGAGGTCTTAGCTGAACACAATGTTTTATTGATACACAGTAGAATCCCGTTTACCCGAGCCGCCAGCTCTCCATATTAACTGAGCCCCAGTGGCCTGAGACTGACTGTCTGAGCCCCACCACTATAAGAGCCCGATAATGGAGACGGCTAAATGGAATTCTGATGTATGAGTTCAGAGATGTCCGAAATGGGTAAGGAACATGTTATTCTGGTGAGGCAGCTAACTTGCAATGAGTGAAGCTACTGGTTTTTGTCTTTACACAAAATGTAAAAGCTAAAGATTTCTTCTGTAAAAGCTCAAATTCTGCATTTTTCTATAGATTTTCTGTGGCAAACAGATTTTTAGGTTCTCTTTTTATGAAGCCTTAATAGCTTTTTAGCCTTCATTTTTTAATACAATTTGGTATTTATTTAATTTCACAAGAAGGTGCTAGGGTTGTTCTTTGTCCTAGTCAAAGGATGGAGTAGTTCCATATTTTAAATAGATATGCTAGCAGTAGTTAAGATTCTAGACCATTCAGACTCCATTACTTTATAATGGATAATGCAGAGGTCAGCAGATTAGGTGACTTTCCAATAGAAGAAAGTGAAAAAGTAGTTATGTTTTAAGCAGAGGTAAAATAAGGCTGGGGAGGCATTTCTCACTCAGCTGTTATCTCCAGCTTCTGGTTATTACAAATGGTATTGTGCATGAGGCCAAACAGGATGACTTATGGGTGATGAGATCTGAACCATAATCAGTCAAGTAAAATTCAATCATATTGCCTTAGCTCATCAGTATACACTACGGACCTGTTTATGCGCAAATCCGCTTAACATGCAGTAGCGCCATGCCTTCCAGTGCTACCTATTTAACACATGAGACTCGTTAACATGCAGTACAGGAACTTGCTATGTAGTGCTACACATTTGCTCACTAACTCACTGACATAGAAATCGACAGGAAGCGAGGAGCGGAAACGTGTTGTAGGCCTACTGGCATTTCCTCTTCCTTTTGATCGCCGATATTGGTAAAGACGTATCACGCACACTTAGATATATAATAGATAGTAGTTAGATAGTAATATATATACTCAGGGGTGAAAGTGGTTGTAGGCACTTACCGTTACAGGGCTGGGCCTGGGCTGGCTCGGGCCTGCGGAAGGGGAGGAGCCTTGGGCGGAAGGGGAAGTGCTGGGGATCAGAGCCAGCCCTGACCTGCCCTGTACCAGTAAGTGCCTTTCCCCCTCTCCCCTGCCACTGGCGGAGTGGAGGCAGAAGGGGCAGGGACATTAAAACGCTGCTGCGGCAGCACTTTAAGGATCCTTTGCTGTGGCAGCACTTTAACGTTGCTGTGCCTCCCTACTGGCAGGGCCGCCAAGGGGTGGGGGCGGGGGGTGCAGGAATGTTAAAGTGCTGCCATGGCAAAGGACCCTTAAAGTGCTGCTGCGGCAGTGCTGTAATGTCCCTTTCCCTTTTGCCTCCACTGTCGGGGACCCTGCCAGTACAGACCCTATAGGCAAGGCTGCTGACTGGGTCGGGAGAAGGGACAGAGATATTAAAGCACTGCCGCGGCAGCACTTTGCGGATACTTAAAGCACTGTTGCAGCAGCACTTTATTGGTGTGCCCTTCCCCCTCCAGTTGGCAGCCCTGCTGGTAGGGTCTGTACTGGCAGAGCCCCCGACAGGGGTGGCAAAAGGGGCAGGGAAGTCAAAGCACTGTCACAGCAGCACTTTAATGTGGGGTGAATAGGGCTGATACGGGTTCTTACCAGTACGCTGTACTGACCCACTTTCACCCCTGTATATACTACATTAGCTATCTTAAGATATTTCAGCATGGCCCTCTTAAGCTGAGGTTCGTTAACACCCTGTCATGACGGCTTGGCGCCCGATATCTGCATATAAATGGGTCTGTATTGTGGATGTTTCAGACACAGTGCTCAAGGCATTTTTCCAGCCATGCTGACTCAGTCTGATGTGAGCCTTAAAAAAGGCAACTGACAGAAATATTGTTTTCATGTATTTGCTGGAACCATGACATAACTGAAGAAGCTCACTAACTGGAGGACTATGGAACACAAGCAGATCAGTTATGATGAGGTAACCTACAGCAGAATAAGTATGAGTTGGTTAAACCTGGGCACAGAACGTTACAGCAGCCAAGGAGGAGTTTTTGTAGACCAGTACTAACAGCATACAGATACATTACATCACATTATATGACATATTATATTAAATATTATTTTATATGATATTATGTGTTTGTATATATTTTTCAGCTACATTCAAATTCTGACAAAGGTGATGGATCAGTCAAGTACATCCTTACTGGAGAAGGTGCTGGAACTATATTTATTATTGATGACACTACGGGAGACATCCATTCAACGAAAAGCCTAGATCGAGAGCAGAAGACACACTACGTGCTACATGCTCAAGCTATTGACAGACGGACGAACAAGCCACTCGAGCCTGAATCTGAGTTCATTATCAAAGTGCAGGACATCAATGACAATGCCCCAAAATTTACAGATGGACCTTACATCGTTACTGTGCCAGAGATGTCTGAAATGGGTAAGGAAAATATGTTATTCTTGTAAAGCAGCTAAATTTTAATGAGTGAAGCTACCAGTTTCTGTTTCACAGAGTTATAACAAAGTATTTTCTTTATCATTAGTTATACACAAAGGTCGACAAAGGCTGGAAGGTTGTAGTAATAACAATGCAACAAGATTTCAAATTGAACGTCATGTTAGTTTTCTTTATCTGCCTGTCCACAGTATACTCATACAGTACATTATACATGCCAGCAGAAGAGGAAATGCAGTGCTATTCTCAAATACTTCAATAGTGTTGCACTCCTGGATAACTGCATTTTGGGAAAAAAAGTTACATTCTAATATTCCTGTACAACTACAGTGCTTACTTTATTTTCAGAGGCATTTGTCTGTGTAAATTATCTATGCAATTTATGGAAAGAATAAAACAAATGAAAGGAAAAGTAAATCTCCAGTTTATTTTAGACCACAGCTTCACAAGTTCATCTTCAGTTATTTTTTTATAATGTAAGATAAAGTGTAGCTCAGCTTTGTATTACCCTATGACAGTTTTACCTTAGGTATTAATTATATGTTCATGCATTTTGCTGCTGCTTGATCAGTGCTATATTTAAAGCAGCAGCAACATGCTAGCAGTTCCTGTTGCTTATTACTTTCTCAATAATATAATTGGTTTAGATTTTTCTTTTTTTTTTTTTTTGCACAGTGCTAGATATATTTCTTTTCTCATGCAGGATGGACAGATCCAACTTTAGAAAGTTCAGCTTTTGTAAGCCATTTTCCCCCTGCATCGTGCTGCTTTGTATCACTAACGGGTGACTGGGGACAGTTACCCACACTAATTCTAAAAGAGAACAGCAGGAAGTCCAAGACAAAAATAACCCTCTGGAGTCAATATACATAAAACATATAATTTGTTCACTTCTACTGACTCTTTATTTCTCAAGTCAGCAGGTGTCTAGCTGAACTTTTGTAAAGTGGAATTTATAAATGCCAACAAGAAAAAATATTAAAGTGAACTGAGTTACTGGCCGCTCATAAAAAAGTGATTATTTTGATTATATGTTTGAAGAGAAAGGCTGGTATGATTGAATCCTGATGGTTTATCATCATTCAGTCACACTGAATTATGATGATGGTTCACCATAATGGGCCAGATGCAGCAAAAACATAATCAGTGGTGCTTTGTATGAGTCAGGAAGGCAGAGATAAGGTTTTGTTTTTAATGAGAGATAATTTGAGGACATTTAAAAGCTTAGGTATGAAGAGCTTGCTTTGGACTGGGAGCCCTTTGTTCATTCTCAGGCTCACTGACATTTAAAATGTAGAGTGGGGGATGGGCATTACCTGCCATCATTACTACGAGACAGTTGACATATAAGTCTCCTGGGTTCATTAAGTTTATGACTCTAACCTTGCTGTGGGAGTGGCCCAAGCACATAGCTAGCCCCTTCACATTTTCCTACATCACATTCATGTAGTAAAATACAGCATCAAAAATATAGTAGTAGTAGTAGTAGTCAAACATATACATACGCATGTAGTAAAATACAGCATCAAACATGAAATAAATACAGCATCAAACATCAAGCATGTGTATTGGTCACACATTGTAGGTTGGACCAAACTGTTAAATCATGTTCCTGAAATAGTCAACAGTCATGGCCAGGATTGTAACAGTTTGAAACCATGAGACTGATTCTCCTGTCCCTTTACATTGATGTAAAACAGCCATTACACCACTGATGTAAATGGACAGAGGAGGTGAATGAGCCCAAATTCAGTTCTTTCCCATCTACCCTGCAAGACCACATTATTTTAACTGTCCAGCCCAGCACAGGATCTAAATCTCTCCCTCCACCCACTTCCTTTCTCCTGATTCTAATGCTTTTGGCTCCATCCCCATTTCTTGTCTCCCTACTGTTTCATTCCTCCTTAGGTCAAGGAACAATCCCTTTTTATATCCCCTTGGTTCTCTTCTCTCCCTTCCCCACTCATTCTCTTTTTCCCCAGACTTTCTTTCCCTCTCACTATGCCATCACCCAACTTCTATCTTGCTCAGCGTCTCTAGCCCCCCTCGCCATGTTTCTCATCACAGAGTATCTGACATATTCTGTAGGTCTCCATTTGTTTCTCTCCCCAATTCTTTCCCCTTCTAAAAATCTCTCCTTAGCCCCCACCCCTTAGAAGTACTCTTCTATCTTCCTAATAGCTGAATATCCAAGACTTTGTTCAGTCTTCCCCTTGGTGTCTTTCTGCCCCCAATTGTTCTTGATTCCTTCTTTTGGTCTCCTGGTAACTTTTGGTTTCCTTCTTTCCACCCCTTCCTGCGGTCTGTGTCTCTGTCTCAGCTCCCAGCCTTGATTCTATGAGTCTCTTTTTCAGCAGTCTTTCCTACATACTTGGAATCTCTCCCTCAGCCCCTTCTCCTTCCACTACCGTGCTTTCAGCTTAAAGCACTCTATCTATCTTCTCTCCCAGCTCCAGATATCATTATAAGTCTTCTCTACCTGCTCTTTACTTTTTGTCAACCACTGTAACTGGCCAGTGTTTGAACTAAGATAGCTCTTCAGGTAACTGGTAAGAGGCTTTCTAACTGGCTTTATATCATTTAAAACAAAAGGTGCAACACTATGTTGCTTACAGTTGTTTCTTCCTGTCTGAATCCATGACTCCTTCATGGATACTAACTACTGAATTGATCTGTTGTTTCTGCCCTGGAGTTATCAATTTTTTTCTCCATACAGAGATACTAATAAGTAGAGACTTGCGTGCTTTATTTTAATGCTTTGAATCCATATCTGCTATGCCCCACAGCCAAAATATATGAATTCTCCCCTGCCCCAAGGAAGAAATATAATCCCTGAAAGTAATGTCTCTAAGGCCTGGTCTACACTACAAACTTAGGTTGACATAAGCCACATTCAGTCGATCTAATAATGTATGGGTCTACACTACCGAGTCCTTTCTGCCAACCTAAGTCATCTGGATAGTCGACTTCTGTACTCCACCTCTGCAAGGGGGGAGCACTTGATTTGACATCCACGGGTCAACATGGGGACAGTGTAGACTCTATTGTGTAATTTAATTGAATTCGCCTCCAAGAGGTGTTCCATTGTGACCACTCTGGAGAGCACTTTCAACTCCACTGCACATTGCCCAATTACACAGGAAACAGCTGCTCCCCTGTTAACCCCCCTGGAACTTTTGAATTTTCATTCCCTGTTTGATCACCATGGACAGTATGTCAGCATAGCTAATGATGGAGACTCGAGGCTGAAAATGCACTCCAGCATGGAGTGCACAGGAAGTAGTGAATCTTATTGCTGTGTGGGAAAAAGTCTGTGCAGACAGAGCTCTGATCTAGCAGAGGAAATGTTGGCATCTATGACAAGATTGGTGGAGAAGGGCTACCCCAGGGACATGCAGCAGTGCCATATGAAAATAAAGACGCTTCAGCAAGTGTACCAGAAGACAAGGGAGGCAAAAAGTCATTCTGCTTCTGACCCACAGACATGCCACCTTTATGCATGTAATTCTTGATGGCAACCCCACCACTACCCCAAGACCCTCTCTGGATACTCTCAGGAGTGCCTGGCAACCTCGAGCAACGGTGAGGAGGACATTGTTGACAAGAAAGATGAGGAAGAGAACATGAGGCAGGCAAGTGGAGGAACCATTCTCCCCAACAGCCAAGAACAGTTTTTAACCCTGGAGCCCATCACTTCACAGGGACAGTTTGCATCAGAGCATAATGCCAGAAAAGGCACCTCTGGTGAATACACATTTCCAATAAAAGTCTAGATGTTATATTCTATTATTTTTAATGTTTAATCTGAAAAAAGAAGTAGGTGTAGTGTGGGTATTGGTGGCCACTCCAGCTATGCAGAGAGTGCCTTCTGAAAAAGACTGGTTCTGTGCATGTGGATGGCCTGGGAATACTCCATGCAGATCTCTAGGAAGCTTTCATGGAGGTACTCTGCAATCCTTTATAGAAGTTTTCTGGAAAGGGCTGCCTTATTTTGTCGACTACAGTAGGGCATTTTCTCACGCCACTCCAGTATTAATACTGCTGGCATCTTTGCAGCACACAGCATTACTGCATCTGTTTCCTTGCCATCTGTGTTACCCTCAGGAGAGTGGTATCGCATAAGATCAGTTGGGAAAAATGGGGAAAATTGTCAATGCTAACCCTAATACCACAAAAAATTCAACAACCCCCCTCTCTGGTGAAATCTGGGTGTCACAACCACAGGTTCGTAAATGTGCCATGGTTGTGGTTGGAAGGGATCACTGTGTTTGCAAGCAGCACTGAAAAAACAGGGTAGGGGGAATGACAGTTTCCTGTTTGTCTCCCTGCCCCAGTGCTGCTTTTGGTAAAAAACAAACTATTTGGGGGCTTTACCCTGGGGCCTATCCTCAATCACCATCCAAGTTGCTAGGGGAAAGGGGTTTTTTTCTCAAGTTCCAGCTTGTGATCCCAAGGATGTCTTCACAAAAGCAGCAGCATAAAACCTCTCTCCCATAACTCATGGACTTATTCACCATGACTGGAGCAGCAAACTGACTTGCAGTAGCCAGTGGCTATTGACTCATGATTACGTTGTGGCTTGCAGTGAAGTGTATTGAGGGGTTGGGTTTTTTATTAAAAAAAAAATTAACCTTGCACCAGAAACTATGTATGTACTGTCAGGGATACTCTTGTACTTTGCATTCCTTGCAGCTGAAACCTTGTCTGTGGTGCATCTTCCACACAGGGACAGAGACTTTCTCAGATTAGAAGGTAAAAAAGAAGACTCAGGAGGACATGTTCAATGAGTTCAAGAGTGATGAGGCAGACCTCAGAGCATGGAGGATCGTGCTATCCAAGAACTTGGAGGGAGGACAAGAGAGCATGCATGGAACAAGAGCGTGCCATGCAAGAACAGATGCTGTGGATTATGAAGGAGCAAGCAGACATGTTGAAGTGACTACTTGAGGTTCAAGAAAGGCAGCTGGATGCTAGAGTATCTCTGCAGCATATGTCGAACCTGCTGCCATCATTGCCCAGTTCTATATCCTCCTCCCACAAATATCCTATGAGTTGGAGGCAGGGAAAGTCTGTTATCCCTTGCACTCAACACCAGGGGAAGGTACCAGGACCAGAAGGCACCCATTTCTACACCCCTGATTGTTATTGCAGTGCATCTGTAAGCAAGCTATCCATGTTTCTCCTCCCAGAGTGTTATCAACCCTTTTGCCACAGGTTATCTTACTTTTCTTTCTCTTTGTGTGCATAATAAAACTTAACAGATTGAGGAGAAAAGGCTCTTTATTCATTGAACACATGGTGATTGGTGGGAGTGAAGTTTACAGGGGAGAAAATGCAATGGAGGGGACAGTTTGGTAAGGAACAGCACAGATAAGTGTCACATTACTCTGGCTCATTGCTGAAATTTGTTTTCAACACCTTACTGGGATGCAGAGACCCTCAATGAGACCTTCTTATTGCCCTAGTGTCTGGCTGCTCAAAATTGGCTACCAGGTGATCTTCAGTATTGCTGTCAGGGAATGCTGCTGTCATGAAAAATACCGTGGACCTGCATGAAGCCTCTCTGGTTGTCTTTTATTCAGTGTCTCGTCACAACTATAGAAACAGCACTGTGTTTTTTGTATGCTTTTGGGTTAATTATTTCTTTTTGTCTTATAGTTGCTAGTTTATATTCATTCCTTGTAATACCTTCCCGTCATCTCTCATCAGACTACATGCCAGTTACTTCTGTCTCCAATAAGATCTGTCTCCAATAAGACAACTTTCTATGACGAAACTTTTACCTGTTTTACTCCTCTCTTTCTTCAAATTCTATACTCTCTAATAGGATATTTCTCGTAATTAAGCTCATGATTCTCTGTTTCTTCAGTACTCACTTTGTTATCTACATAGTGAAAAGGTTGGTAGAAAACAGATCAATGTTGTCCTCAAAGTCAAGAGCACATAAAGTAATGATTTCTTCTTCTTATCTGTAGTAATTCACTTCCTATTGTCCTCTCACTAATCACTCTAGGGTAGAACTTGTTTGTTTCTTCTATCGATAATAAACTTCATTTCATATCAGTCTGAATTCCTGGCTTTAGTTAATTTACAGCCACATTACAAATTATGTATCCTGATCGTCAGCTTTTAGGAATTACTCAGACTCATCCAGACTATTTTAGGACAATATTTTGGGTAATAAATCACCATGGTTTTTTTAACCAGAACACTGCTAAACTAAGCCGAAGCGTCAACATCTACCTTGTGTGGAGAAAACTATATATTTTTCTTCTGTTGATGGGCTGTGTCTGAGATGATTGTTAAATAATATATTCTAAGAAACTTTCCTGTGATTCAGAGATAGCATTACATCTCACCATTTACTGTAATCAGTCTTGATGCTTTCATTGCAGGCTTTTGATCATTCTTTTCTTTAACATTTATTGATTTTTCCCCCTCTTCACACTTTTTGGTAAACTGGAAAGTCATTGTATATTGTACACAATTTGTTTACTTGTCAGTCTTTCCAGTGATACCTGATCAAAGTCTGTTATTGCTTTTTGTAGGTTTTTTGTCTCTTTATCTCCCCATCACTACCTTCAGTTGATGGATAGATTCATCCCATGTGGATTGGATCCACTTTCATGACAAGTTTACCATTTTGACCTTCAGCTGGGATGCTATAAACAGCTGAACTTCTTACCTTTATTTTAGTATTTGTTAAAGGTGTTTCACCAGTAGCTATTCTTCTGCTTGTTCTGATATCTTAATTTGTTGTTTTGCCATTTAATGTAATTTCCTTGGTTCTTGAATTCTATATTACAGTAGATTTGGTGGTAATGGTTTATGAATATCTTCCCCTGCTCCCTACCTTTCTCATTATATAGTCATTACCATCAACTTGTGAGCATCTAGAGAAAAATAAGGTGATAAGTAATAGCCAGCATAGATTTTTCAAGAACAAATCATGCCAAACCAACCTAATTTCCTTTTTTGATGGGATTACTGGCCAGGTAGATAGAGGGGAAGTGGTAGACAGAATATGCCTTGATACTAGAAAGCTCATGACACAATCCTATGTGATGTTCTCATAAGCAAACTAGGGAAACGTGGTCTAGATGAAATTACCGTAAGTTTGGTGAAGAACTAGTTGAAAGTCCATACTCAAAGAGTAGTTATCATTGGTTTGCTTTCAAACTGGAGTGGGGAGTATCCACTGTAGTCTTGCAAGGGTCTATCCTGGGTCCTGGTACTATTCAATATTTTAATTCATGATTGGGAATGGAGTGCACAGTATTCTTATGCAATTTGTGGATGGCACTGAGGGTACGTCTATATTACTCACCAGATCGGCGAGTAGTGTTCAATGTATCGGGGGTCGATTTATCCCCGAACACACTCCCCGTCGACTCTGGAATAGGAGTAAGTGGAGTTGACAGGGGAGCCGCTACAGTCAACTCACTGCTTTGAGGATGGCCAGGTAAGTCTAGCGTAGCTGAAGTTGCGTATCTTAGTTCAACACCGCACCCACCCAGTGTAACCCAGGCCTAAGCTGGAAAGAGTTTCATGCACTTCAGAGGACAAGAGTAGCATTCAAGCAACCTTAATAAATTGGAGAATTGGTCTGAAATCAATAAGATTAAATTAAATATTGAAAAATACTACACTTTAGGAAGGAAAAATCAAATGCATACAAAATAGAGAGTAGCAGCTAGGCAGTCATATGGCAGAAAAGGATGTGGAGTTAGAGTGGATCATAAATTGAATATGAGCTGACAATGTGGTGATGATGTGAAAAAGGCTAGTGTTTTGGAGTTTATTCACAGGAATGTTGTATTTAAGACATGGGAGGTGATTGTGCCACTCTACATTCCACTGCTGTAAGGCCTCAGATGGAGTATTGTGCCCAGTTCTAGGTGCCACACTTTGAGAAATGTGGACAAATTGGAGAGAGTTCAGAGGAGAGCAATAAAAAATGGCAAAAGGAAACCAGATCTATTAGGTATGTTTGGTCTTGAGACAAGACAGAGGGGGACATAAAAGTTTTCAGATATGGTAAGCACAATATAAAGTGTATGATGACCAGTTGCTTTCTGTGTCTCTGCAATTAGAACAAGATGTAATCTGCAGCAAGGGAGAATTAAATTAGATTTTAGGAAAATCTTCTCAATTATAAGGATTGTTAGGTAATTGAAAAGATTACCTAGGGAGGTTGTGGAATTGCTGCCACTGTAGGTTTTTCAGAACATGTTAGGCAAACATCTGTTAGGTACCGTGTGAGTATACTTGGTATTGCTTCAGTGCATGAGGTTAGACTAGCTGACCTGTTGAAGTCCCTTCTCTCCCTAGATTTCTGTGAGTCTGTGTGTGTAACTATAATCACATGCTTAAGCGCTTCACTGGTGCAGGCTAGTGTGTTCAGCAGCTTACAGGATAGAGCCATATCAGCTTTCTATCTGATTCCTGGTTATCTTGTTTGACATGAGAGAAAGATAATGTGACAATTGCTCAAGGGACCATTCTGATGGGGACAGGACCACTTCTTCCAGCGGTTTCCTTCAGAGCCATCATTATCTCTGTATGACTGTAAATGTCAGCCAAATGAAGAATTTCTTCTAATGAACTCTGTGGCTATTTGTAAACCAGGACTCCGTTACTGTTACTGGTAATGTTAATGAACCTCATGCAGCATGTATGATTACCTGACTTATGGACAGGTGGCATATGCGTGCATTTGGTGCAAAAAGCTCCTGGCCCTCAGAGAGTGCATACAGGCTTTGGAAACCAGTGTGGCTAAGGGAGACAGAGAAGTGCATAGATGAGACTTTCTGGGACACAGTAGAATGGTCCCTCTCCCAGTCTGACAACCTTTCTACTCTTGAGGAGGATGAAAGTTTCATAAAAGAGAACATCAAACTGAAGCAAAGGGAAATGATCCCATAGTTGGGACCCTCTTTCCCAAGGATATCTCTCCAAGGGAGGGAACTATTTTTATTATAGATATTAGGAAGAGACAGGCAACAATGACAGTGATTTGATCATTAGAAACATAGATATTTGCATGGGTTTGCAATGAATGGGAGAACTACATGGTGACTTGCCTTCCAGGTGCGAATGTTGTTGATCTCTCGAGACATTTAGATAGACTTTTGTATAGTGCTAGGGAGAATCCAGTTGCTGTGGTACATGTAGGTACCAATGACATAGGGAAGGATAGGAGAGAGGCTACTGAAGTCAAATTTAGGCTGCCAAGTAAGAGGTTGAAGCCCAGGACCTCCGAAATGCTTCCAGATCCACATGCAGCATCAGAGAGGAAGAACTGCAGGGTCTCAATGTGTGGATGAGATGATGGTGTAGGGAGGAGGTATTAAGTTTATTAGTAACTGGGGGACCTTTGGGGAAAGGGAGAACCTATACAGGAAGGATGGGCTCCACCTAAAGAAAACAGAATTGATGGCACATACAACTGAAAAGGTTATAGAGACGTTTTTAAACTAAGGTCTGGGGAGAAGCCGAGAGGTGTGGAGGAGCATGTGCTTCAGACAGAGACATGCCTTAGGGGAGGTATTAATGGAGATTAATTGAGAGGTATCCTTTGTGTGACAGGATACCATGACATCATATCCAAGTAAGGAGGAGAGGATGGAAGATTGATAAAATGCAGGTAGATCTGAGGAGAAACAGTCAAATGAAAAAGAGTCCCATTCAACTACATCGCATAATGGCAGACAGCTAAAAAGTGAAAAAAAAAAATAAAAGTGACTGTACAAATGCTAGAAGTCTAAATACTAAGTGGGGTAAATTTGAGGGCCTCATTTTAAATGAGGATATTGATATAATAGGCATCATAGAAACTTGATGGAATGAGGATAATCAATAGGATAAACTAATACCAGGGTACAATATATATGTGAAGGACAGAATAGGTCGTATTTTTGGTGGAGTGGCACAATATGTGAAACAAAACAGAGAGTCAAATGAAGTAAAAATCTTAGATGAACCAAAAACTTAATAACAATGGGGGATTTCAACTATCCCCTTATTGACGGGTACATGTCACCTCAGGATGGGATGCAGGGATAGCATTTTTAAACCCTTTAAATGTCTGCTTTTTGAAGCAGCTGGAACCCACACAAGGAGAAGCAATTCTTGATTTAGTGCTAAGTGGAGCACAGGATCTGGTCCAAGCTGAGCTGCTTGATAATAGTAACCAAAATATAACCACATTTAACATCCCTGTGGTGGGGAAAACAACACAGCAGCCCACCATGGTAGAATTTAATTTTAGAAAGGGGAACTACACCAAAAATGAGGAAGTTTGTTAAACAGAAATTCAAAGGTACAATGCCAAAAGTGAATTCTTTGCAAGCTGCATGGAGACTTTCAAAGACATCATAATAGAGGCTTAATTTAAATGTATACCACAAATTAAAATAAACATAGTAAGAGGACCATAAAAGTGCCACCATAGCTAAAAACAAAGTAAAAGAAGCCGTTAGAGGTGAAAAGGCATCCTTTAAACAATAGAAGTTAAATTCTACTGAGGCAAATAAAAAGGACTGTAAACTCTGGCAAGTGCAGTGTAAGAGTATAATTAGGAAGGTGAAAAAAGAATCTGAAGAACAGCTAGCAAAAGACTCAAAGTACCAACAATTTTTTTTAAGTACATCAGAAGCAGGAAGCCTGCCAAATAAGCACTGGGGCCACTGCATGATTGAGATACTAAAGGAGTACTTAAGGATAATAAAGCCATTGTGGAGAAACTAAATGAATTCTTTGCATTAGTCTTCACGGCTGAGGGTATGAGGGAGATTCCCAAACCTGAGCCATTCTTTTTACATAACAAATTTGAGGAGCTATCCCAGATTGACTTGTCATTAGAGGATGTTTTGGAAAAAACTGATAAATTAAACAGTGTGATGGGGCAAGGCCAGAGAGCTATAGGAGGGTGCTAGGGAACAGATATGTTAGTTCCAGACTAAACAAATCCCTGCTACCTTTGGAATCAAATGGCAGTTGGTCAGGTTAATCAAGACACCTGGGGCCAATTAAGAAGCTTCTAGAAAGCAGTAGAAACAGCTAGCCTGATTGGGACACCTGAAGCCAATCAGGGGCTGGCTGAAACAAGTTAAAAATCTCCCAGTTAGTTAGGTGGGGGTGGATGTCAGGATCTGTGGAAGGAAGTTGTGCTGTTGGTGAGACTGAGCAGTAGACAACATATCATATGCAAGGAAGGAGGCCCTGAGGTAAGGGTGAAGTGGAGTTTGAAGAAGCGGAGACTGCTGTGGGGAAGTAGCCCAGGGAATTGTATTGTGTTTTGTGGCTAAAAGGTCAGCCATCTTAGCTGATACTATTAGGGTCCCTGGGCTGGAGTCTGGAGTAGAGGGTGGGCTCGGGTTCCCCCGTTTCTGCCTCCCCTAATTAGTCACTGAGATTGGGAGACAACAGAGACTGTGCCAGGAAGGATAGTTTCTCCTCACTGGCTTATGATGAAAATGGTTCAATAAACTGTGACTTTGTCTCTAGAGAGAGTAGGGCTACGTGGATGGTCACAGTGAGCCTCTGAGGCTAGTGAAAATCCACCAGGAAATGCAGGATCCACAAAGATAAGGACAGAGCTTTGTCACAACAGGTATACATCACCAGGACCAGATGGTATTCACCCAAAAGTTTAAATCAGCTTCTATACTAAATGACTGGAGGATAGCTGATGTGATGTCATTTTTTAAAAAAGTTCTGGTAGCAATCCTGGCAATTACAGACGAGTAAGCATAACTTCAGTATCAGGCAAATTGGTTGAAACTATAGTAAAGAAAAGAACTATGAGACATATAGATGAACACTTTTTGTTGGGGAAGAGTCAACATGTTTTTCATAAAGGGAAATCATGCCTCATCAATCTACTAGAATTCTTTGATGGGGTCGACAAGGGTGATCCAGTGGGTATAGTGTACTTAGATACAGTGGAGCCCTGCTATAACGTGACCAATGGGATCCAAAAAATTCCATTGTGCTAAATGTGGGTTCGCTTTATAGCGGGGTTCCATTCCCAGCAGGTGGGGGGTTGCAGCTTTTCTCCCTGCTGCCCAGCAGGGGAGAGAAGCTGTGGCCCCAGGCCTGCTGGGGACAGAGAACTCCGGGGCTCAGACTGCAGCCCCAGAGTTCTCTGTGGAAGCTGCTGCCCGCCCGCCTGCTGGGGGCAGGGAACACCGGCACCTGCAGCCCCCGGAGTCCCCTGTCCCAGCAGGCGCTGGGCCGCAGCTTCTCTCCCAGCGGGGAAGCTGGGCAAGAAGCTGCGGCC
>ML677334.1:9943172-9960365 GCA_007922305.1 Dermatemys mawii | reverse complement strand
CGGAGCTGCGGCTTCCACAGGGAACTCCTGGGCTGCAGTCTGCAGCCCCGGAGTTTTCTGTCCCAGGCAGGTGGGGGCCGCAGCTTCTCTCCCTGCTGGGCAGCAGGGAGAGAAGCCTCAGCCCCGACCTGCAGTCCTGAGTGCTCTGTCCCTGGCAGAGGAGGCTGCAGCTTCTCTCAGCGCTGCCCAGCAGAGGAGAGAAGCCGTGGCCCCCGCGCCTGCTGGAGACAGAGAACAAGGACTTGGGAGCCACGGTATAATCACGCTATAACCGAACTCGCGTTATTGCGGAGCGTGTTACACCGGGGCTCCACTGTAGTCAGAAGCCATTGACAAGGTCCCTCACAAAGGCTCTTAAACAAAGTAAGTTGTCATGGGATACGAGGGAAGGTTCTCTCCTGGATCAGTAACTGGTTCAAAGAGAGAAAACAAAGGGTAGGAATAAATTATCCGTTTTTAGAATGGAGAGAGGGGTCTGTACTGGACCCAGTCCTAGGTAACTTATTCATAAATGATCTGGAAAAAGCGGTAAACAGTGAAGTGTCAAAATTTGCAGATACTTCAAAATTATTCATGATAATTAAGTCCCAGGCAGACTGCAAAAAGCTACAAAAGGATCTCACAACTGGGTGACCGGGCAACAAAATGGCAGATGAAATTCAGTGTTGATAAATGCAAAGTAATGCACATTGAGAAACATAATTCCAACTATATATATAAAAATGGAATATTAATTAGCTGTTACCATTCAAGAAAGAGATCTTAGAGTCATTGTGGATAGTTCTCTGAAAACATCCACCTCGATGTGCAGCATCAGTTAAAAAAGTGAACAGAATGTTGGGAATGATTAGGAAAGGGATAGATATAAGTTGGAAAATATCATATGGCTTCTATATAAATCCATAGTCACCCACACCTTGCATACTGTGTGCAGTTCTGATCATCCTGTCTCAAAAAAGATATATTGGAATTGGAAATGGTGTTAAAAGGGCAAGAAAAATCATTAGGGTATGGAATGGCTTCCATATGAGGAACAATTAATAAGGCTGGGACTGTTCAGCGTGGAAAAGAGATGACTAACACGGGATGTGATAGAGGTCTATAAAATCATGCCTGGTGTGGAGAAAGTAAATAAGGAAGTGTTATTTACTCCTCATAACACAAAAACTAAGGGTCACCCAATTAAATTAATAGATAGCAGGTATAAAACAAACAAAAGGAAATTTCTTCACACAATGCACAGTCAACCTGTAGAACTCTTTACCAGAGGATGTTATGAAGGCCAAGATTATAACAGGGTTAAAAAACAAACAAACAAAAAAACCCTAGATAACTTTTACGGAGGATAGGTCCATCAATGGCTATTAGCCAGAATGGGCGGGAATGCAATACCATGTTCTGAGTTGACCCTAGCTTCTGTTTGCCAGAAGCTGGGACTTGGCGATGGGATAGATCACCTGATGATTACTTATTCTACTCATTCCCTCTGAAGCACCCGGCTTTGGCCACTGTCAGCACTGTCAGAAAGAGAATAGTGGTTGAACCTCTCTCTGGATGTTTTTACGTTCTCAAAAAGGAACTAATTTTTTTGTAAAAAAACCATATAACTTCCCTGAAGGCCTTTTTCACTAAATTACAGCATAAGTCTATATCAAGGAAAACTGAAAATTTTGCTGTGGAAGCATTTTTGACATTACAAATATTTTTTAAAAAATGTTTGTTTTTTTTCCACATGTGGGTTCGTTGGTTGTTCAGTGTTCATTACCATTCCATACTATTCCCCTTGGCACTTTTAGGATTACATATTGGGTATTACTTCTACTTCATTGATACTTTGTAATGGTAAAATATGGCTGTGTACTTTCAGAATCACTCCCTTTCCCCCCTATTTTTTTAAAAACTTTTTCTGTGTTATCAAAATTAAGGCTGAATTAATTTCGGAAATCAGAACTGAAGCCATATATTAGTCGCTCTCTCTCTCTCCTCCCACACACCCCCCCCCCACCGCCCCGATCAGAATGTTGTAAAACTGTCTAAAGAAGAGCTGAAGAGGATAACATTAGTCTGTGTCTCTGCAGACAAACCTTTAACATTTAATGAGGAAGTTTAATAAAAAGTAAATGTCTGCTGAGAATGCAAATCTGTATGCATGACTTGCTGTGGTTTGCTACATTGTTAAAATCTCAGATGGTTTAATGTTGAACGAAAACTAAGAAGTAAAAATAAGGTGAAGATTTCTGAAGGCTAGGAGTTCCTGTTTGCATGAATGAACTGCACTGGGCTGAATTCTCAAAGGAATTCTCAAGGATTGTGAAACAGAAACAGTCAACAAGATATAGCTTGAATTTCATTCTGCACAAGAAAACAGTAATTTCTGCAGCAAAGCCATAACACTTGAATTCCAACTGTGCAGTTTGATAAAAGGTCCTGAGTACGCATTCTAGAAAGTCTTTAATTTTCATTTTTGTTCCCTTTTAGCAGCAAATAAAAATGAAATCATAAGTAAATAAGTATATATGCATATTTATTACTCTTTATGAATAAATAATAAAATGCCCAGATTATTTTAAACAATGGCGTCTTCTTGGTATAGAATCATGATAACACTTCAATCTATTAATTTTTTCAGTGTATTAATTTCCAAAAAAAAAAAAAAGAGGACTTTTGGGGGCCTACATGTTTTTTGCTTGGTCTCAACCCTGCAATGCTTAATTTCACCAATTTAAATGTTATCTGAAAATGAAAGAAGTTTTTTCATTTGTTATTTTTTTTCTCAAATTTGTTGTTTTTCTTAGATACGAAAAAGCTATTTTTTTTACTTCACTGAAATATTCATAGAAATGGAAGACTGAGATGGATCTCAAGAGGTCATCTAATCTACCCCCAGCATTTAGGCAGGACGAAGTATAGCTACACCATTTCTGACTGCTGATTTTCTAACCTATTTTTCTTTAAAACCCCAAAGCATAGGGAATCTACAATGTCCTTTGGAAATCTATTCCAGTGCTTAACTAAATTTATAGTTAGAATTTTTTTCCCTAATATCTAACATAAATCTCCCTTGCTGCAGACTAAGCCCATTATTACTTGTCCAACCTTTAGCCCTCTTTATAATAACCTTTAACATATTTAAAGACTGTTGTCAGTTGGCTGCCCAGCCCTCTTAGTCTCAAGACTAAACATATCCAGCATTTTAACCTCCTATGTCTTACACGTGATCCTCCTGTTATAACACCTCAGAATCATATTAGCCTTTTTTCACAACTGCATCATGTTGTTGACTCATATTCAGTTTGTGATCCACTATAACCCCCAAATCCTTTTCACCAGTGCTACCACTTTGCCAGTTATTCCTCATTTTGTAGGTGTGCATTTGATTTTTCCTTCCTGAGTGTAGTATTTTGCCCTTGTCTTTATTGAATTTTATCTTGCTGATTTCAGACAAATTCTCCAATTTTTCCAAAGTTGTACTGAATTTGCATAGTGTCCTCCAGAGTTTTTTTAGCTTCTCCAAATTTCATAAGCATACTCTCCACTCAATCTTCTAAGTCATTAGTGAAAACTTTAAATAGTACCAGGCCCATGACAGATTCCTGATGTATCCCACTAGATATCCCTTCCCACCTCCCCATTTGGATAGCAAACCACTGATAACTATTTTTTTTGAATACAGTCTTTCAACACGTTTTTCACTTACCTTACAGTAATTTCATCTAAAACAGATTTCCGTAGTTTGCTTGTGAAAAATATCATGTGGGACTATTTCAAAAGCCTTACTAAAATGAAGCCATCCCATCTCAGCCCGTCTCTTCTCATCCACTATGCCAGTAATTCTGTCAAATGAAGAAACAATTTTGGTTTGGCATGATTTATTCTTGGCAAATCTGTGTTGGCTATTAAACATTTATCTGCAATATGTTTACATAAAGATTATTTAATCATTTGTTCCAGTATCTTTCCAGGTATTGAACTTTGGCTGAATGGTCTATAATTCCCCAGATCCTCATACTGATGATAAATGATAGTTGCTATGTTTGCCCTTCTCCAGTCTTCTGGGACATCACTCAACCTCCATGAGTTTTCACAGATAATTATTAATTGTTCTGAATTTGCTTTTACTAGTTTCTTAAGCATCCTAGAGTGAATGTTATCAGGCTTTGCTGACTTTAATACATCTAATTTATCTAACTGCATCGTAACCTGTTCTTTCCCTGTTCTAGCTTGTTCTCTTTCTTCTTTGTTA
Organism: Dermatemys mawii; assembly: GCA_007922305.1. Classification (NCBI taxonomy): domain Eukaryota; kingdom Metazoa; phylum Chordata; order Testudines; family Dermatemydidae; genus Dermatemys; species Dermatemys mawii. Next base: position 9,956,122 of record ML677334.1, on the reverse strand, counting down.
TTAATGTTGTGTTAAGTATCTGTTTACTATTTATCTTTTTAGTGAGTATTGAAGGAAAATTGATTTAAACACCTCAACTTCTTGGTGTTGTCCATTATCAGCTCTTCTTTCCTCCTTGGTACTGGGCCTACATTTCCCTTCCTATTTGGTTGTTCCTAATCATAGGCACCAACTTTTCCTGGTGCCAGCGGGTGCTTGCACTCCCCCAACCCTGCCCTTACCCTGCCCCATTCCAACCCCTTCCACCAAGTCCCTGCCCTAACTCATCTCCCTCCCTTCCCCTATTGGACGCATTCCCCAAATACCCAACCTAGCCCCACTTCTTCCGCACTTTGTCCTCTGAGTGTGCCACATTCCCGCTCCTCCCAACTCTCTCCCACAGCTTGTTACACCATGAAACAGCTGTTTCATGGTGGTAAGCGCTGTCAGGAAAAGTGAGAAAACTGTGCTCAGAAGAGGAGGTGAAGGCAAATTGGGGCAGGAGGGGTGGGGCAGGGAGCGGCCGGTGGGTGCAGAGCACCCACCAATTTTTCCCCATGGGTGCTACAGTCCTCCAGATGCCTTTCTACTTCTAGGAAAAAAGGTACTGAAGTCCTGGACTATCCCAAAAATGCAATTTAAGATGTTAGTTGCACTCTGTAAAATCTTAAATGGCCTGTAATGTGCTACTATGAGACCTCCATTTTCTCTCCCTGTTTTAGATCCTCATAGCAGTGATCAGCAGAGGCACTCAACTTGTATACTTCTCTATTTAAAAGAGAGAGGGATTGTGGGAAAGGTGTTCACAATGAAATATCAGCTTTGGAACTTACTCCTCCTATGCCTTCTGAAAAAGCCCATATTTGTTGATGTGCAGAAGCTTCTTCAAAGCTCATATGTTTTCCAAGCTTTGGGAAAGATGCTTATATGGGCTAATATGGAGCTAATATGTTTTGACAGGGTAGGCATTTGCTGGTAATTACTGTTTTTGCGGATAGGAAAAGATTGCAGTTTTTACTGTGTTTTATATATCTGTAGAAGCTGCCTAGGTGGGTAGGTGGTTTTGGTTAGTTAATACTTTTAAATTAATACAGTCACTTTGTTCCGGTGTCCCTGGCATTGACGGGAATGAAATACTGAAATAAAATACTTCAAGATAAAATAATAAATCTATTAATAAAAAGTATAAGTAAATTAATATGGAAAGTCTGTAGTCAGCAGAGAGTTTAGACTATCCTCAGGTACAGAGAAGATATAGCTGTTTCATGTTGATGTCTATATTATTGCTGAAGAGGGTGTAAGTTCATTCTTCAGGCAGTTAGGCAAGATGTAAAACAGAGCATTTGTTGTTACATGAAGTTACCTGTCATGATTTGCTGAAACTTGTACTATGAACATTAAGTATGGTCACCACAGTAAAAATGGCCATATGAATTTCAATAACAGTTTATGGAGATAACATATTATTTCGCTTTTCAGCTTATTGTACTTCAAAAATAATTCAGTCATCTTGAACTAAAATAATTGCATGCCGGTGTATTTGTTACACTTCTGTATAGTTATTAAAACTTGGATAAAAATAAATGGTCAGGTGATTATTGACTGTTTGATCTATATTTAACTTTTCAAATTAAACAAGATAGTCTCAAATTTCACTCTTTCCCAAGTATTCAAGTTATTTATGTGAGTAGAGTTAACAACTACATAGGATAGCAATTCTCAACATTATAGGGTATATGCTAATCACCAGCTTGGAAGTAGAAAGTAATTTTCATCTGCAGCATATAACATTGCACTATATCATGGATGCTTCCTTAAGCATTTACAGGTCCTGATCCTGCAAAGACTCACACACTTACTTGATTATGACTGAGTCCCATTGACCTCAAATAGTTCAATTCATGGTGCATAAGTATCTGCAAGATCAGCGCCATAGGCCTTGAATATCACTGCCAGATGTATGATAACACTAGAAATGAGCTAATGGTCTATTTCAATATTACAATTCTTATATATCTCATTATTGATATTGGCAACTCTATGCGTGGAAATAGGAAAGCTGAAGCTACGTGGAGGAGTGGGACAAAGAGTGAACCTCCAGAACTAACCCTCCTTGCACTAACTGGGTTCTTGAAAATAGTATCCAAATGAGTTAGCAAAAAAGATTTATAATCAAGTATTTACTGAAGAAACTACAGCAAATTTCAAAGTTTCTTTATTGCAACTAGAACCATCATGAACTTCTCTGCTGCACTTTATCAACACAGCAATTCACACAGTTTAATCTCTCTAGAGTGCAGTTCATAACCCTGTTCCACCTTATGACATAGTAGGAGCTGCAATATATAATTTGTTAAAAATATCTGTTAACCACAGCAAGAAGGCTGTTCCCAGGTGTTTCTGTTATTGCAGGAATTCTGTCTCTGAAATTCCATTGATAGTCTTGTAGAAAGCAGTTTTAGGTTTACATTTTTGTTCTTTGGAGTCTTCTGATTTCTGTACTTCAATTGTTTTACACCTTTTGTTGTTTTCTGGTGCTCCACGGGTGTGATTTAAAATGAATATGTCTTTCCAGATTAGTATCTGCATTAAATGTTGGACTTATCTCAACATATATAATTTCAGTGTGTTAAAAATCTTGATCTGGATATGAATTTTGAAATTTCTGCTATCTTTACATAATGAGCCAAAACAGAACCCCAGATTTTAACACCCATATTTTTTACAGTTAGATACTAAGGTGATAACACCTTAAAAATATGAAAGGATGGAAAAGAGAGGATCAATTCTGCAATGTGATTTTTTTCTCTATCTAGAAAAAGGGTTGCTAGAAAAAAATGGAAATTTTGGAAGTGCATTTAAAAATAATTGTTTGACTGGGGATCTGGAACTTTTATCAACTAAACCTTTTTTTTTTCTGGATGTACAGGCACCTCTGTTCTACAGGTGACAGCTACAGATGCAGATGACCCTACCTATGGGAACAGTGCCCGGGTGGTATACAGTATTCTTCAGGGACAGCCATACTTCTCTGTTGACCCTAAAACAGGTGGGCAATTCATATTTCTTATAGTCTGATGCACCTGAAAGATTGCAATCTGGTAGATTGTAACCCAACATTATGAAAGATTTTTTTCTTCTATTAAATTGTACCATTGACTTGAACACTTTGAGCTATGAGAATTGAAATCTTGTACTATACATTCAAATGAAATGTCTGTGTATAGAATTAATTCTTCAAGGAGTTGTGATATGAACCATTCAGTCAAAGTGGAATATCACATTTTTGTACTTTCAGGCTTAGGCTCAACAAACCACTCAACTGTGCCTCTTAAGTTATTATTTTAAATCTTTGGCTTGCCTGTAGGAGAGGCTTAGCAGGATTATTGAATGTGAGCTTCAACACACATACCATAAGAAACAAATATTATGTTTGCATTTTCTAAAACTGCAGTATTGTCATTAGACTGAAAATGTGTTCTGTATGACTCAAGGAGCAGACTGAGCTGAAATTATAAAGTTTAAGCTCTGCGCGTCATTTATGCTCCTCCCCCAAAGATACATAAAGCATAAAACAAGATTAAAGAAACCCAATTAGCTTATTAGAATAAGAAATGTCTACCAAGTTGGGGTGTTCAATATTGCTTGAATTTCCTGAACCCCATTAACTTGTCTATCGTTTGATGACAGACATTTTGTTTTATTTAACATGATTATTATCTTTAATAACAAGGCTGTTTAATTTCATACAGTATTCATTTTAGATGAATTTAATCCTTGATGTTTTTTCTCCCCCTCTGCCACATCCAAAAACAAATCCTCATAAGCTAGCAAAATTTTGCTATGGAGGAAAGAGATCACTACTATTTATGAAAGAAAAAAATGCGTTTGGAATTGTAAGACATGAAATAAATGCAGACACTTTATATGCATATATGTTCACAGAAAGCTTGTTACATGTGCATGTATGCGCTTGTATGTGTGTATATTTACCTCCATATGCACAAGTGCTAGAGGAGTAAATAAGTACTATGTGGTGTGAGGTAAGAATATCTGAATCTGGCCCTTAGTAATTATAAAACAATGCATTTTTATCAGGAACAATGGATTCTAATTCTCCCTGACATGTCTCAAGACAAGAAGACCGTAGACTCAGATCGAAACACAAAATTTTGTGCTGTGTCTTTAAGAGGTGTAGCACAAACCTCCCAGATAGGGGAGGGGGATTAAGGTGGTGTTATATCATCTTTTCTTGCCCTGAGATTTATGGAGGCTGAAACAGCCCTTGGTGTAAATTAGGCAATCCTATAGTTGAGGAGTCTAAACCATGTTGCCTATTGGCAGCAATGTCATCTAGAATCCACTTTTGTGGTGTCCCACACACATTCCCTAGTCTGAGATTTGCAGAGATGGCCTCTCCTCCATTCCTATGGTGGCTGGATAAAAGATTTTCAAAGCCCTTTGTGCTGCCACAGTCTAAAGTATAAAGCAGCATAAAGATTCCAAAGCGGAAGGGAGAATTCCCTCTCTACATTATTTCTTGATGAACTTGTTAAAACAATAAAAGTTTGCTAACTTTTATCCAGCAAAAATGATCTAGGGTACCAAGAAATACATTAATGAGGCTTGTAATATTTTACGCTTCAAGTTGCTCATGCAGCTTCCAGTGAGGCGAACTCACCTTCTGGTTTAGAGTGTTGAGAACAAAATCTTCCCAATATTGAATTCAGACAACTAGATACAGATGTGTATGTATATGTGTGTGTGTGTGTGTGTGTGTGCGCACGCGCATATAGCTGTACCAGATCCTTTAGAAAGAATTCAGTGTTTTTTGAAGGTCATAACTTGTCTGTATTTAATTGGCCAAGCATTGTGTTTAATAGTTGATTATTTTTAGAATTGTATTAAGGTAGATCTTATAGCGTAAGATTATTTTAAAGTAAATTGCATCTTAAAAAATATGAGAAAAAATGGAAATGCAGAATTCAGTTTATGCAGATTTTCTCATCCTTGTACCCCACCACACTATGCACCATCCACATAATATCAGATCACAGCTGTGATAACTATAGCACTCATTTTTGCCATCTATATTTTTACTTTATTTGGTCATTCTAAGGCAATGTTTCATCTAGTTCTTTCTGGAGAAAGAGATATTCTGTAAATTGGAGTTATTACATAACCAATGGATGGCTCGAAATGCAGATTTGGTTGTGTGTGAATGTTTGAAAGTTAGGCCCACATTAGGAAAGAGAATAAGACAGTTGAAGTGGTCTTTGTACTCAGAAAGTGGATGGGAGTATATTTGACATTAATTTCTGAAGCCTTGATGAGGATCGGTCTTATAAACTTATGCGGTTTTGAGGCTTTATTTAAATAAGATGTAAAAATATGATGACTTCTTGACTATATTGGAAATATACGATGGGAGAAGAATAGGTTTTATTCCTTATATGGAAGGTAAAAAGTGAGACATTGATAGAAATGGCTGATGTGGGCAGAGAAAATGGAGAAAGGTATTTCACTTGGCAGTAGTTCCGATAACATCAGTATGGTGAGTTTGATATGATACAGTGGGAATATTAAGATACTGGAAAATGAAGAAAAAGGTGTAATGTGTGGCTGTAAGTTGTTTGTAATCTAGATGTAGAACAGTCAGAAATATAACAGGAGAATATGAACTGTTTGATAGTCTGTGTAAAATCTTAATTCTGAACTTCAAGATTTTCAATCATTTCTATGCTTTACAACTACAATAGGTTACTTTTCCCAAAGTCTTTATTTCTTCTACTCTGTCTTAATTAAGATTTTATCATAGTTTATAACTTAATGTATAAAATGATATACAAAAAACTAAATGTAGATGGATTTGATACAACCTGGAAGAGGGAGAAAGAGAGAGAGTCTTATAAACTCTCCAGGAGTGCATGCAACAGTTATCGAAACCCACAGGAGTCTGTCACAATTCTTAAAGCTTCTTGGAGTCTTTGGCTGGAGACATCTTAAATCTTTTATACCTAGCTGTCTGTTGTGAATACTAACTTTAAGAAATACACTGCTTGTAACTACAGATAATTTGAACCCAGTACTATGCAATTTACAAGTCAAAGACTTTAATTCTGGACTTCACAGAGATGTACTTTGATAGCTCAAAAATTAAATCATCACACTTTCAAAAGTTAGAGTTGGAGAATAAAACAGTAGTCACTGAAAAGAGTAAAACAAATTTGAAATATTTTGAACAATGGTGTTTTTTTTAAGTTAGACTTTCAAAAATCAACAGTTTTCACATTTTTGATTTTTTATGTCATAAGGCATTTTCTTAGTTACCCTCAAATAATTAAAAAAAACATTAAAATAAAATAAAACAAGATACTTCCCTGGCAAAACAGTATGTGCAAAAATTTCAGGCAAATATTTTAGTCATCATCAAGGTAGAGGGATGTCTCAAGTGGAAACTTAACCACAGCCAATCGTTATCAAAGCTTACGGTTTATAACATGCTTTGATTACAAAAAGGTGCTCTATAAGTTTTAAGTATTATTATTTATTCACTTACTACTCTTAGTAGTTCTGCTGTGGAAAATTGAACTGGACTCTTTTCTTCCTTGCTTCACATCTTCAGCAAATGATCATCTATGTTCTGACTATAGAATATGTATTACTGGTGCTCATGAAAGAAGAAAAAACTGTGAAGAGATTTATTTTTAGATCCCAGATTATGTTAGCAGAATTAACCTGCACTAACTTAATGTGAGACCAGGATGTGACTGATATACTGTAACTCCCCAGTTAACGTCCTCTCACTTAACATTGTTTCCATCTTACGTCCCTGCTCCATTACAGAACATGCTCTGTTTAAAGTTATACTATGCTCCACTATAATGTTGTTTGGCTTTCTGCTTTGTCCACAGCTGGCAGCCCCGTTATCAGCTCTCCTATGCTCTCCCCCATACCATCACCTCCTGCCCACAGGTGGACCCCTCTGATCAGCTTCTTCCCTCTGCTCCTCCACCTCCTGCCCATGGCAATCAGCTGGTTTGTGGCATTAAGGACGGAGGACGAGGAGTGAGGACTCTGTGTGCAGCCTTCCTCCTCCCTCCCTTGCCTCCCACCCATGTCAATCAGCTGGTTTGTGGAGTTCAGAAAGGAAAGGGGAGGAACCAGGACCCAGCACAAAGGCTCCCCCTTTCTCTCCTGCCTCCTGAATACTGCAACTAGCTGACTGCCACGAACAGGAGGCAGGGGAGGGAGGGGGAAGAGTGAGGGATGTGGCATGCAAAGTAAAGGAGGAGGTAAGGGGAGAAGAGGCGGGTTAAGGGTGGGGACCTATGGAAGAAGTGGAGTGAGTGGGCCGAAGGTGGAACCCCCACTCCCCTGGTGCTTGCAGAGTAGGGGAAGCTGCTGTTGCTGCTGCACAACCTGCTTCTCCTAGCCTACAGCACCTTCAGCCACCTGCCTGCCTCATTGTCTGCAGTGCCAGTGAGCAGTGCCTGTGTGCGGTAAGGTGTGGGGACCTCCTAACTATAGTACTGTATGTACAGTATGTTTGTAAACACACAGCATATGCACACTACCCCTTACCCCCACCACCCCTAGCGATTCAGCATTGCTTTATGGCCCAACGGCTCTGCTTGGGAATAGGGCTCTACACCAACTGCTTGGAGGCCACCAGCTGCCTGCAAAGCAGTTGCAGGTGGTGCACAGCAGAGGCCCTGACTTGCTGTCTTGCTACAGAATAAACAATGTTTTATCTGCTGCCCACCCCTTCGCTGGAGGGAGGTAAGAACACAGGGTGCAGCAGCCTGCCCAAAGCACATTATAGGAATAATGTTCCAGCACTTGCTTTGATGTAGCAAGGGAGAGAAGCAGCAGAAGGATGCGCAGAACCTGGCCCTGCTCCCATGAAAGTCTGTGAAATCCACAGGAGCTTTGCCATTCACTTTAATGCCAGCTACATCTCTCTGTCCCTGCATACACACAGCAGAGAGGGGCACAGCTCTGCAGCAAACATTATTTTCCTACTATTACTACATTGGCTGCAATGCTACCCAGGTGCTGAGTGCATGGTTACTAAGGGAGATACAGCAGGGCCTGTTTTCCAGGGCTAACGTTTTCCGAGAAGAGAAGACAGTGCCCGGATTAGCAGCTAAAGACCATCTAACCTTGTTTCTAAATGGCAATGTTGCCAGAGACATGAAGATGAAACCATTTACAGTGCACCAATTTGAAACATCACATGCTCTCAAGGGATTTTCAACAGAACACCTTCCAGTCATTTGGAGATCCAATAAGAAGGCATGGATAACTGGAGCTATTTTTTTTTCAGAATGGCTGACTCTCTATACTGTTCCTGCATGGAAGGAATACTCTGCCAAGGAAAATCTTGATTTCAAGATTTTATTGCTTATTGATAATGCACTGGCTCATCCAATCAACCTGGATGACCTGTGCGAAAACGTCAGAGTGGTCTTTCTGCCATCTAACACCAAGTAACTCATCCAAGCCATGGACCAAGGAATCAGAACTGCATTTAAGGCATATTACTTAACATTGGTGAGTACTGGGCTGAAATCCCTCAGCATGCATGAATGGTGTGTGAGGGAAGTTGTGGCCTTAATGTGTTAATGATTAAAGAAGATTTAAAGATGTCCCTATATGAAGAAAGATATCCTCGGCTTGGCCAAGAAAGCAGGTTTTGATGAGGTGGAAGAAGGCGACTTTACACAACGTCTGCAGTCACACGGAGAAGAGCTAACCAGTGAAGATCTGGTGCAACTAGAGGTGACTAGAGCAATGGAAGAAAAGGACCAAGAAGTAGAAGAAGAACCAACCCATTGGAATTTGACTGCAAATGTCTTTCTCAAGCTTTCCAAATGATTGAAGCTGGCTTGCAAGTCCTGAGTGGTGATGATCCTAACAGGGAACATAACACCAAAGTGATTAGGGGAGTTGGTCATCTAATGACTTTCTATAAAGAAATTTACTAAGGAAAAAAAGGAAAACAAAACAACAATCTCTAGATGTGTTTTTTTGAGTTCAGAAGGTTCAGCATGAACAACAAGAGGATCAGCCAGCTAATCCACTGTCTTCCACTCTCTCACTCCACCACCTCAACCAAGCTTCATAGTCATCGATGATGACTGCATTAAATTGTTTTTTTAAAAATTGTTTAAAACTTATACCTGTATTAAATTATTGGTTTAAAATATAATGTCTTTTGTCTGTCCAAAAAAAAAAAAAAAGAAAAAAATCCCCTGGAACCTAACCTCCCCTATTTACATCAATTCTTATGGGGAAATTGGATTCACTTAACTTCGTTTCTCTTAAAGTCACATTTTTCAATAACATAACTATAATGTTAAATGAGGAGTTACTGTATAGGGAACCCTAGGGTAATAGTCTTCCCCATCTATCTCCATATTATAACTAAAGACATTGTAAGGTAATTAAGTTATCAGTGGATATGTATGGTTATAGAACAAGTAAATTGATAAATATATTAGGGCAAAGTGGCATTTTTTAAAACAATGAATACTGGTATTATTGGTGGAACTTTTTGAAGAATCAAGAAATGCTTTTAAATACTTTTTTGACATTTATACATTGCTTGTTCTATAGTTCTTGATAGATAGAGAGCTGAGTTACAAATTTCAGATCTCAACTTTCCTAATATTTGGGAGATCTTGAATCCAGGCTTTTGATTTGGAATTGTCTCCACTAATTAAACTCCACATCAAAACTCTTTGTTCATAGAAATAAGTGTATTAAATCAAAATTATATAATAAAGATAGATAAGCTGAAAAGCTCTATAGACTGAAAGTACAATACACATATCTTGCTGTATTAGTGCATGATCAAAAGCCCACAAGTTGCTACGAATCTTTCCTTGAGTGTATTACTCCAAAAATAGCTTTAATAATTCACTCAATGGTATAAGAAATATGAAATCGATATGCAGACATACTTGATGAACTTTATTAAAAATATACAGTGTGCAATATTCATTAGCAATTTACTGAGACTTGTACAATGATAGAATTTATCTTTTTCACACTAACAGTTTATCTTAAATCTATTAAATATTCTGAAATGTATGTTATGAAAATCTGACTCCTGACACTAATTTGAAATATAGAAATTGATGCAGGGGAAATTCTTGAACCAAAGTCTCTGAACAAGTCATGAAGAAAAGTTAAATATTCAGATTACACAGAAAATGTACTTTAAAATGATTGGGTGGGTGGAACCGGATTGCAACAATACACCAGAATTCATAATCGTAGATCAGTTATTCTTGTGTTTGAAAATATTAGTTTAGAAGTTTAAATTATAAAGCAAAATATTTGTGAGAGAATATTTCTGCAAACTGGTATAAACAAGATAGGAGAGATGTGGCCTTATTTTGTGTTTTTCAAGAATGCAATCAGATTGCAATGGCTTCAAGCATTCCTCATAAGAAATCACTCATTTACAACAGCTCCGGACTGGTTCTTTTACCGAGTACAATAATAATGATATTAAAATATGCTAATACAAAGAAGGGAATTGCAGGTAGTTCCAAATATAAGGATGTGTCACATGTGCCAAACTGACTATCTCTGTGATTTATAACATATGGCCACTTCTGTTTTGTATAGCATAATATACTTACCCATAGTTCACAAACAACACTTTGATTTTGTGGTATAAAAATCTTTAAAGAATGATTTTACCTAAATGTATTTATAATTCACTATGGGGCGGGAAGGTGGAGGGAGTGAGAGGGACAAACAGCACTTGATACGAGCTCATAAACCAACTGAATACTGTAGGACATAAAATTTGGGTATCTTCATTTATTTTTGACATGTTAAATCATTCTGCATAATAGTAATATGTGATGAAACTTATTAACATTAATAATTTATAATCATGGTATTGCTATACAAACATGTATATAGCAATATGCTACAAAGACTTAAGTGCTCACCCCACTGCAGCTCACTTAAAATGGGGGGGTACTAATGGTACAGGCACACTTATAGTTGTATTCCTATTTTAGATAGAGTATATCTATATAAAATAGTGCAACTATTAATGTGTCTACATTACCATTAGTTCTGAATTTTTAAGTGAGCTGAAAGGGGGTGAGTACTTGAGTCTTTGTAGTTTTAGGTGGTGTGATTTTCTTCTTTGTATGTTTGATGGTTTTGGTCACATTGGGCAGGATTGTGGCTTTTAAGCAAGGAGGGTACAGCATCCCTTTGTTTCCATGCAGAGGTCATCCACAGAGCACAACACACTACAGGAAGGGCAGATCACGATGTTTTTTTTTATTTTTTATTAATTTTTAGTATTAGTATCTGTTAAGGGTCCTGATCAGGGCACCATAGTGTTCAGTGGTGTACATATACAGGTCATAAAAACACAGCCCGCACTCCAGAGAACTTGCAGTTTGAAGCCTTGACTACAGAGAAATTTGTACCAACTTAACTGTCTCTGTTTAGGTTTCAGAGGGGTAGCCGTGTTAGTCTGTATCAGCAAAAGCAATAAGGAGTCCTTGTGGCACCTTGGAGACTAACAAATTTGTTTGGGCATAAGATTTCATGGACTAAAACCTGCTTAAGTGGAGCGGCATGCTCTGTTAGTAACATGGCACTGATAGAGAAGACCTTGATTGACATGGTCATTCTCCAATATGACCTCCATTTGACACTACAAAGCAAAAATCAGTCAAGTATAATAATTCATTTGGATTATGTAGTGGAGGTATAAGTAAATGGTCTGAGTTATAATTGTAGGTAAGACTTTCAAGACTCTCTATGCTTGCTTGCATAATGTAAATAGAATTTATCTTCAGCAAAATTCCATTTTTCATGTAACAATTCTTGCAGAGTTCTTAAGGTTTAATTATTGAGCTACAAAGGTTTAGGGCCTTTAATCATGTCAAGACGGTAGTACAATATAATAAGCCAGATCATGAATTTACTCTAAGTCCATTTCAATGGGCAGCACTCAGCTGTAGTGTCTCAGCAGCTGAGCAAGCAGGGAGTTGTAAATGATTCAAAGTTCCCTCCCTGCTCTAATGTGAAAGTAATCTAAGCTACTTATACGTCCCCTGTTGCCTTAGTATCTGAGCACCTCACATTTTTTTAAACATATTTATCCTCACAACACCCCTGTGAGCAGGAGAGTACTATCATCCCCATTTTACAGATGGGGAACTGAAGAACAGAAAGAGGTGACTTGTTCAGGTCACAGAAGGAAGTTGATGCAGAAGAAAGAATTAGACTCAGATCTTCTAAATCCTGTGCTATTGTCAACGATCTTCCATAAAAAAACAGCCACAGCCAACTATGAGCCCCACCAAACAGGCTTGGCTTTAGCTTTAGCTTAGATCAGTAAGGAATGTACTTATGCCAAATTTATATTAGACTTTTAATTAAAATGTTTCCAGAAGAGAGTTTCACCATTGTAAATAAATCAATTTCTAAATGGAAACCAAACAGGACAGTCTCTATGCAAAAAAATAAGTGGATGAAAATCAGATATCAAGTATTGTAACATTCAGAAACAAGTGGGAGAGCACTTTAAATCCCTGGACACTCAATAACAGACTTAAAAGTGGGAATTCTTCAACAAAAAAACTTCAAAAACAGACTTTCAACGAGAAACTGCAGAACTGGAATTAATTTGCAAACTGGACACCATCAAATTAGGCCTGAATAAAGACTAGGAGTGGACGGTCGCTTCAAGAAGTAATTTTCCTTCTGCCGATACTCACATCTTCTTATCAACTATTGGGAGTGGGCAACATCCACCTTTATTGCATTGGCCTTGTTAACGCTACAAAAGTAATGTTTCCCTCTCTTGATATTCACCCCTTCTTGTCAACTGTTGAGAAGAGGCCACTTCCACCTTAAATGAATTGGTCTCATTAGCACACACACACACACACACACACACACACACACACACACACACACAC
>ML677334.1:9743050-9943162 GCA_007922305.1 Dermatemys mawii | reverse complement strand
TAAGGCTATTCCCATAGTTTCATGGGCTGTAATATATATATTGCTTACTGTGTTTTTCACTCCATGCAGTTACTTTCTTCTAATTCTACCAGGTATTCTTCAATGTATTTCTCTGATCCCTGAGCTTTTCTTTTAGTTTTGTTTCTCCTTTCAAGAATTGTTTGGGTTTTTTTACTCTGGTTTTAACAGAGCTACCTTTTAACTAGCAACTAATAATACCCTAAATATTATTATTTCCTTTGCTTTAGATTTCATGGGAATAATTAAGACACAAACTTGAATCTTTCTTACTATGATTATAAGCTGCAATATTCACCAGTCCTTGTTGTATTTCCATTTCTTGTGTTGAGAACGTTCACACATCATTTTTATGTTCCCCAAAGGTTCTCAGGGAAAGGGAAAGATGGTAGGAAAGATGAGTTGTGGGAAGATGAAAAACAGAATGGAAGAAAAATAGCTTGTTGATGCCACTTACTACATTTACCGATATGCTGCTGAGTGCTACAAAACATAGGCTAGGAATATTTAACAAACTAGTTTTGATTAAATAAAGTAGTTTTTGCTGCTCTGCATCTTGTTTTCCTGAAAACTCTATTTTGGCACAACTTAAACTTTCACAGGACTTCCATACAATTAAAATCCTCATTGATTAGGGCTATTTGTCCACTATGATTCGAAGACTACAGGAGAACAAGATGTGCTCCAAAATAGGAGAATGAGGGAGAAGTCCCAAACTGGGGACAGATACCTAGCCATTAATTTCCAAAACAAAAGTACTCAGCAAAGCTTTTGTATAAAGAACAGGGGGAGGCACAACACTGTGTGCAACGTGGTTTAAAAGAAACCAGTGAAATGGTCATGCATCCTTCTCCAAAGCTGTCTGAAAAATGATGCTCAGTTGACAGCCACCATTGGTGACCTAGGTCCCAATAATAGACTTCTGGGGGAAGTTGGAATGCATGAGGAGGAAGAGGAGGTAGGATGCTAGTGTCTAGCATATTTCAGAACTTGATTGACAAAAGGTATTGGACACAGACACATGTCCCAGACAGGACACAGGATGACAGTCATACCACTTAAGAGGCTACAGGGGTTTTACCCTAAACACAGCCAGTTTAATTTTTATTCCAGGAAACAGATAAGAGGATCAATTCAAAGGATAGATAATAGGCTGCCCAGCACTCTAAGATATTTGCCCTTCTCCTGTGGAAATGAAGCTGGGCACTGAGGCTTTTTATTTTTAAAAACAAACAAACAAACAAACAAACAACATCTTCTTTGCCCTTCTGGGCAATTGCTGCGTATGATGTGTGCAGTCCAGCATACTGTTATCTTTATCAGCTTGCTGGCATGATGTCTGCCTACCTGCTAATTGCCAGTCAGCACCAGATCACAATGCTGTTTTCTCAAGGCTTCTAGACATGCCATCTAGAGACTCTAACATCCTGACTCTATAAGCAGAACCATTATCATAAGATGGCATTGTCCCAGTCTTCTGTGGACATATAGCTCCCTTTACCTAAGATCTGTGGATATATTATTATATGCCTATAATTTTGATGCAGTGCCAGGACAGCTTTTCCCTGTGTATTTGTTATACCCAGGTCTTAAACACATGGTGGGGAAGAAGTGAGGTGTGTACTACAGCACAGTTTCTGTTCCCTTACACTTACTACCTGTTTCCCTTGTCCTATGTGTAAATTGCCCTTTGCACAGCATTATTGGAGGTTTGGGTTCTATCTTCTGCATGCTGGGATAGCATAATGGTACTCCAGCTTTTGTGTTTATTATGCATGCTCTTTCCCTTGGCTGATAGCTGCTTGCATCTCTTTTCATATGGCCTCACTTCATTCAGGATACTAGGGCCTATATATATATATATCCACCATATATATATATGGTATATATGTATATATTTGTGTGTGTGTGTGTTGTGACAAAGCTCCAAGTCTGTACTTGTGGGTCCTGCGCTTCCTGGCAGATTTAGGGGCCTCAGAAACTCATCTAGGCCCCAGAGTGACCTCCGTTTCTCAGTATAATTGGCAAGAGTCACCACCTAGTGAGTTACCTTCATCACAGGCCAGTATGGAAGATGGAAAAAAAGGGGGGAGCCCGGGCCCACCCTCTACTCCGGACTCCAGCCCAGGGACCCTAATAGTATCAGCTAAGATGACTGACCTTTTAGGCACAAAACACAATACAATTCCCTGGGCTACTTCCCCACAGCAGTCCCTGCTTCTTCAAACTCCACTTCACCCTTACCTCAGGGCCTCCTTCCTTCAGTATGATATGTTGTCCAACACTCAGTCTCACCAACAGCATAACTTCCTTCCACAGCTCCTGACACCCACAGCCCACCTGACTAACTGGGAGGTTTTTATCTGGATTCAGCCAATCCCTGATTGGCTTCAGGTGTCCCAATTAGGCTAGCTGTTTCTACTCCTTTCTATAAGGTTCTTAATTGGCCCCAGGTGTCTTGATTGGTCTGGAGTAGCCTTTGTTTGGCTATCCAGGGAACAAGGACCTGCACATCCTAAGGCTGATATACCTGCCTTCCAGCACTCTCCTATACCCTTCTGGTCTGACTCCGTCACAGTGTATATATATATATATACACACACACACACACACACACACACACACACACACACATATGCCCTAGTACCCTGAATGAAGTGGGGCCTATATATATGTATATGTATATATTTTTACTGAGTGAAGCTCTTAAAATACCGTACTGGCTATGTTATACTAGCTAATGATTTTGGTGTAAGAAAAAACAATTCCATTTTCTCAAGCTGTAAAATGTGATGTTCGTAAAGTAGGATTATTCTACTTTATTCACAGTTCTATTCTCCCTGTCTTGCTTTTGGCAAGAGATGTATAAGCTTTTTAATTTAAGAGATTTGTAAACATTGTGTTCTGTACAAACACTGTGTAGAAAATTGCATGCATGATAGAAATGTGTTTAACTTCAGGGGGAGGAGAGGAAAAGAAGAGATTTCACCCTTAAACCACACATACATCACTGTAGTTTTTAGCTCATCTGGGATGTGAGCCAGCACAGTGACTCTAAAGATTAATGCACCAGACTCTTAAACACTCTTCCCCTTAGGACCTGTTCCACATGTTAGAAACACTTTGCAGGTCAAATTTCAGTTCTGTGGAGTTAAGTAATATCTTCATGGCTTTTGATTATGCTAACAGTGTCATTCTTCTTGACAATGATTATCTCTTTTGTACTTCCTGTTAATTTACCAGGACAGAAAAAATGGAGAAAGCATGTTGGCCCTGCATCTTATCTTCAATTCAGAAATTACTGGGATATTCAGAGGATAGTGTTTATCTTTTTGTTCTTTATCCATTACTTACATTTTCTTTAGAAACTGAGTGGATAATTTAGATTAAAATATTAATACAAAAGTATATAATTATATTTGTGTACTAGTACACAACAAACTTTTACTCCTCCATCCACAACATACATGCTCAGCATTATGTCAACTATCATAGTACACAAAACATTCTCCACAACTTTAATTTTGCCACCCTTTGCCTTTCTCCACGCCATTACCTAATGATTTTTTCCCCAACATTAAGAGTTATTAATCTTAGCTGTAGTAGGTGGTTGCACTGTATGAAGATATTTTGCTAAGGGCTGTGTGCAGCAGGGAGGTTAAAGAGGTTGATGGAGCACTGGCTTCCCTAGAGGGAGCTGAATTAAGGAAGCAGTGTGTGGTTTATACTGTTATTAGTTGTAGTAATCATGAAGTGTATGTTTGTGGAGGGAGGAGTAGAGGTTATGTATCATTAGGTGACTTAACTTGTCATGTCTTTGCTTTTGTGGATTTGTGTCAGGTATGCTGTGTGTGTAGCAAACCTAATTACTTCACAATGAAGTGTTGTGTGTATTAATTTCCTATTTTTTTAATGTTTAATCAGCGCTTGAGATTGTATAAAGGGGAATGGACCTGTGGGGTGATAAAAGTACAGCTATTGGTGAAGAACATTTTATCTCTCAGCAGCTGCACATGGATCCTCATTTATCTGCAACTGTGCATGAGTCTGTTGTGATATAAAATTGGACAAAAATGTAGATTTCCCTGACAGAGAAGGTTGTATGTGTGTTCATCAGTCATATTTGCATGCAACCAGCCCCCAACAATCAGGTTTGAGTGCACAGCACACAAACTTTTAGTTATAATGTGAATAACACCTAACAAATATCCAACATTTTGTTTTAAATAAATTACTTATTGTGTCTGATTTAGTCAGGAGCCACCTGTCTCTTACTGTATGTTGTGCATATAGACAATATTTCTTGACACATTGGACAACAATGGAAAGTAGAGTTGTGAAGGACAAATTGCAGCTCAGCACAAGCGGAAATACTTCCTACAAACCATTTAAATTTCACATCAGTTGGCCACCTTTTTTTAAACGAAACACACCTCACTTTAGAATTCAACACTAGCTGAGGAGTTGATATCAGGAACCTCTATAATGCATTTTTTTCATCTGAGTAGGAAGGTGGGAGAGAAACAACTTTCAAAGCCCAAGCACATCACTCCCATAATGGTTCTGAGCTTTACCAGCCCAGAGTGTCAGAATTTGGTGTTGGCTTCTAGGATGTTTTGGGGATCACCGAGACTAGTTCAGGGTTCTGTCACTATCTGTCCTGTTACCTTGGGTGCCTTAATGCTGTACTTCTGTGTGTCAGTTCCCTGACACTAGTAGCCAGTCTAAAAGCATGAAGGGCCCACCTTGGTTGGCAGTAGCCTAGTTTCTCCTTACATGAGAAACTTACCAGATATTTGGACTTTTGACTTTCCCCCTCAGGTTCATCACCTCTGAAAGAATGAAAGCTACTCCTCATGTTATAGGTTCACTTTGGTGCGCGCACACACACACACACATACCCCGCCCCCCCACAGTCTCCACAACAGACCTGTTTGGGGTAAAAATAAACAAAAAAGTTAATTTAATAGAAAAGTCATAGTTTCAAGGTGAAATAGTAAGGGAAGCAAACATGTATGCATTATACAGAAAATAAACATAGACACAACATAACCCCAGGCTTTACACTTCTACATTATCTAAATTCCCTTTTCTAATTCAAGTTATCTGTAACCTTTGGATGGTTTCCAGGCATGCCCTATGTCCTAGAGAGGTTCCAGGATTCCACAGACAGCCCTGCGCTTAGGTGCTGGCCCTCCATTTCTGGATAAAAAAATCTCAGCCACAAACCTGTTTTTAAAAGTTACACTCTCTCTTTCTCTCTCAGACACACACTTTGGTGATGCACGGTGAAGGAAATTCCCTTGTCTCTTGGATTTCTAAGGGCTTATCTATGCTTACAATACTGCAGCCGTGCAGCTGCACTGCACCACTGTAGAACTTACTGAAGATGCTCCCTACGCCGAACATCTCTCATCAGCTAGGCACTCCACCACCTTGAGAGGCAGTAGTTATGTTGATGGAGGAAGCTCTCTCCATTACATGGTGCTGTCTATGCAGGGGGTTAGGTCAGCATAATTATGTCACCAGGGGGTGGATTTTCCAAAGTGATTTAGTTATACTGACATAAATTTATAGTGTAGACCAAGACCAAGACTTCAGTTTTCTTTTTCATTCTCAAATTGTTTGTTTTTTTTCGTGTTATCTCAAATGAGCCACCATTATTTCTCCATGGCTGGACAATGAATGGGTATTTGACGTTGGTTAGGTATAAACAACTAGCTTTGGAGATGCCCCTCCCTTCTTGATTGTTTGTGAGGTGATGCTGTAGTTGCACCACAGTTACAATTTCAATTATCTATAAGTACATACATTCATAATCATAATCGGTATACATTTCTCCCAATGACCATCAAATTCAGAACATTATAAGCTTTCATAAAAGACTCTTGTCATAAGTATGAAGTACTGTTTACCTGTAAGGGGTTAAGCTAAAGGTAACCTGAGAGGTGGACAACTGACCAATGAGAAATTCCTCAGGAGACAAAGGATTTTACGTTTCAATTTCTCTCTGGGTCTCTCTCTGTTCACCTCGGCTATGGGATGATCACAGCTATTTATTTCACTATAACTATAGATTCTATCAAGTACAATAGTCAGTAAGTTTACCTTCTTTTTATCACTTGGAGGGTTCTCAGGGGTGAGTGTTGGCTGGGTGTTTCTTGATATTGTAAGCTTCAGCAGAGATATCAACAGTGGGAGAAAGTTGTCTCGGGGAAGAGGTTTGGTTTCTGAATCCTTTTGTTGATTATGGTAGATGCTGTTCTATTGATGGTTATAAGGGATTTAGTCCTTTCTTTTTCTTTTTTTTCTTTTATTAAAATCTTTCGTTTAAGAATCTGACTGCTTGTTTTCCATTGTGTAAGATCTTGGATTTGGATCGGGCACGTCTCGCAGGAGCAGGCGAGGTTTGTTTGTTTTTCTCTCAAGCTTCCCAGAGAGGGAATAAGTTTGGGGGTTTTGTGGAAAGAGAAAGAGGGGCTTCAAGTGGCCCACGTCCAATAGTTTTTGAGACATTTTCACTTGATGGTGGAGGCGTATACCAGTCCAGACACAGAAGAAGTTGTGTTCTGAGGAAAAACATTTTAACCCAAGCTGGTAAAATAAGCTTGGGGGGATTATTTCTTTTTTCATGCGGGTCCCCACATCTGTACCGTAGAGTTCAGAGTGAGGAGGCAATCCTGACAACTCTCCTCAATACACTTTTGTATTACAACAATACTGTATACCATCAGGTGACTCTATTACATATTCTTTGGTGTTCAGGCTCCCTATTCTCCCACTATGTTCACTGGACCCATTAGTGGTTCACCCAGATCAGTCAGGGGTTCTGTTGCCATCTTCCCCTGAAACCTTTGATTCCTCTGTGCTGTGCAGCTGACACCAGGAGCATTCTGATAGCACAGGGGTCTCACTCTGTCTTCCACTCAGTCCAGATACTCCTTGCAGTATAACCTTTCCAGTCCTTAGTAGCCCAATGGCCATCTCCCCTGCAGTCCCCATCTCTCTTACTGGACGCTCACAGAAGTAACATCAAATTATCTGCCTCCAAGAAACCACTACACATAACAGCTTCTTAGCTCAGCTGTGGTTATACATCTTAATACACAGCACTGAGATTTTCTGTAGTGAAACTAAGAATAAAGTTTTATTAAACATAGATTTACCTATTTTCAAGCAAAAGTCAAAGAGATATGAAAGGGTTACAAAAAAAAAGAAAAGAAAAATAACTAGTGTCTAAAACTTAATACCAGGAAGATATACCTTCGCTTAAGATAGCATTTTTACTCATACTAAGTTGTCAGCATTCTCCACAATGACTGGCTATTGCAGAGAGGCCCAATCCTCACAGCAAAAAGTGCTGGTTTCTTTGTTCCCTGAGGAGATGGATGCCCAAAATGCTTTTTCGCTTCTGCTTATATTTCCCCAAACTCCTTGTTTTGTCCCCAGAGTCAAAAGTGACCTCATGCTGTTCTTCCCTTCTCATTGACTTCCCATCCCTTTTCTTTTCAACCTTTACATCACCACATCATTATTGCTCTACCACCCTTTTGTTGATTTTTGAGCCCAGCAGCATCATTCCAATGAACCTTGTTCAGGCCTTTATTCTGGGGATGCCCTCTGATGAACTACAGGAGAGATGCCAGAGAGAACATTATAACTAAAAGCTATGGTTGCCACATAAATTGGGCTTCCACTTCCCCTTCCCTCTCTATCCCCTTGTTACAAAGAGAGGTTTATCATTGTGGGATGAGTCAGGAGAGGGAAGAGTTGAAGCCCAGGTTACCCATGATGTGGAGCTGTATTTCTCTGCTATAGAGGGTGAATCTCTCTCTGATGAAGCTCTTGTGCCCTTGGTCTGAGGAAATCCTGAGAATAACTCTTTTTTTTTTCCTATTTGTCCTCATATTTTTTTAAAGTTTCAGTCTTTGCAATAGCCTTCAGAATGTAAACCTGTTGTGACCCAGGGATTCCAGGGTTCCCACTGTCAGAGGGAAGAAGGGATGCAGAGTGATTTAGAGAGATCCCCTGATCTGGATGTATGCATAACAATTCACCAAAGGGTTCTCGACCAAGAGCCAGTAGCTCACTTGTCATCATATCATTGTGAAATATACATGCAGATGATATTTAAGGAGTTATGTATTTTGTATGTGTGTAAAAATTATGTTTCTTAAGGTCTCAGAGTAAAGGTAGATCACCAGAAGATGACATGCCACAGAAATGTTCTTTTCAGGCAGGAAGTGACAGACACCTAACTCCTTGTCCGGACATATGTGTATTGTTTGCCTCACAATGGAGGCCTATTTGCATACTGACTCAAAGGCCCTACAAATGATTACAAAATCTACACAAATAAACATACAGCTGGAAGACTCTTGTTTATGAATAAAGACAAAGATTACTCTGATATATTTAGGGGGCCAAAAAATACGCTGAGTCCTTCACCTAGGGGGCAAGCTGACAACATGTCTATCTCGTGAAAGGAAGGTCTCTACCAACCTGGTTGTAAAGCACTGCAAGGATTTGCGGTGAGCCTTACTCTGCATGACATGAGAGGATCTGGTTAATTAAGCCTAGGTTCTAAAAAGTGTGCTGTGATTTTAATTAAAAGTAACCAGTTCTTTTCAATACTATTTGTTATTACATTAATCTCTATGCTTTGTTAAATACACTTATACTTGAATTCACTGTAAGTATATCTAAGTGCTAAGTGGGGAATGATTTGAGGTGTCAGTGGTAAGCTTGGGGGTGCTATTTTTTGGAAACAGCAAATCTGTGTGTATTGCGAGTGTCTACTAGACCAGAGGCTGGACACACTGGGGAGATGACCAGTGGCTGCAGAGTTGTAGTGTGCATATACCTAACCTGTAAAGTAGTGGAGCCCGTGAGACCTAAAGGGGAGTGCTTGTGTTGCCTGTGGCCAGTGGAGTTGGGACACTGACCCCTGAGAGGCACAAACAAGGGTTCCTCACACTAAGTTCACTTGGTAGCAATGAGCCTCACAACTCCCCAAGGAAGCGTCTCCCTCACAAAAAAAAGAAAAAAAAAACAGGACTAGAAACTTGCTATTTCAATACTTAAGGCTCTTGCATCAAGTGAGATCCTCAATAGCTACCTCTGTCTTCAAAAAAGGAACACCATTTTTCTTAATTTTTACTTCTGTAAATTGCACATATATGTACACCTCTATGAAAATAATATCTATTAGACTTTTTTTTCTGAGAGTCAAATGTACCTTGATTCTGCTCTATATACCTCTATGGGAATTAGAACTTTTTCATAAAGAAGCACACAAAAGCTATGCTGTCAAATCAGGAATGTCCTTATTTACTCTCCCTCCAAACTTTCATAGACGCCTGCTAAACTGCAGCAGGCAGCAGTGTCAAGGAAAGACAAATGCTTTTCTTCACACTTTTAGGTCCATAAACATCTCTCAGGCAAACAAGTTTCAGAAATCCCCAGCCCACAACTGCTTCCAAA
The DNA here is from genome assembly GCA_007922305.1 of Dermatemys mawii. Taxonomy (NCBI): domain Eukaryota; kingdom Metazoa; phylum Chordata; order Testudines; family Dermatemydidae; genus Dermatemys; species Dermatemys mawii. Next base: position 9,933,661 of record ML677334.1, on the reverse strand, counting down.
GATATCTCAAATCAATGTCACAGTCTCTGTTACTGAAAATGTCGTAATCTCAGAATGAGAAAAATGGTACCTCTCACTATTTAGCCAGAGTTTCTGCCTTGTAACATAATAATGCAGTTCTTAGTCCGTGCTTGGGGCAAAACTCCCTTTTAAGTCCTTGAGGGGTCTTCCTTGGTAAAGACTGAATAAGGTCTTCAAGAATGGGCCTATAGTATGAAAGTTTTAATAATGCTTTTGCAATGCTTGCAATATTGGAATATAATTGCCTAGAGTTCTCAGGGATTCAGTTGCCATTGCATTTAACCTTATATGGTCAACAACATCCTCAAAATTTTTGTATCTCCTGTCACTTAGTATTTTGAAGAGACTGTATTTAAGATACTAGCAAAGCAAATTTCGGACTTGGCTACACTTGCAGGTGATAGTGCAATAAAGCCTCCCAGAGCACTCTACCTTACTCCCCGTTCATACTGGCAAGGCATGTAGAGCACTCTGACTCCCTGGCTACAGCACTCCTGGTACTCTACCTCAGCAAGAGGGATAACGTTTGATGCGTACTGGGTGAGACTTCCCAGAGTCAGTGTGAACGAGGAGTTGCATTACTATGCTCTGATTGATCTCCGGAAATGTCCCATAATCTCCTTAAGTCAAGTGGCCACTCTTATCATTGTTGTGAAATCGGCTTTAGGAATGCCAAAATGCCCTTTCAAAGCTCTGTTTCTGACAGCTGGCTGCTTATCTGCTCCGGGGCAAAGCAAAACTTGACTGTTTACTTTGAATAAATGGTGGGGGAGAGTGGTCTGAATTTACAAGGTAGTGTGCTGACAGACCGTCAGCACCACAGAAACCCACTGTCTCTCTCCTCACATACACAGAACACATTCCCTGTCATACTCCACCCCACTCCCCACATTTGAAAAGCATGTTACAACCACTTGAATGCTGAGATAGCTGCCCATAATGCATCACTCCCAATGCAACTGCGAGTACTGCAAATGTGTCCACGTGAGTGCGGTTGAAGCTGTCAGTATGGGGACAGACTGCAGTGCTTTCCTTTATGTGCTCTCCAAAAGCTGGTTCAACCTAAAGTGCTCTACAGCTTCAAGTGTAGCCAAGCCCTTTATTTCTATCTATAAGGATGTCTTTTCCTTATAACTAGAAAATTCAGATAAATCATTTACAATACCAGAAGAAAATGCATGCATCATGACAGCAGTTCTGCAGGATGCCAGTAGATGAAATCAGTGTTCAGCTCTCCACCACGTGAAAAGAAATATTTGTAGATTGATTGGCTGCATAGAAAAGTATTCAGGCAAAAAATGCCATGGTTCTCTCTATATCTAACTACTACATAACTTAGACCAGAGGCTTTCTTTGCTCGAATGGAAACAAAAAAATCAAATAAAGATCTTAGCTGATATTGTGGTTTCTTCCTTGGGAATACTTTTCTATGATGAGATTTTTCCTGCTTTCATGTCTTCAGCATAGAGTAGCAAAGACTGGTAACAAGATAAAGATCTGTTCACTGTCTGGACACATTTTAGAATTATTGAGGTTTACTGCATTTGAAATTAGTTCCTGTGAAAAGTCATTAAAGCCCCAACGAAATGGATTGTTGATCTCAGCAATATTATTATATACAAATGATTTGAATGCTGCAAGTGTGATTGGGTGTGTCTACCTAATCTTTCCTATTCAAGTTCCTATACAACACTGATCACTTTGGTATCTAGCCTTCAATTTCAAAATGGATATCTCTGTAATAAATACCTAGATCCTTTTTATACGTGGTTTTAAAGATTGAAAAAAAAAGAGTGCCATCAGCAAGGTTTTATACATATATGACAAGCTGAAGGTACTCCATTTATTTTAATGTTATTTTATTTTAATTTATTTTATTTTCAATCTTTAAAACTGATTTTAGTTCTGTCATTGTAACCAGAGGTAGTGAACCAAAAGGGATGATAAAAAAGTTTCCACATATGTGGTATTGATTCTTGCCGATTTCCAAACCTCCTTAAACAAAATCAGTCTTAATGTATCACAAAAATCTTCAGTTTGAATAGAGAAGTTAAAATATAAATGTAATATTTGCAGTCATTCTTAGATTTTTCAACCAGCTTTTCCACAAGATAATCTTCAGTTAATTATGGATTTTGGATTTGAATAAAAGTAATTTTGTTAGATAAATGGCTTTTGTTTTAGGGTCGATTTTAAGGCAATACAGACAATATAATCTGGAATGCTATATACAATATACAGTGGAATGCTACTTTATCACTGAGTTTCCTAAATATTCTGTGCACTGTGGCACAGGGCAAGAGTTCCAGGTGGGATACAGTGATACAGCAGCTGCTGTCACTTGTTTGACACCTAGAAAGTCATCCTCAGTGCCAGACATGAAATCTAATATTGTCTTGCCTGCTCATTGGTGTTAATTCTGTGAGCTCCACAGTCCTTATTAATGAGTAAGTCCTCAAACTGCTACCCTTGGAGCTAAACATCATTTCCCCCTTTCTGCCCTATCCTTTGAGCTAAACATCATTTCCCCCTTTCTGCCCACCCTGTTTACAGATAAGATAGCTGAAAAGTTGCAAAAGATCACTTGTGCAAGAGCTGGAAATGGAATCCAAGGCCCAGAAAACTGACTGAGAAGGCCCACCACAGAATGCAACCCAGCATGGGGGGAAAGGTGGCTTTTACAAGATGGTTTGCTTCTTTATAGGCAAGGGGACCTGGGGCCAGCCAGCCCTGTTCAGATACTGACTTTTTCAGAACAGGTGTTTTTGCCTGGGAGAGGAGATTATCAAACCCACCTGGGGAAGGGGTCAGGTGATTCCTATAAAAGACTGAAACAGCTCAGTGGAAAGAACAGTTACAGGAAGTAATTGGGCTCCTGTGGTAGGCAATGGAGGAAGGAGAAAAATATGCCCAGGGGAAGGCCTCTGGGACCCTGCAGCATTCTCTGGTTAGGGGGAATAGCTGTATTTTATGTTGGAGAGTCCTGTGAAAAAGGACTTGACCCATACTTTGGGTTTTCTGTCGCTTGTTTTTGCATTGGGAAGCTAGCCCAGCAACTTCAAGTCACTTTGCATCTCTCAAATTCTGGAATGTTTCAGGCATCAGTCTAATCCTTGATGTAAAACATAATAGCCCCAGAGGTTGCTCTAACCTACAACAGCCTTAACTGTCTGCTTATAGGCAGTTGTGCAGTCCAGAATTGTTGGAGCAAAGACCACTTCCCTACCTCCCATATCTGATCCTTTCTCTGCTTCCAGGATGACTTTATGGAAGGGGCCTAGTGTAGTGTATTTGTGTTTAGGTGCTGGAATAGGACCCAAGAAAGCTGGACTTTATTCCTGGCTCTTCCCCAGATTTCTTGTGTGATACTTGACAAGACTATTGATTATAATGCATTAGGACTGGACAAGCAACCATAATTCTGGCATGTCCAAGGTTTGGAATGCCTGACTTTGCAAACTTAAAATTCTTTTAAGATAACTACTACTTGTATGAAACTATATTGTGTAAAATAAAGACACGTATAGGGGGACTATGAGACTTTTTTTTAAAAAAAATAGTGGAACAGATCCAAAATCTGGATCTGCCAAATCTAAGGAATCTGTCATATCACTTAGCTAGCTTTTGTCGGTGTCTGCCTGAATTATTAGATGGAAAAAAATCATAAACGTGAATGACTCTGTATAGAGACTAATTAGTCTATGCAATATTTCATAAAGCTAGGGACATTTATTCATTAGTAAATAATTAGCTTCATAATAATGTTTAGTCTTTCTCAATTATTATGTCCCTGAGGGGGTGAGTCTAAGCAGTCTTATTACATGTTTGCAAAACAGACTAAACAGAGAAGAGCAAGTGATAAAAAAAGGGGAACTGTATTGTAGATTATCACATTTCTCTTTCTGATTTAGACTTTCTATTGTAGTAAAATAAAGCACTGTTTGTTTGCAGTTAAATGGAAATAAACAGTTACTTCTACATATCTGAACTGGAACTGCAGATGGGCACTGATAAGATAACTACTGGTTTTTTTTTTCTTTTGTTCCACTTATGAAGGCAAATAGGAAATTCCCTTATGACAATAGCTCCCCCCTCTGCAATACTAGGGCCCTAATACTTTATCAGAATGCTTTAGTCTTTAAAGACAAACCTGCATTATAGATACGGCCTGCAACGAGGCCTTCACTTGTCCTCGCAACAAATCAGCCAGAGACCCCCTCCTGAGTGCAATTACCAGCGCTTTTTATTTTCAGTGTCAGCTCCCACCACCTTCTATTTACAGTCTGCTCCAAATCAGTCACCTGGGAGACAGCTAGTTTCTCCAGCCAGCAGGGATGCACAGGCCTTGGCCTCCTCCCTTTCCTTTCTTTTTTTCCCCCTCATTCCTTCCTGTCAGTCTGCCAGCTTTATATAGCCCCCGGCTAATGAGGCCCACAGGTGCTTCCCTTCTAGCAATTAGTCATGGCATACTCAGCCAACCCCAATTAATGCTTCTAAATTGGAGCTGGACTAACAGGGCCCTGGCTCAGGACTTCCAGACCAGCACCCTGTTACAGGGCCCTATCAAATTCATTGTCCATTTTGGTCAATTTCACGGGCATAGGATTTTAAAAATCATACGTTTCATGATTTCAGCTATTTAAATCTGAAATTTCATGGTAGTTTAATTGTAGGGATCCTCACCCAAAAAAAGGAGTTGTAGGAAGAGGGTCTCAAGATTATTGTAGGGGAGGTGTGGTACTGTTACCCTGCTTCTGCACTGCTTCTGGCAATGGCACTGTCTTCAGAAATGAGCAGCTGGAGAGTGGCGATGCTGGCTAGGAGCCCAACTCTGAAGGCAGAGCCACCGTCTACAGCAGCACAAAAGTATGGCTAGCATGGTATGGTATTTCCACCCTTCTGTGCTACTGCCTGCAGAGCTGGGCCCTCAGTCTGCATCTGCCACTCTCCAGCCAGCTAGTTCTGAAGGCAGCAACACAGAAGTAAGCCCTGGTCTATACTCAGGGCTGTGAGGAGAGGGAGGGTCAACCTACGATACGCAACTTCAGCTACGAGAACAGCATAGCTGAAGTTGACGTATCTTAGGTCAACTTACCTCGCATCCTCATGGCGCAGAGTCAGCTGCCGCTGCTCCCCCATCAACTCTGCTTCCGCCTCTTGTCTTGGTGGATTATTGGAGCAGAAGGGAGAGTGATTGGGGATCAATTTATTGCATCTACAGTAGATGCAATAAATCAATCCCCCATAGATCAATCACTACCTGCCAGTCGGTGGGTGGTGAAGATGTACTATAAGAGTGGTCATGCTTACTTCTGTGCTGTTGCTGGAGAGGTGCTGGCTTCACAGCTCAGGCTCGCCAACAGCTGTCATTCTCTGGCTGCCCAGTTCTGAAGGCAACACAGAGTTAAGGAGTCCTTGTGGCACAAGGACTCCTCGTCGCTTTTGCTGATAAGACTAACACAGCTAGTACTCTGAAACCTGTCACAGAAGTAAGGATGGCAATACCGTGACCCTCCTTAAAATAATCTTGGGACCCCCTTGCAACTCCCTTTTGGGTCAGGACCTCCAATTTGAGATATGCTGGTCTCCCCCATTAAATCTGAATAGTATAAGGTAAAAGCACATAAAAGACCACATTTCATGGTCCATGACACGTTTTTCATGGCCGTGAATTTGGTAGGGCCCTAACTATAGATGAAGAATAATGTTTGCATTAAATAGTGATGATATTGTAATGTCCTAGATTCTGATTTTGTTTAACCTTTTGTGTTTATGTCAACAGTCAATCTGTGCAATACACTATAGTGCAACATAACATCCTTTGTACAAATTGTATCTGGAAGCACTTTATTGAAATAAGTGATCCATTTGCAGTTATAAACCAGAATAGGAGGATGAAATAAGTTAATGAATATAAGAATATGTAAAAATACCCACTGTTAGCAGATATGGAACAATGTTGTATGTCAGGGGTGGCACGCGAGATGATTTTCAGTGGCACACTCACTGCCCAGGTTCTGGCCACTGGTCTGGGGGGCTCTGCATTTTAATTTAATTTTAAATGAAGCTTCTTAAACATTCTAAAAACCTTATTTACATTACATACAACAATATTTTAGTTATATATTATAGATTTATAGAAAGAGACCTTCTAAAAATGTTAAAATGTATTACTGGCATGCAGAGCCTTAAATTAGAGTGAATAAATGAAGACTTGGCACACCACTTCTGAAAGGCTGCTGACCCCTGTGGTATGTTTTTGGAGTCCATCCCTATTGAGTTGACTAGGAGCAGGAAATAAAGTGAAATCTATTGCAGGATTTTTTATTATTATTATTTTAGTTTCGTTTAGTTTTTCTGACTCAATGAAAACCCAATCCTGAAAACAATTATGAACATGCTTCACTAGACTATGAGTCAGAGTTACAAGGTAACTGCATATGTGTCAACCCCTCTGTGGTTCCTGAAAAGCACCCACAAACTTAAGATTTCAGACTTTCAGCAATCAACTCTTGGACAGAGACCCCTGTGTCTCGTCCTCCTGACTAGGGGTGTTAAGGTTGCATAGTACCCTGCCATACACTTTGATAACTCTAGCAAGCCAATCTTCTTAAATGCCACCACCTGTATTTTGCTTTCTGTGATGATATAAGGGATTCAATTTGACTGAGGTGAGAGGCTGGCAGCTAGTTGGCTGGCTGATTAGCCCCGCCTACTGCACCTGCTAGAGCTGGCAGATTAACCCTCTGATCATCATAACAGGAGGAGTAAGGCAATTAAAGGGAAGAGTCACAGTACCTGTCAGAGGCTGGAGATACTGCTAGGCGGAACTTCTCCCAGAAACAAAAAAGTGGACAGAGGGAAGATCGGGGGTGGGGGAGTTCTGTTATCAAAAGGCTCACAGGTAGAAGCCAGAAACTTTGGGTTGAGAAACTTATGGGAGTGAGAGAGAGACTCGGGGAAGATTGGATCTTGTTTGTTGAGGAGACTTGAAATGAAAGAAAAAGAAACCACAACAAATGACTTTGCTGGAAATTACCGTCAGTGAGAAGGTGATTCACTGAGAAGGCTTCAGGAAGAATGACTCCTAGGGCAGTGTTTCCCAAACTGTGTTCCGCGGAACACTGGTGTTCCACACGATGTGAATAGGTGTTCTGCGAAAGAATCATAATATTAAAAAAGGGTCTTTACATTTTTTTAATTTTAAATTTGGCGTATTTGAAGCATAGTTTACAACTCTTTTTGATTTACTATAATTTAACATAGAACTCTTTTTCTGATTGTTGATAGATCTCACATTGAATATCATGGCATAAAGAGAATTTTGACTCTTGCACTTGATTTTTGTACTACTTTATACGCTCTTTCCAGTTAGAAATTGTTAGTTCAAGTTATTTTAAATTTGTATTTTTGCTTTGTTTTATAAACTATATTTGAGCATACATAACACAATTTTTATCTGAAAATCAAACGTCTACAAAATAATATAAGTGTTCCAAAAATATATAGCAGGCTAAAAAGTGTTCTGTGGCCAAAAAAGTTTGGGAAATACTGCTCTAGGGAGAGCTCTAGCTCAGCAAGAACAAGCCATAGTCCAGCAAGAAGGCGTCTCACTCTCTAATACACTCTCTCTCCAAATTAGTGTTTTTACCAGTGACCACACACTTGTTCCACAGCAAAGTACACTTACGTTTAAGGCAAAAGCATTGCAGAGAACACATATATAAACAAATCTGAACACACTCTATACAATCCAGGAATCACCTATAATACTCATCAGTAGGCAATGTCTTTCCAGTCTTTCAGCAGATCTTTGGGTCCCTTGAAGATCTAATGTCCTGTCCATCTGTTGCATCAGAAGGAAGACACCTCCCCCAACTCAGCCTTGATATACCAAATTCTTTTTTGCCCCTTGCCCCTTCTCAGGGACTGCCCTAATCCAGTTTGTGCAAACTACCTTGGGGACTACTTCTCTGGAGCTATTTACAATCTCTGGCACTGCAGTAATCACCCCCTTCTGTTTTCAGTTCTTGGACATGGTGAGGTAACTCTTCCCTTAGGGAATTCCTTTGGGCTGCATAGGTAAGCTTGATGATGGCCTTTGGGGTTTTTTGAGATCCCAGAATAAATCAGTCTTAAGGTCCTTAGTACAAAGGTTTAGACCCCCATCCCTCCACCCCCCAAAAAAACAAATTTGCAAACAAGTTGTAACATATTTAGTGTGACTTTTTTGTTGATATGTATGAAGGCATTGCTAGTTATTCCATAGATAAGGTTTTACGGAGATTTGCAGTTTTAATGGAAATTAATTTTGTTAAGAGATAAGGTGATAATACTCTATACTTGCAAGACACAGAGATTTTCTTTCTGGAAATTTACACACAAATTTGCTCAATGGTTTAAAGGTTAGCAGTTAAAAATAACTTTTAAAAAATTTATGCTGTTAGTCTAAACTTTTCTTCAGTGCTCTCTAGCGAACAGATAGTTTGCAAGTAGTGGTTTAAAATTTGGATTTGAATTAATCTAGACACTATCTCAGACATAATTACTTTTCTTTCTTTAAATAATTAAAATATTAATGTTATTTATATTATTGCATATTTGATGTGTAGATTTATGGGCTAGTGTAGATTTGTTTTTGAAAGGAATACACAGACTAAGAATGCATATGTATAGTGTTGCGTGCAGCTGTAAAGCTAGGTAGCATGTAAAGTGTTTGGGTGATGTTTTCTTAACTAGGAAATTCCTAGTATTTAAATGATTGTGTTGCTGGGAAATGCAATCCCATAGTCTTAAGTGAAGGGTAATTGCATATTTTATATCAATCAGTAAAAAGCATGTGACTCCACTAAAGCTACGGGAATGAGAGGAAAAACAAACAAACAAACATTGTTCTACTTTTTTCTTTGAAATGGTAAAAATAATCCTTTTGGGAAAAAGTGATATTTTCAAACATTTCGAGGGTTTGTTTGTTTGGCATATGAGTATGTGTATTTTCATCACTCCTGAGACTAATGTCATTTCCCAGCTTTAATGAGATAAAAATAAAACAAATGAACTAATAAAAATAAACTCCTTTCAGTCCATGGTCTAAATTCTGTTCAGAAGAAAACAAGTTTACAGTGGTGATTCAGAGTGAAATTTGACTCTGTTTGCTTATGTGTTGTTGTATTTACCCTCAAACTACTTTGCTAGCAGTAATGCTTCTTTAATACTGTTTGTATAGATTTTTAATACATTACCTATAATTTTGATTGAACATTTGCTGTTAACACTTATAATTCATTCGACATGGAAGGAAATAAGTGTCAGTTTGTGTAAATTAGTCATCAATGAAGTTAGCCCAAATTCGATAGACTAGCTGAGGATCTGACCATATAGATAATCACAAGACCAAGCAGTTGATGTGGGGAAAAAAAGTTAGTCCTTCCACATTTAATATTAAACAGTTTCTACTCGTCCCATCATCTCATGTGTGTATGCTGATATTCTTTCCTTCTGTCAGTTTCAGACACAGGAGAACCCAAAGAGCTTTTGAAATCAGCATGAAGTGCCATGAGCAGCTGAACCACATGCTATTTTAAGTTCTTTGATGTTTCATTCGATCACACACACATTTCCAGTCCTGCAGGGATCAGACATTCTGTGACTATATGGAAGTTCTCTGAATAGCCCATTGTCAGAAGCTGTGGGAATTGTAGTTTTCATATACAATATTTATACAACATGGAACTTGTATCTTGCACCACTGAAGCTCGTGGGTGTTTTGCCACTGACTTCAGTGGGAACAGGTTTGGGCCTTGTCCTTGCTTCCATCTTTCTTTGTTTCTTTCTTCCATTTGGGCTTTAGCTATTCATCTATTATGATTCCTTTCGCAAAGGCATTCTATTCCCCGTTCATCCTCCTTCTACAGAATAAGAGAATCAAGTGCTGTTTCAATCAGTCCAGCACAGCAGGAGAGTGGTAACCTGATATAAGGCTGTTGTCTACAGTTGAAACATGAACTGAAAAAGCAAGAAATTCTGGAACATTCTAGACATTCTAATATTCATAATTTTATTGTGAATGTGACTTTTCAGAAGACTGAAACTGAGATCCTACCTGCTCTGTAAATCGCAGCTCTTCCAGGTGAACTATAAAGAGACCTGTTTTTGGCCAAGACTGTGGGAATCTACTAAGATTCCCTGTTAAAAGTTTAGTTTTTGCATATCTTGCGAAGGGCCTGGCAAGTTTCTGAGCCTCCTCCGGTGGGACGTGGGGATAAGGAAGTACCAGCTCTTTGTAGAAGATGTTTTACTCATTTTCTCCTTTAAAAAAAAATCACATAGCAACATAAAAGAGAGAGAGTTAATGAGTTGATTCCCACAATGTTATGTAACAAACTGAGCTCAGCAGGACCATGATTCAAGTCACACGTTCCCCAGGTATATATGCCTTCACAGGATTGGGGACATAATTCGTATGGTCAAGAATTCTGTTGATCTTTAATGAAACTTTAATTACTAAAACAACAGAAAAATCCCTCCCAATATTCTGAGAGAGTGCTCCCAAAGCCACATCCTGGTCTCACTCAGACAAAGCTTCTGTTGACTCCATAAGAGTTTTACCTCAATAGGAGCTGAGGGAGAAAGCCTCCCTTCATGCCCCCACCCCCATCCTCCTGAATTGTACAAAAATAAAAGATCCAAAATGCTATCCATTCAGCTTTGTTCTGCTTGAGTCTGGTTGAGGGTAGGCCATGTATATGACATGGAAGGGAGAAATGACACCCATAGCACCCGCTGGAGAGATGCTTTCCAATGGCTATGTATCAAGGAGTAGGAAGGGCGGTGGTGAAATGTGGATGTGGTTGGAGGAGGGGCATGTTGACCAAAATGGCTTTGTAGGGGAACATGGTGGCCAGAGAACTGTAGCATTTACTGCAGTATTACTCTGCATGTGCTGATGGATGTAAGGGTTATGTTTGCATCCTCCACAGAGGTTAAGGTGCACAAAGCTTGTTTACTTTCATTACTTGGATAGTGAGGATTGCACCCTATGAACATAGGAATGAACATACTGGATCATGCAAAGATCCATCTAGCCCAGTATCCTGTCTCCCAGCAGTAGTCAGTGCCAGGTGTTTCAGAGAGAATGAACAGAACAGCTAACAATTAAGTAATCTATCCGCTGTTGGCTATTCGCAGCTTCTGGCAAACAGAGGCTAGAGAATCATCCCTGCTCATCCTGGCTACTAGCCATTGATGGACCTATCCTCCATGTATTTGCTTAGTTCTTTTTTGAACCTCGTTATAGTCTTGGCCTTCACAAACTCTTCTGGCAAATAATTCTACAGGTCATGATTTTATAGACCTCTTATCATATCCTCCCTTAATCATCTCTTTTCCAAGTTGAACAGTCCCAGACTTATTAATCTCTCCTCATATTGAAGATGTTTCATACCCCAAATCATTTTTGTTGCCATTCTCTGGACCCTTTTCAGTTCAAATATATCTTTTTTGCGATGGGCAATCAGATCTGCACACAGTATTCAAGATGTGGGAGTACCATGGATTTATATAGAAGTAATATGATAATTTCTGTGCTATTATCTATACCTTTGCTAATGACTCCCAACATTCTTTTAGCTTTGTTGACTACAGCAGCATATTGAGTGGATATTTTCAAAGAACTATCCCCAATGACTTCAAGATAGCTTTCTTTAATGGTAGCAGCTAATTTAGACCCCATCATTTTAAATGTATAGATGCAATTATGTTTTCAAATGTGCATTACTTTGCTTCTATCAACATGGAATTTCATCTGCCATTTTGTTGCCTGTCACCCTGTTTTATGAGAACTGAAGGTTATGGCACTGTGGTAACAAAGTGATAAACTGTTGCCCTATAGACTATTACTGCAAAATTCTGTGTTAATAAATTAAACCTCTCTCAGTTTACCAGGATTTTTCTACAATAAATTTTATGTATTTATGTTTTCAAGTTAATACTGCTCCTCTGAAAAATAAGTATAAAAATACTCAAGAGTGAGAGTAGCCATAAATTCTTATGAAAATCTGTTTTCACATGTAAAGAAGCATAAAAATGGATAGTTGTACACAGCTCTATTTGTGATTCTATTGTTAATATTGTATCAACAGTCTTACAGGTCTTATAACATGGTGATAATAAATTTCTCTCAGTTACAATGTAAGCAAATAAAACCCATTACAATACTTCTGGTAAAGGGAATCTCATTTTTTTCTCTCTACAATTTTTTTTTTTATGAAAATCTCTTAAGTTCTTTAAAAGGGATGCATTTCTGGTTCTAAAAAGGTATACAGATTTAGCAATATATCTAAATATATGGAAAGCATTTAGGATCCAGTCCTGTGAAGTGCTGAACATGTCTAATGATGTTAATGTACATTGAAGGTGACCCACACCTTGCAAGGATCAGCCTTTAGTTCTCAATTCAACCTGGGGCCTTTTTCTTTATATATAATAAATCCAACTGTTACATTAGGATCAAATCCAGTTGGTTGCAATCACATCTTGAATCAGCAGTCACTAGTCCCAGCTCCCAGTGTAATTGGGAAAACCAGTATGATCTTGAACTAAAACAGTGGTTGGTGGTGCTAAAAAATGAAACATTTCATTTAATTATTTTTAAGGCTGAAAACATAACTTATTCTTTACTTAGCCTCAAAAGATCCACCTTAAAAGTGGGAAACTTGATTTGCTTCAGTGAAGTTACTTCCTATTTACATTGGTATAACCAACAGCAGAATCTAGCGCAATTACTTTATTGTCTCAGATTCTCATTAGTGACCCCTTCTTCTCCCCCCACCCCCGGCTTTTGCTGTTTGTTACTATTTATTGGCCATCACCATATTTTTTTCAACTTTATATTGGTGTTAGAAGCTGAATAGTTCTCTCTCTCTCTCTTTTTTTTTTACATGAATAAAATTATAATGTTGCATTCATGACAGTATGGTGGTTGTGGATTTATAGTCTCTATTATAAACCCTGTTCTTTAATGAGCCTTTTTGATTACCTTGTGTCAGCTTTCTTTCAGATATTATACATTTAGAGAAGCTGTCCTCATTTGTTATCTCTGAGACCACGTAGACTCAGAATATCACATGCTAAAGAAAGAAAGTAATTGAACATGTAGGAAACCAAGAAACATTTTTCATATTGTTGTTAAATTATTCTCAGGTCTTCTGGTTGTTACTAGCTTTATGAAATATAGAGCTGAGCTGATAAGCCTTTAAACATTTTTATGGTAGGCAGGCACAATATTTCTTTATAGTCAGGCGGGCTAGACAGTTATTTCTTAATTAAACTGATGACATTTACATTTTAAAATGAATAAAGCCACTCTTTTGATGGCAGTGTTTTAAATTACCTGAAACAATAGGGTATGATTTTAAAATAAGTGGCTAGTCATTAACAGTTTACAGTACAGTATTTGATATGCAGTGTACAGTAATAAAAATAATCGTGGCATACTGAGTATATAACTTGAACTTAATAAATTGAGCAAATTATAATTATGTATACACATGTAAAGAATAAAATATACACATGTAAAAGTATACACATGTAAAGAATAAATATATACTTGTAAAAGTATACACATGTAAAGAATAAAACCCACTGCCTCTTGGTCAAAATATCAATTCATAAGTACAGTAACTCCTCACTTAATGTTGTAGTTATGTTCCTAGAAAATGCTACTTTAAGTGAAACAATCCTAAGCAAATCTGATTTCCCCATAAGAATTAATGTAAATACAGGTGGGTTAGGTTCCAGGGATTTTTTTTCACTTGACAAAACATTATATACACACACAGTATAAGTTTTAAATGATTTTAAACAAACAGTTTAATACTGTTCTCACCAATGAAGATTGTGAAGTTTGGTTGAGGCAGAAGCGTAGCAGGGTCAGGACATGGGGGCTTGCCCTGCTCCGCCCGCCTGGCACTCCTGACAGAGAGAGGGATCAGGGCACAGGGGCTTGCCCCGCTCTGCCCACCTGGTGTTCCATCTGGGGAGCAGGGTTGGAGTCTGGGGGCTTACCCTGCTCCGTCCGCCTGGCATTCCAGGAACACCAGACGGGCTGAATGCGGTGAGCCAAACAGCCATATAAGAGAACATTACGTGACTTTAAATAAGTATGTTCTTAGATCAGCTTCCTAATATGATGTTAACTGGGATGACTTTAAGTGAGGAGTTACTATAGGTCTCTTCAAATTCACAGCTGTGAAAAGCATGTCACAGACCGTGAAATCTGGTCTTTTGTGTACTTTTACCCTATGCAATACAGATTTCACAGGGGAAGCAAGTGTTTCTGAAACTGCGGTTCTTGACTCAAAAGAGGTTACAGGGTTGGGGTTCGCAAGGTTATTGTAGGGTAGGTCACAGTATTTCCACCCTTACTTCTGCGCTGCCTTCAGAGCTGGATGGCCAGAGACTGTTGGCTGTTTGACAAGGGCTCAGATCTAAAGGCAGCACAAAAGTAATGATGGTAATACCATAACCCCCATAAAATAATCTTGCACCCCCCCACACACACACGCTACCCTTTTTTGAGTCGGGACCCCAACAGTTGCAACACTGTACAATTTCAGATTTAAATATCTAAAAATATTAACATTATGATTTTTAAAATTCTATGACCATGAAATTGATCAAGATGGACCGTGAATTTTGTAAGACCATATTCATAAGGTTCCCTCCCCCTTTCTTAGCCATGACTACACCTGTGTTTTGTAGATTCCTCTACAGCTTGACTTAAAGTCATGATGTAAATCTGCTTTCCTTTGCATAGCTTTTCATGAGAGTTGTATGAAACATTTCAGATAGGCAATGAAATGATGGCCACTATTGCCCAGTAAGGGTACAGAAAAAGACAAGGGGAGGAACTAGCTCAGGTGTCAAGGAGGTTGCATGCTATCAAATATTTATGAACTCACACAAAAATAGAGTGCACATGCTTAGATGACTGTTGGCTTGATAATGGGATATAGAGACTTTCATTTCCAGTGCCCATGGTGAGAGGTCATGTGGTTTGAATGTTTTCTTGATGGTAATGATGACCAGATCCTCAGCTGTAAGAATACTTTCCAGTTGTCTGTTGGACATTAATCTGATGAAGTGGGTCTTCGCCCACAAAAGCTTATGCTCCAAAAACATCTGTTAGTCTATAAGGTGCCACAAGACTCTTTGTCGCATTTGCCTTTGTTGTTTGTGTGGTTGTGTTGCAATATAAATAATAATATTATTTTTTAAAAAACAGTCTTTTTCCTGTTTGGAGTCTACATGCTTCTAGGGACTTTAAAACAAATAAACAACAGTTATAAATGTGGCAGGTGCAAATGAAGCAAACAGTGTGAAATCGAAGATATTTCCTTAGAGGCAAAAGAATCCATGTTGATAATGGCCAGATCCCTAGCTGATGACATCAATGTAGCTACAATGAATTCACAGTTAGGCTGATTTACACCAGTTCAGGATCTGGCTTTAAATCTTATTCATCTGCTTATAAAATCCTTTGAGGGAAAAGGAAAGAGGGGAAAAGGGGCTGTTAATTTGCAGGTGCATATTAACAAAGTCTCTTCATAACATGTGAACAACTCTCAGAAGCACTCAGTGTTTTAACAGCATGATCAAGACTGCTGTCTTTCACTCTGATGAAAATCTACAGAGCACTTGAAATCATCATAACCTGACGTTTATTCTTTATAATATAGTCATAAACTGACATGCAATTTGCAGTATTTCTTAACTTATGTCATTAACCAGTTTCCTGAACTGTAGAATGAAGGACTCCATCTAAAGGTTTTGCTATATGAAAAGCTGCATTGCTACTTCATGTTATTTTTTGCAGGTATCCTGATATCAAAGCAAAATGGATTAAGAAAATGGAATTCTGAAAACAAAAATCCTTAAAATCAGGATTTTAACAGATAACTTCATGTAAAGAGATGATGCCATGAAGGATAATATAGTTTTATTTATTTAGTTATTTGTTTTATTTATCTAATTTGATATCTTTTCACAACCTGGCTTTCACCTCAGGCCAAACCAATTTCCTCCAGACTAAACTGTTTGCTCTTTTTGAATTGATTATTGACAGAATAGAGGTTTGAATTTAAGTGTACAGACTGAGCTAATCCATTTAACTAAATTCATACCTCTTTGCTGTGTTTAAGCCCTGAATAACAACCCTGCTGTGTTGATTGTAATTGTGTGCTGTGTTTTTATTCACAACTACTTTAGCACCAGCTGGCCTCACTTCTGTGAAGCAATGTTGATGGCATAACAATGTATTGGTAGCTGTTCGGATAGGGAAACTGAGCAAATCAGTTCCAAGATTCTGTGTCCTGCCCATGGATGAATTCTGTCCAGGGAGGCCAAAACATAACAGTATGTCATTTCTGTTTACCACATCTTGTCTTATTTTTTCTCTCCCCAGCTCCCTCCTTATGTCATCAGTCTGGTAGTACTATTTACCTCATTAGCAAACATTGTCATGCTATGGTTTCCTTAATAAATATCTTTAAAATCTGTATATCTTCCTCCTTGAGCATCTTTAAGCTGGTGGCCACACCTCTGATTAAGAACAGAACATTCCTGTGAAGTTTAACTCTGTTTTTATTTTTCATATTTGATCTGAGTTTAGTAATGAGACAGATGCAATATCAATCTTGAATATTCAGACATACCAGACAGCTAGATTTTCAAGCCCTTCAATTCATAATGTTTCACCTCAGCTCATCCACCAAGTAATATACAGTATATGAATAGGAAGATAAAATAATTTGCAACTTTTTGTAGTCCATAGTTTTTACTTTAATTCTACAGATGGCCATATAAATATGTGAAAGGAACTATTCTAAGCAAAAGCAATTTATGTTATTAATGTAAATATAGATACATTAAGAAATATTTTATGCAAATTGTATGTTTCAGTTCACTCAGTAAAATGCACTCCGAATATTCAGTGTAATAAAATAAACCTTCCATCAGGAAGAGAGACAAATGAATGCTGTAGCATATATTCCTACATAGTGAGGTTAGCTTGAAGTAGGGAGCAGTCCTGCATTGACAAAGAGAAGGAACTAGATGACCTAATACATCATTTCCATCTCATACTTCTATGAGGCTTGAGTATTTGTCACTAACATCAACACACAGAAAATGGGGAGACTGGCATATTATTTTAATATCTGCGCTATCTGCTCCCTCACACCAAAAAAAAAAAAAATTAAGATTTTGACTCTGATTTATTGAGTGATTCATTACTGTTCATGATTTTCACATGTAGCAGGGTCTTAAAAAGGCTGCACCTGGAGTACCTTGGAACAATTATTTCTGTCATATATATAATGTGTGTGTGTGTGTAGCATGTCTCTTGGATGGGCAGATAGGCATGGGATAGTGGTGTTGTGCCCTCACATTTGTTTATATAGAGCTATTGCTCCTGGGTTCATTTTCTTCCACATATTTCCCAGATGGAATAGGTGGATGTGGGAAGAAACAGAGAGATTTTATCATGAGAGAGAAAAATCATATATATGAAAGAGAGAGAGAGCATGCAATGATTCTCTGCCTCATGATAAAATCTCTTTCTATCTCTTCCCACATCCACCTATTTCATCTAGGAAATATGAGGAAGAGAAAAAATCTAGGAGGAATAGCTCTATATAAACAAACATGGAAGCATATCAACTTTATACTGTGCCTGTCCAAGAGACATGCCATGTAACTAGCATGCTACATTCCACATTTAGAGGAGAGTTGCATGGGCAATTGGCATCTATTTTGGATGTATAAGTATTCACATGTAGCTTTCATTCACAGCGACACCTGGAAGTTTAATAATGCCTTCTGTTCTACACCTGTGGACTTTCACAAATAAAGTGGAGCACAATTACAAATTTAAATCCTATTACAAATCTCTGCATAAAAACTGCCATAACATGGTTCTCTACCTGTACAGACCTTAGTGAAGCTGCTTCTCCTAGAAAGCATCAAAATTAAAAATATATATATTGCAGTATGGTATGATAGCTATAATGGATCAAAATAGAATGGAACATAATTTGAGGATTTACATATCGGAATGATTGGTTTGGAAGTGAGTGAAGAGAGCTTGTGCATAAATCTAAATGCATTGTTTGCTGTACTGCCTCTTGCAGAATAATGAATATCATTTTTGATAGAATATATATATATATAAATTGAAGAAAAGTCATGGTAGTATTTTCCCCATTCTGCTATAGCAAAAAAAAACAAAATAAAACCCCAAACCCCCTCCCTCACTTTTAAAAATAGGCACTTCTGCAGAGAATCCAAATACAGCCCCTTGGACTTGGGACTGTTTTATGTTACTCACAAACATTCTTTTCTGGCAGACACCCAAATCCCAGCCTGTCATCTTTAGACACGTGTTATGGCGCCTTTGAGGGAGGAAAAGGGAGAAAATAAGGGATCCCAGTAGTCCACTGCTTAGCACTGAATTAACTGAAAGATGCTCAGCTACATTTCTTTCGGATTTTTCCCAAGGACTCTTTGTTAATGTCATCTAATACTGCCAGATTTTTTTTCCCCTTGTACTCTGGCTCTGAAGATATTCATTTACTGTGGGCCAGTCATATACCATCTGCACAGGAGGGCCATACACTAAATGCACAGGTGCTGCATTGAAAAGAGGATTACAGATGATGGCCTAAAAGTTATTATCTTTCTGTATTTTACCCTTTGAGAAGTTTGCAGCTGCATGTACTTATACAGTTTTCTATCGACATATTAGTCTTTGTATATTGGAAATGCCCTGGATGATCGGGAAATAATTTCACTTTTATTTACTAACTCTATGTAGGAATGGATATTTAGCTGGAGTGACTTCCCTCTTAAAAATAATGGAACCAATTTGACCCAGTTTTAATTCAATTAATGCCAAAGGAATTACAGAGTGTTAGAATTTAGACCAATCAAAGCACAGGAAGGCCATTCAGTGAGAATGGCTGTAGCTAGATTTATATGTTGAAGAGATAGGGTTGCCAACTTTGTAATATTTAAAAAACAGACACTCTATCAGGAGTGCTGGAACCTACCTTTTCCCACCCCTTCTCCCTGAGGACTGCCCCTGCCCTGCCCCTCCTCCCTATGGCCCCATGCCCCCCATTCAGTCCTCTTTTTCTCTCCCTCAGTCGCTCACTGCTTTTTCCCTTCCCCACTCAATGCATGGGTTGGGATGGATTCTCCTGCACAGTTGGGACTGGGAGCTGTATCTGCCCAATGCAGGTAGGAGGCAGCCCCAGCTGAGTAGGGACTGATGCAGGTGATGACTCGGCACCCCCTTGCCCGCTCTCAGTAACCAGACTTTGAGTGTCTTGTCAGTAGATCTGACCGGATACCATCAGGTCCCCTTTTCAATCAGATGTTCCACTCGAAAACTGGACCCCTGACATCCCACAGGGAGAAGAGAGGAGAAATGGACCTAACTTAATGATTTTCCAGGTTCTTAAGTGCCAGACTGATAGGCCAGACCTCCACTTTGTGAATCCAAGTAAGTGGAAGCATCCAGAAGTCACCCCCTGAAATCTGTAGAGGTGGAGGGCTGGGAAGAAGAAAGCTATCAGACTAACTCTCCAGAGGACAGCTCTCTTTAAGTAGAAGATCCTGGTGCCAGATCTGCATAGTGTAACTAGGAGCTGATTGGTGTCAGAAAATCACCTATCAGCTTGGGGTATGCTGCTGTATCCTGTCAGCATCTGATCAC
Organism: Dermatemys mawii; assembly: GCA_007922305.1. NCBI lineage: Eukaryota > Metazoa > Chordata > Testudines > Dermatemydidae > Dermatemys > Dermatemys mawii. Next base: position 9,913,866 of record ML677334.1, on the reverse strand, counting down.
AGGGATAGGTGAATGAATATTACTCAGATGAATATTGCCCAAAAGTACAAATTTATATTATTGTCCTTATGCATACCACAATGCTGTAGCTTGAGTTTTAACCCTGAAGCAAATGTTTACATCATTTATATGATTGAGTAACCGGCTTGATTCAGTAATATCCCTTTAGCATAGTTTTTGTATGTACTGTAACTTCCTGGATTTTTTTTAAAGAAAATTGAAAAAAGCAGAATTCCTAGAATGTGGAACCATACTGACTCCCATTGTGTCATCATGGGCCTAAATACAGGGCCTTTATATCCACAGCACAGAACTTTTTTTATATAGAGTGATTCATCACATGAGCTAAAGAAGTAACAGGTAACAGTATTAGGTTTTTTGTAGAGGATATAAAACATCCAGTGACTTTGCCAGTCATTTCCATATTTTTTTTTCTGCTTGACAACAGTAGGAAGGAGGGAATCAGTATTGCTGTGTTCTATTACAGAAGGGAAGTGTGGTCTAGTGGTCACAACACAGCCAAGTATATGGACCTGGCACTTTAATTTTGAAAGGCTATGGGGCTCCTCGGATGAGACTTGGAGTATGCCATTTTAGTGACATAGGTTCTATTCCCATCTCTGCCAGAAGAAGGCACTTTGTACAACCTCTCAGTTACCCCACTTGTTAAATGGTGGGAATTATATTTGTTGTATCCCATTTTTTAGGTTATAAGGCCTTACTTAATAATATATGAAGTAAAAATAACTCATTAACATCAGTCGGCAGAAGAGATACTAGAACTCATGACTTCCTCCTAGTTTCCAACTTTTTGTTCCTATCAGCTCTGTCTATTATAAACCACTTCATTAGGAAAAGCTTGATTAAACAGACAGACTTATTGAATGTTAGCAGTTTCTGGTTTAGTTGACTCAAGAGGGAAAGCAAATTCCAGTCAAAAGCTCTCTTCTTAATACTTCCTTCCCTAAACCTCAGATGTTTAAGTCTAAGGATTGTTAGCCTAAGTTCCTCAGCTGACTCAAATGTTGAGTAAAAGTACAAAGAGAGAGGGAGTCTCTGAGATTACCAATTATTACTAAATTATAAAGAGCTTTATAGTGCAAAATCAAATCCTTGATTTGCATTCAGAGATGGGCTGGAAACAAAGCCTAACAACAACCCTGTTGAGACAGATTAGTATAATAATCTCATTTTACATGAGGAAATGAGCCAAAGTGGCTGCCCACAAAGTTACAATGAAAGTTGGTTGGAGAGGCAGGACGGGAACTTGTATGTACTGACTTGTAAGCATTTACTTTAACCACAAGATCAACATTCCTTCACTTCCTTTGAGAAATAGTAAATACCGAGAGAGAGGGAGAGAGAGAAAGAAAGAAAAGATGTAATTCACTATTGGATATAAACCTAGGGTTGCCTGACTTGAGCGCATTGTCAAGTGATTTTTGGCAAAATTTGATTAAAACTATTAAAACTGAACATCTAATTGGCATTAAGATTATTTCTGGCATTTGGGAAGTGCAAAAGGAAATGTTGAATATGCTAATGAAATATCAAGACAGCTTTGTTTACCCAAAATACATTGGCTATATTTTTAATCCTCTTAGAAAAAAGGTTACTACCAGTGTTTAAATTATATTTTGTACCCTAATGCATCCAAGGAAAGTTACTTTACATAGAAATTACATCTCAGTTAAATAACTTTATGTATATTCCACAGGTAGAATTTCAATTACTGTTTGGCTTCTACTAGCAAGCCATGCAAAATCTATTTGAAAGACAAGCAGAAAAAAAGTGATCTGTTTCTTTTTACTCATACCATGTAAAGAAATTTACCCTAATCCTAATCCTAAATGGAGAAATCAATTGCTTTTTGGAACAGCCAGTGTAATTTGTAGAGTGGTGCATGTTAGATAGCACTTTCTGAAAATGATGGAACACATTAATTGATTTTGTAATTTAGTGACACAAGGATAAGTGATTCTCTCAATCACATAGCACAGCTCTGGGACTTGTTTTCTTTTTCTTTTCATTTTTTTTCTTTCTGTTTGAAAGATTTATATCAAATATCTGGGAGGCACTTGATTTGACAAACATACCATTCAATGTATAATTAATATGATGAATGCAACATCCAGTGTCTGTATTTAGTTAACTTATTGAAGTTATGTAAGTGCATTTGGAGCTTAAGAGAAAAAAGTGTCTCTCTCTGGACTGTAGCTGAAAGAGAGACAAAAAGTAAATAAACAAAAATGTTCCTTAATGCGCAAGTATATGTGGACAGCAGCACCTAGGCATTCTGCAGTGAAGGATAGTTTATTTTTCATGCAAAAATGATGTTACCAGTTTTATTATTAATGGACTTTTGTAAATTTAATTGTTGTTATTGGTTTTCCAAGCAACAATACAGAATTCACATAGGTTATAATAAATTATTAATAAGGAACAGAACCAAGATACTAAGATGCCACTCCTCCCTAATTTTTCATAATACTCCCAATTATTTACATTTCATTATGAAATTAATAATTTGGGTTTAAATTTACAAATTTTGTAAGCTGAAACATGTACGTGCACACACGTATATAAAGTATGCATGTCACTCATCACCACTTGGGTCTTATAAACACAGCAAACAGCACTAGTGAGAGTTGCTTCTCCACCGCCCTTGTGGCATGTGCGCAGACTGCACAGTGAGGGTGTGATAAGAGATAAGGACGGTAAGTTTTTAAATGGGTTGGGGTGCTGCTGCATTTACCACCCAAGCCACAGGTTGGGCCTTGCATTATAACTTCTTCATGTGGCTCCTGCCGCACCGTGTTTCTTTGCACTCTAGGTACCTAGAGCACACCAGCAGGATGCATACGGAGCAGGTAAACTACAACACGTAGCGTGTGGCTTGGGTGGTGAATCTAGCACCCCAAATCCCACTGACAGTTCCCATGGCTTTGCCTCCTATCAGACCATCATTGCTTAGTCTCAAGGGAGAGAAGACAGAGAGACAGGAAAAGGAGGAAGAGAGGAAATGCAACAGAAGAAGATAATCCTGGGAAGGAGATCCAGGCCTAAGACTGGTCAAAGTAATTAAGGGCCCCAGGCACCTTAAGAGGGCATCTTCCTAGGGCTTGTCCTCCCCTTCTCCCTGTTTGAGGCAAGAGGGCCAGAGGTGCAAGAAGTGGCAAAGGGCAGAGGGAGAAGGAGGTCTTAGTGTCTCCAGGGAGAAGAGAGAGAGAGAGGGAGGGGCCAGTTTTTCCAGGGAGAGGGTTGGGGTTAGAGAAAGTTCCCAGTTTCTCTAACATACACAAGGGTGCATGTAAAATGCACTTCAAGTGTTCAAGGTGTTACACCAGATCCCCGTCTGTATTCGGCTTTGATACTTGCTGCCAGTCCCAGGAACCTCCTATTTCCTCCTTATTTTTTTATTTATTTTTTTACAAACATCCCTAAAAGTCAAGCAAGATTGGCATCTCTGCAAGGTGGAATTATTTGCTTAGTTATCAAACATTTTCCAAAAATTGCAAATTTCACTCTGTAAAATGGTCAAGCTATCTAGCAGAGAGAGAACAACCCCACTTTGTCTCTTCCCACTCCTTTCCCACCTTTTATTCCCCAAAATCTCTATCCATAGACTCAGAATTACAATATGCCAAAAGCAGCACCATGACCTGATATTCCTGATGAGAAGAAATTGTGACCCTAGATCCCCTATATTCACATCCTATAAATTGCTGCAATAATATGTGTACAAAATGTGCCTTGTGAGGTTGTGACATAGCAGGATACAATCCAGACATGAGCATCTGTGTCACTTCCACCTGCCACCTTGGGTGAATTACAATGGCCTTGCTGAAGGAGCTCCCACCTGGGGTGCTCACAAATAGCCTGCAAGCATGCAACCACACCCTGAGTGTCTGGGTGTAGCTGCAACTTGCCTGCCAGCCACACTTGGGTTACACACTGGCTCTCACTAGTCCTGTTTATACTGCATGGTGATCCCATCACATCCACAGATTTCCCCTCAGAAATGTGTGTCCTGCAATGCCCAGCTCTCTCCTAAATAGTAAAAAATATTTTAAGTCTGTTATTCCTTTAAAGGAATAATATGCCATTGTATTATCTCAAATAGTTATTCAGATACTTCACTGGATTAGATAAAACAGTAAAGCATGTTTATTAACTACAAAAAGAGATTTTAAGTGGGCACAAGTGATGAGGCATAAAATGATTACAAGTAAAACAAAGATAAAATGTTTTACTAATGCCTAACTTAATAAACTATATTAGATTCAAGCAAAGTTTCTCCCGGCATGCTCCAGCAGATTACTGATCAAATTCTCAGGTTAGGACCCCTCTTGCAGAGACTAACGCTTTCTTTTTCTCTTCAGGTGCAGTGAATGAGAGGTGCAGGCAGGGGGAGAGAGAGGTCCATTTGGGGATGTTTATTCCTCATTTTTATAGTTTCAGTCCCTTTCTTAAAAAATACATTTCCAGCTGGGCATAAGGAGACAAGAACCTATGAGGAAGGATGTTCCCTTCCGTTTTTTTCTCACCTGTTTGAACTTTTGTTATAGAATCATGGAATATCAGGGTTGGAAGGGATCTCAGGGGGTCTTCTAGTCCAATCCCCTGCTCAAATCAGGACCAACCCCAACTAAATCATCTAGGGCAGGACTTTGTCAAGACAGGCCTTGAAAACCACTAAGGAAGGAGATTCCACCACCTCCCTAGGTAACCCATTCCAGTGCTTCAAGACCCTCCTAGTGAAAAAGTTTTTTTCCTAATATCCGACCTAAACCTCCCCCTCTGCAATTTGAGATCATTACTCCTTGTTCTGTCATCTGCTACCACTGAGAACAGTCTACATCCATCCTCTTTGGAACCCCCTTTCAGGTAGTTGAAAGCAGCTATCAAATCCCACCTCATTCTTCTGTAGACTAAACAATCCCAGTTCCATCATCCTCTCCTCGTAAGTCATGTGCTCCAACTGCCTAATTATTTGTGTTTCCCGCCTCTGGATTTTTTCCAATTTTTCCACATCCTTCTTGTAGTGTGGGCCCCAAAACTGGACACAGTACTCCAGATGAGGTCTAACGAGTGTTGAATAGAGGGGAACGATCATGTCCCTCAATCTGCTGGCAGTGCCCCTACTTATACAGCCCAAAATGCCATTAGCCTTCTTGGCAACAAGGGCACACTGTTGACTCATGTCTAGCTTCTTGTCCACTGTAACCCCTGCGTCCTTTTCTGCAGAACTGCTGCTTAGCCATTCGGTCCCTAGTCTTCCCTCCTGCTTGATGTCTCTGTTTACTGCTTAAATGCAAATTAAGCTGAGCAAACATTTCTTTGTTTAGGACAGACCTGTTTGCCAACTTCTGTTTGGGTCGGGCGGTGGGGTTTGAAACATGTATTAATAACATCATACAAACAAATCTTAAAACTTCACATACAGTGTCACCACACTATTTTAGCAGGATGGTATTGGCTAGCAAATTATGAGTTTTGAAATGATACCTTACAAGACATTCCTTGTACATAATTATTACAGTAGGGTGTATTGTATGAACATGGGTATATTTCTGTCACAAAGGTAGATATGAAAATTGATGGCAGTCTGGTAATTTATATCATTGCAAAATGCATTTGTTAACTTTATGTATGAAGTTATGAATTCATTCTGTTTGATGTTCCTAGAACACGTTTAAGACAAGAGAGCCTAGCCTAGGCAAAGGTGAGAAATGGGAATGTCCTAGACAAAGGAATGTGGATTTAGCTTGATTTACATATTAGCCATAAACAAAGCCATCAAGCTAAACCAGGGATAATTATCTTGAGCCTGACCTCAAGAGATAAAGAGTTAACATGGCTCCTGCACTCAAGAGAGACAGTGGAGACTGAATCACCAGGTAGTTTTCCTGACTTGTAAAACAAAGAAATCCCACTGGGAATATAAGGAACAGAATGATACTCCATCTTAACCCTTCACCTTGAGGAGAAAAAAGAAACAAAACAGTTTGGTCTCTGTGATGGGTCCTGGCCAGGTCAGCCAATAAAGGTCAGAAAGGAGACTGTGGGTGAGGAAAACCATCTTGAACAAAAATTGTATCTTGCTAGATTAGGTTTTAGACTTATCCATGTGTGTTCTTTTGTATGCTTGTAACAATCTTACCTTTATCTCTTTTACTTGCTATTACTTAATCCATGCTCTTTTGTTAATAAACTTGTTCCACTTTTCCTAGAAATCAGTTCAGTTCTGTGTTTAGAGGGAAGGGTGAATTTGCCCCAGTCAAATTAAGAAACTGTACTGACACTTTAACAGAGGAGTGAACGTAATATGTGCTTTGTATGCAGTGGTAGGGGCTGTGTATTTTGGAGAAACATCTCTGAAGAGCTCGGAGGTCACTGATTGTTCTTGCTAGGGTGGGGAGAACTTTAAGAATTTGGCTAGGTGGAAGGGAGCTGAGGCATAATCTAAGTTCCAGCAAAATTCAGTCTTACTAAGGCAGAAAGGTAACACAGTGGCTCACAGTTCTGATTATCCCCAGCGGCATGTTTTAGCAACTCCAGGTGTTTACAGACTGGTTACAAAGTACATATGATTTTCCTGAGTATTGTGTGAAATCTAGCCACTGTGCATTGCCTTTCTCCCTGTCCAGCCATTAAGAGTGAGGAATTACTAGATGACACTCTGCTTGGTAAGGGTGCAGCTAAAGAGTAAGACTTATGATTTAGTTCTACTATTAAGCAACAAGGGTAAACTGCTACAGAAAAGTCTGTGACAATTCTGACATCCCAATAGGAGTGTCATCTAGTAATTCCAGTTGGGTCCATGGGCCTAATATTAAGTGTTTCCACAGATCCAGACCCATCCACTCTGATCACTACACTGTGCTAAATTATATAGACCGTAGATATAGTTAGAGGGAGAAAGGATCCTTCCCTGCATCTGGTAAATAATTTACGGAGAGACTGTTCTGTGCTGGGCAAAATGGGTTGTGTGATTCCTCGGACCCTGATTCTTAGCTTAGGTCTATATTAATTCAGTTTAGCTTAATGTACTTCCAAAGTCTTAACTCTATTCACTGCCTCTAATCACCTCCCTTAATATAGGAAGAGAAGAGAGAACATCTTTAATTATTATCTGTCTTACCAGCAATATTTGTGTTGTCACAGACACAGGAAAAAGTAGTCTGATGTATTCAGCTGGTAAATATACAAGCATTCTTGTAGTGCTGAGGCAAAACTTGTAGAGTCTGCAAGGAGGAGAGACACAATTACACACCCTCTAAGACACCGAATTAATGTCTGCTCATGTCTTGCCAGGGGCTTCATGTTGCTTATGTGTTGAACAGCCATACAGAATAGGAACACTGTAATAGCCGTACAGGATAAGAACGGTATTACAGATTCCATGACCAATAATCAATTTGATATCTCCTAGATATGACTTGAAAGGATAGGGATCACTTCCAGGCATGTTAGCAATTTCCTTTAGTTGCTGAAATACCAACCATGACCATTGGGATCAAAAGTTAATGAGAAGTAAATGATCATGTTCTAATGGTCAACTGATTCTAATCCAAAATAAGTAGGAGGTCATTCTTGATGATGACAAGCACAACTTCAACTTAAAAAAGCAAGAGTGGAGCCCAAGCCAGCAGGATCCCAGTGGTGTCTAAGTGCATCTGGAATGGACAAAAAAGAGAAGTTAGAAACTGGGCAGTAATTGGTTATTATTCCAGCTTCACATCAAGACAGTTTCTTAAACTGGTTGTCACCCTTTATTAAACAAGGTGCTGAGAGCATGCAACAGCAAATACTTCACAGCCACACAGTAAGTTCTGAAAATAGATTAGAGTCAGAGATAAGGATAACAACTTTTCATGTTCTCTGTATATATAATATATATCTTCCTACTGTATGTTTCACTCTATGCACCTGATGAAATGGGTTCTAGCCCACGAAAGCTTACGCTTAAAAAAATATCAAGGGCCTAAAGAGTGTTTTTATAAACACTACTTAAGTTTCAGCTTGGAAAAGAGACCACTAAGGGGCCTATGATAGAAGTCTATAAAATCATGATTGCTGCAGAGAAAGTAAATAAGGAAGTATTATTTACTCCTCCTCATAACAGAAGAACTAGAGGTCACCAAATGAAATAGGCAGCAATTTAAAAGAAACTAAATTGAGTATTTCTTCAAGCAGTGCACAGTCAACCTATGAAACAGCCTTGCCAGAGGATGTGTGAAGGCCAAGTCTAAAGAGGGTTCAAAAATAACTAGATAAGGTTCATGGAGGATAGGTCCATCAATGGCTATCAGCCAGGATGGGCAAGAATGGTGTTCCTAACCTCAGTTTTGCCAGAAGCTGGGAAGGTGACAGGGAATGGATCACATAATGATTACCTGTTCCGTTCACTCCATCTGAAGCACCTGTCATTGGCTACTGTCGGAAGACAGGATACTGGGATAGATGGGATAGACAGGATAGATGGAACTCTGGTCGGACCTAGAATGGCCGTTCTTATGTTCACAATACTTCTCTGATGTCGGGTAAACTGACTCATATTATAGATGGATTATTTAAAACAAGGATGTTCTGCGACTTCTACAGTGCTGACTCAGCATGTCATTTCTGTGCCTCTATGGCTTCGTCTCCAATTATTTTCCTTCATCATTTTGAAATAATGTGGTGGGTATTCCCAATAAATAGGTGATATCTCAATAGGCCAGGCAGAGATTTTGAAGCCATCTGTCCAAATTTGTCTGTGTGAAAGATAATACAGGGAAAAGTTCAGGGCTACTAGGAATCTGTAAGGAATGAAATATGACACAGCCACAGTTTATTCTGCAGCGTGAAGTTCTCCCACCAAAAGAAAAAAAAACGGTCAGTATTCCCATTTAGTTAAATTCCAAGGAGAAATATTTTTATATGTGTTCATTGCTTTTGATCCCAAAGAATCCTAAAGTTCTGTTTACAAACAATGCGACTGAAATGCAGCTGCTTTTGTTCTAAGATGTATGATGCCATCCAGTTAGCACACAGCGTTCTGCAGAAGAGTGATGGAGAGGGGGCATTCTGTCCAAGGATATTGAAGCAAATTGCTACCCTTCTGACTGGTTCCACAGAACCTTGTTCCCCACTGAGCAGACAGATCTTCTGTTTATAAAGTTTGAACTACAAAGCAAATTGGACAGAACTTTATCAACCATCAAAATGTGAGGGATTGAATTGACTGTTCTGAAATTGTTACCTGTGGCTCTAGGGTGCATACATTTTCCAAATGTAAGGCTTAGACTATAGCAAAAAAATAGTGTGATGTATACTAGCCAGGTTTATATCTTGCTAAGAGATTTCAGTATTATAACCTAATGACACACAGCTCTGTCTTTTTATAAACCTTTGTGATTATGTATTTTCCAGAGAGCACAGGATTTCATTAAAAGGGAAAAAAAATAATATAGCAACTAAAATAGAGGATATAGCTACAATGATTCAAAATAAAGCAATATAATATGAGAGTTTATATATCAGAATGGTTGTTTAGGATGTGACTAAGTAAAGCTTGTGCATAAAGCTCCCAGTGCATGTTCTGATGTACAGATGAATGGATATAATTTTGGACACACAAATTATGAAACATTTCAGAAAGTCAGAGCAGTCTATATTTTGCCACCAAAGTTGGGGGGAGAGTTTTTGGAATGCTGCAGTAGCACCATATTCATCCCTTAAGGATTCTTTCTGCTTACAATTTACCCTGTCTAGTAGGTATCCAAAGCAGTATTTATTGGTTGAAAGTGGTTTCATGATTTGGGATTATGGACAGAGCTGACAGATCCTCAAATACCTCTCCATGAAATCATCCTGTGCCTTCAGAAAATCCACACTGCTGCATAAAAAATAAATAGTTGACACTTAATAGTTGAGCACACACATATTCTTTTTATTGTATGCAAAAATGTGCATGTATATTTCTTTGGGCACACTCACTACACCTGGCTTTGAAAAAATGCCCCTCCCTCCCCCACTCTGCAGGATCCTTTGTTAGTCATGTAATTTAGATAGAATTTGGTTTTGGTTTTTTGGCTCTTCAAATATTCAGCTAGTGTGAGACAGTAATATGCCATCTGTACAGGAGGGATACATACCAAATACACAAACATAGCATTCAAAGAAGAGGATTACAAGTGATGGCTAGAAACCCGTTTTTCTTCTAGTGCTTTGCCTTTTGACAGGTTTGCACCTGCATGTACTTGTTTGAATTAGCACTGCTTTATTATCAACATTTCAGTCTTTTAGGTGGGGAATGCACTTAATGATCTGGAAAACAATTTCAGTGTTGCTCAACAGCTGTATGTGGGAATACAGCATGTGTGAGGCAGTTATCTCCTCTCGGTTATCACTGCCATGAAAAAGGATAAAATAAAAGCACCGCTAGCAAAGTGCAAAATAAAATGTCAAATTAGCCATCATTTACACTAAACTCATTAAAGTTATGAAAGAAATGATGCAGTCCAGATGTATAGATGTAGATTGTCTTTATGAAATTGCTGGACTGAAAGCTACTCGGAAAAGTGACTATTTAAAATGGCACCTTTTCTCATAGCAGCTCTGCTTCCTGTATTTATTTTGAATCATAGCTCCATTGCTTTACTGAGAGTGGTAAAAAGTGATAGATTTTCTTTACTTCTGTTAGTCCAGCAGAGCCAATGTGGCTCCAGGAGAGGGAATTTGAGTCTTTTTTAGCTTGCACACAATAAACAGAATGAGGATTTCTATTGGCTAGGTCTTTTGTAGGAGGATGAGTGTATTTCTGAACTGCAAGAAGAAGTAGAAAGGAACACTTCACTTGGCTGCCTGTGTTCCTGTCTGGCTGACTGTTTTAATGTTGTTGGGGTTACACTATAACATTAATTGATTTTAGATCTCCTAGAGTCTCAGGCATCTTTATATACAGTTATTTGTTTTAATTTATGTAAATAATAATTGTAGTAAAAAAAAATATCTAAGCTCTACTTGCCCCATAGGCCCCTTGTATTATCTCAGAGTATTCAAATTTTCTTTCCGTTATTCCTGTGCAAACCCCACTGAAGGGCAAGAGCACTGACCATGTGTACCTAAGGGCAGAATGTGAAGAGGTTGGAGCTGCCAAGCTGCAAATGCTGTAGAATTTGGCCTGCTGAATCCAAAGCTTGGTGATGATGACTTTTTTTTAATTATTATTTTTCAGTTGCCATGGAGTTTAATGGAAAAGGAGACAATGAGTATTTGCCAGGAAAAATGTACAATTTCTGTGAAAAAATACATTAAATTCAAACTGCCACTTTTTATTTGTTACATGTGTACTGAAAAAAAGCTTGGGAGAGGCAGTAGTGATTGAGCAATTGAGTTCTCTGAGGGGCAGGAGGCAGACAGACCAGGAGGCAGGAGGCTTGTTCTTGGGCTCTCTCAGGCTGAGTCGCCTCCTGACTGGATCTCTGAGCAGAGAGAAGGGGAAAGAAAACACAGACATTAAGGAAAAAGAAGACACAACAGAGATGAATGTCCCTTCTCTCCTAAGTTTTCCTGAGTCCCAGTCCAGTGCCATATCAACATGTCATTAAATGCATATTTTATATTCCAGGCATATTTTAGGCTGAGAAACAAAAAGACAATGATATAAACAACTTTAATTAAGAACAAAGGGCCAGATTCTCAGCTGGTGTAATTGTTTTTTTTTTTATATTGTTTATGCTTTAGAATGTGCAACTTTTACCCATGTGACAAATCATACTCACGTGTATGAGATAATATGCACTAATAAGTCCTCAGCTGGAATATTGTGTCCAGTTCTGGGTACCACATGTCAGGAAAGATGTGGAAAAAGAAGATTGTATGTTCATTCCATTACACAAGACTACAGTCAAATCAAAATGAATATTGTGTTAACCTCACAGAATGGCCATATCTGTCCAAGGTGATTCATGGTCTAGATTTCCAAAGCTTGCTTAATATGTGCAGTTCACCCTAACTGAACTGATAACACACAGTATGGCTGCCAAGATAGTTTGGCCTGTTCTATTCAGTTAGCATAGTGAAATGTTTCCTAATACTTGGGGCCAACTACATAATTGTTGTAAATCAACATCGTCCCATTCATTTTGGAAGAGATACATTGATTTATACTAACAGAGAACCAGGCCCCAAAACTTTTGGTTTTAGTATTATAAACGAGTATTCTGTCTTACTGTTTGCATTCCTTTGTGCAGCATCTTAATACTATTTGTTTCAATTTCCAAATTGAAATTTTTCAGATTTTTTTTTTCTTTTCTTTGTCCGGAAAAGGATCTTGTTAGTTTGATGTTTCATCCTTATTTGGGATGAAAATAAATTTAGAAATATCAGGAATGCCCGTGAAATTGAAATTTCTGATCTTCAACCATCTCTGGTTCTCATTGACTTAAATAGGCTTTTGATAGTGCCCTAAACTTCTTTATCTCATTGTCACAATCTATAAAATAATCGCAGGGGGGAGGGGGGAGGATTAATACTGTCAGTGTTTGTACAGTTCCCTGAAGATGTAAAGCACTAAAGTATATAGTAATGCTTTAAATGAGAGTCTTATAAAAGATTGGAATAAATAGTTTTCAATGTATGATGATTCATTTAACTGTTAATTGAATTAGACCAGCAGTATTTACTGAGCTTGAAAAGACATGTTACTGTTTCTCTCATGCTACTGTACTAAGACTGTGTACACTAGTAGATTAGTGCAGGATGTGAAACTGACTCCTATTGGCAGAGAGCAGTCAAGTTATAAATCAGTACGTTTCAGCATTTCCTCATAAAATTTAGCTATTTAAAATCAGAAGTCAGAAAACAAAGTCTAATGCTTTTAACATCAAATGCTTAAAAGAATGTATCTGAAAGAGACAGCAAGAGGAAACAAATGAAAGATGTATGATAGTATTTATAATTCCCTGTGATAAGCTTTATTTATAGTATGCTAAAGATAGTTTTTTTAAAAAAAATGCTGCCTTTCTTATGGAAATAGGATATTTCAATGCCAGATCAGACCACTGGTTCATCATGTCCCTTCCTATTCTCCTGACAAAGTCCTGTAGTTGGGGTGAAATCCTGGCCCTAATTAAGTCAATGATAAATCTCCCATTCACTTCAGTATGGCCAGGATTTCACTGATGGCATTTTCAGGCAATGGCAGCACGCCATATAGTAGAACAAGGGTGGGCAAACTTTTTGGCTCAAGGGCCACATCGGGGTTACAAAACTATACGGAGAGCTGGGTAGGGAAGGCTGTGCATCCCCAAACAGCGTGGACCTCACCGTCTATCCAGCCCTCTCCCACTTCCCGCCCCCTGACTGTCCATTCAGCCCCCCCCCCCATCCTTGTCCCATGACTGCCTCCTCAGATTCCCACCCCCCATCCAACCCCCCACTTCCTGTCCCCTGACTGCCATGTCCCCTATCCACACCCCTGCCCCCTGACAGCCCCCTCAGTACTCCCACGCCTATCCAACTCCCTCTGTTCTCCATCCCCTTACTGCCCCCCAAGCTCCCTCCCCTCCTATCAGGATTGCCTCCCCACTCTGAACTCTAGGGTACAGAGGTGGGGACCCGCATGAAAAAAGTAAATAACCCCCCAAACTTATTTTACCAGCTTGGGTTAAAATATTTTTCCCCAGAACACAACTTCTTCTGTGTCTGGAACTGATATGCTGCCACCATCAAGTGGGAATGTCTCAAAAAATTATTGGACATGGCCACTTGAAGCCCCTCCTTCTCTTTCCACAAAACCCTCAAACTTATTCCCTCCCTGGGAAGCTTGAGAGAAAAGCCTCGCCTGATCCTGCGAGACGTGCTCGATCCAAAACCAGGATCTTTCACCATGGAAAACAAGCAGTCAGCTTCTTAAAAGAAAGATTTTAATAAAAAAAAAAGAAAGGAATAAATCCCTTATAACCATCAGTAGAACAGCATCTACCATAATCATCAAAAGAATCAAGAACCCAAACCTCTCCCCCGAGGCAACTTTCTCCCACTGTTGATATCTCTGCTGAAGCTTACAATATCAAGAAGCACCCAGCCAACACTCACCCCTGAGAACCCTCCAAGTAATAAAAAGAAGGTAAACTTACTGACTACCTTACTTGATAGAAAGCTTATAGTTGCAGTGAAAGAAATAGCTGTGATTCATCCCATAGCTGAGTTTAACAGAGAGAGACCCAGAGAGAAACTGAAACTCAAAATCCTTTGTCTCCTGAGGAATTTCTCATTGGTCAGTTGTCCACCTCTCAGGTTACCTTTAGCTTAACCCCTTACAGGTAAACACTAATTGTAGGCTGCTTTATACTTATGACACCTCCACATCCAACTGCCCCCTGACAGACGCCCAGAACTCCCATGCTTATCCAGCCCCCCAGCCCCTGACCGTTCCCCTAAAATTGCACCCCATCCAACCACTCCCTGTCCCCTGACCACCCCCCAGAACTCCCTGCCCCTTATCCAACCTCCTGGTCCCCTTACCATGCCACTCTGAGCAGCATGTCTGACAGCCGCATGGCCCCACCAGAGCTAGACAGGTGGGCTATACTTTGCCCACCCCTGCAGTATAACATACCTGGTCAATTCAAAAGAAACTTTTTAAAAAGTTTGTCTCATAATGTTGCTTATGAATATTTATTATATGTTGAGTAATGCAGGGTAGGAGGGAGGAAGAGGACAAGGCATTCTTAATGCACCATAAATTGTTGAGGAACTTTTTTTATATATAAGCCAAAACACTTCACTACTTTAATATCCTTATTTTTTTTTCCTGGTATTATAGCACATGTAACAATAAAACAACACAAACATCTGCTTTCAGCTAAATTGAAGATTTATTGTAACCTTCAGGTAAAGATTTATCTTGTCTTCAACGCAATCAATATTTAACTCTCAGGTCAGTAAGTCCTGATTGAATCTCAACAGAAGTCAATAGCTACCTATTATGTCATCTAATGGACAAATATATTGGAGGTGTTGGGTCTAAGAAGCAAAATAGCATTTTTAAACACAATCATCACAAGCTTCTTGATGGGATTGCATTAGACGTTCCATATATAACATACAGCATCCTTTTTTGTGTTTGTTGGAAAACAATAAAAGTGTTCACATAGTGAAGGTTCCAAAATCTAGCACTAAGCATCTTCAGGAACCATGAATTTCTGTCCGTTGTAACAAACTACCATTTTATACTAGCAGGCTATTCAATCAACCATTTGCTAAGAGTGTAGCCAGGAAGCTGTCAGGTGCAGTAATATGCTTGTTTTCTTGATCTTTTGAGGGGACACAATGGAATTTAAAGAAATAACTTTTACCATAGTGGAGACAGATCAGTAGTACTGTTATGACTAAAAAAGCACCAGAGTTAGTGAATGTGGTGTTTAAGGTGGTCCTGCATTTTTCCACCCATAATTCTATCAATTCTATATAGGTTTTTATACTGCACTCAGACTCACCACAGTATCTGAGTATCTTCCAGTATTGCACTAAACCATGTGACTAACATCTATTACATGTTGTTTGTTCTCTCATCCCCTCCCCAGAGGGAAAAAAATGTGCAATGGAGTGTCTCATACACACATAAACACACACACGCACACTTTACTATGTATTTATGTTAAGAGAAGGCAGGTCAAAGAAATGTGTCTTGCACTTGGAGTGAAAGATGATAAGATTTGTGATTGTTCTTAGATCCTGGGGGAGTTCCTTGCACAGTCACCTACCAGCCCCAGGAAAGCTCTCTCTCACACACAGACAACCTTTACTCTTATTGTTGAGAGTTCTGTTGTTCCCGAGGAGCAGAGTTGTTGACTACAGTCTTCATCCTACTCTTTTACACATTCTAATTCCAGGTCACTGAGCACTTTTCAAGAGCCCAGACCTTGGATTTGATTTGAAATTGTGCTGGAAATGAGTGTAGAGAGTAGAGGACAGGTTCCATGTGCTCATGGTAGCCTGTGTTGCTGAGGAGACACACAGGAGCATTCTGTACTAATTGGAGTTTCCTAAGTGGTGAAAGCTTTCAGGTTTATCACATTGCTGTAGTCCCGCTGAGAAATGACAAAGGAATGAATACCTGAGGCAAGATTATTGTCTACCAAATTAAGATGGGCTATCCTAGCCAACCACACGATTGAAAACATTACTTATGGATGCTGTAGATGTGTTGGTTAATGGTAATATTGTCCATGGTTTTTATGCACCTTTAAATATGTAAATAGTCCCATTGACATCTTCAAATTAACTTCAGTTGAAATACTGTACTAATCAGAAGTTACATATAGGCTTTAAGTGATTCTGAGGATTGGGGGCTAAATGCTTTGCAAACATTGCTTAAATCTCTCCACATTACATGAAATAGCTCACCGGTAGGTCATTTAAGAGGTAATTGAGTTACTGGGCTTAAGAGACTTGTTCAAGGACACATAGTGAATCTGTGGCAGAAGTAGGAAAAAAACCTAATGGTCTGCAACTAGAGCATGCTGTCTCCCTGGCAATACACAGAGACTGAAATTACACATCAAAGCACTGTAATGTAAACAGATCAGTAAATCAAACTGAGCTGGAGTGGAGTGAAGGTGAAGATGAAGTGGACGTATTCTCCTGAATGCTTTTCTTTTCTATCAGTTTTCACGTCTGTTGTCCAGTCTGACCCCATATGAATGTTCCATTCGATGCATAGTTTCTTATCTTGGCCCTGTCATTAAGGAGACCTGCTGTCTGTTGAAACTGCAATCTTATGTAACAACACAAGCAACTACATTAATTATCCCAATTAGTGCTGCCAAAAGTGCTGAAGTGATCTCTGTTCTCTAGAGAGTTAGGAGCTTACCAGTATTGAAGTCAGTGAAAGCTGTTGTTGAAACTTTTTGCATCTTAAACTACAAGATATTGCATTCAAAAGTCGGCAGAGTGTCTGGACTGGGCCAGCAATTTGGGAGAGCTCCCCATGATGGAGAAAATACTGACCTACAGTGAAGCATGACGAGGAAGGAGATTGTAATGATTCAGTCAGTGAAGTAACCTGTAGCTTTATGAGACCAGGAGTGGCTCTCACTAGCAAGCATAGCAAGAGTGAATTCAGATTTGATTGTATATGATGTGGGCTGGAGGAAACTTCAATAAGGGCCTTTCTATTAAAACTTCCTCCATTTTTTCTCTGTATTTAGCTTCCTCCGTGTCTGAAAGAGCTAGGTACTAAACAAAGGGTCATTACAGTAAGGCTCTTTGCAGCTATTGTTAAAACTCCTGTGCTGGAGCCTTCATGAAAGGAAGTCCAGGGGAATAACAAACACCCTCAGTGTGCTGCCTGGGCCCCTCATTCTGTAAACTATATTGCAAGGAGTAAAGCAAAATAGTGAGAAATGGGACATATTCAAAAGATGCAATACAAAATGCTACCATGACAATAGTCTGTTCTTGTCACAAAGCATATCTTCTGCTGTGTGACTGAAGTCACAGCAGATTCTATATTACAGGAATAGGTAAGGCCATTCCCAAAACAAACGGATTTCCCAACTTTTCGGTCTCTGATCAGTAGGACAGGGTTACGTGGAGCTGATTAAGAAGCAAAATAGTCATCCCAAGGGAACATAAAGAATACAAAAGCCCCTGGTCATTATTAGCCAGAGACCCTTTTCACCCACTATTCCTTCACAAATTGGAACTGGTTAACCCCAGCATGTACTATATGTTGGCATGCAAGCCAAACGAGTATCATCATATCAGCCATTTCATAGTAGTTACTTTGCAGTCCCTGTCAGAGATTTTAAACTGCCACTGCCAAGAGAGTTGCTGGTATCATCGACCCATTGTGAAGAGTGTCACGTCGTCATGCATACACATACATAAAGCCAGCACATTGTATGTCACTGCTAGAAGTAGTAATATATTTGACCATCAGTCCAGTCTGAAGGGTGCCCTGTCCACATATAAATTTAGGCCAAGGTAAATTTTTAACACAGGAGGAAGAAATTAGTGAGGGATCTAAAAGCAGTTCAAATAGAGATTTGTCAGAGTTAAAGTCATTTTGCTGTCACTAAATCCTCAGGAGATTATTGTCCAGTACTTATATCTCAGACCCCTGAACAATTCCGTAAGGACACAGCAGCTTGATTGACACTGAAAAGAAGAGAAATCAATGAAGAGCCCAGTTAGAGAAAGAAAATCACTTTGAAAAGGTTGCTTGGGTTATTCTTGAAGAGAGTAGTGGATTGGGGGGGTTGCAATATTTGGTCTCTCTCTGCAGTTCCAGAGCTATTAAAGGTGTTTAGGAATAATAAGACCTAGAATTCACCTTTTAAGATCTTTAGGGCTAACAATGTTAATCCTTTTAGATGATTACATGTTAATTGCTGATGCATCAGGATCACGTCTAAAATTACACTTGAGGGCCTCAGTACATCTGTTAAAGGCCTTAGGGTATGGCTAAATGCAAGTCTATTTTTGCTTCCCCCCCATCTTTGATTTCCTGAGTGTTTGAATAAATGTAGATGATTTACCTTGAACATGCCTGAGTCCAAAAGCCTATGTCTAATACCTTTGTGTCAGAAGGTGAGGGTTAATCCCTCCATCTCACAAGAAAAAAAAATAGTGAAGCTACTGATGACCAGTGATGTTGCTATCCACCTTTCCCTGGCTACTTTCTATTTATAGAGCATTAAAAGGTCTTTTTGGAAAGTCAAGAAACAACTAAAGAACTGTGGAACAATATTGGCTTGTCAGAGACAGCTTGAAGTCTTGGCTCCCAGCTCAATGATCGTTCTTCTAGACCATGTCATTATGGAGGTTGGTTCTTGTTGAGTTGCAAAGCACTTAAATGCTGTCCTATGTCTTTCTTCGCCCAGAAGTAACTATCTGTGTCACTTGGAGATTGTCACTAATAAAGCACTTATGTCTATTGTATCCCTATAGGGATCTTTGCATTTCTTGCTCCTGCTTGCAACATGGCATTTCTTTTATCAGACCCAATTCATCCCTGCCCAGTATTTATAAGCAGAGTGAAAAGCATTTAAAGAGACAGCTTTCTGCCCTCAGTTACATCCAGGCAATGCCACTGCTGAGAGAGTTGATCCCACTGAAGTCCATGAGAGTTGTACTTGATCATAGAATTGAGCCTAATTAGGGCCAGATGCTGAGATAGTTTATCAACATAACTTCATTATCTTCAGAGTTCACCCTCTTAGGTTCGGGCCACTCATGTATTTTGCACAGAGAATGACTTTGTAAAAAAAAAAGCTGTATAGAAAGCTTTAGATTTTTGCACTGTGTTTACAACTTGGTGTGTTACTAGATAAGTTGATTTGCACTAGAGAGTGCATGTGTTTTGTCTGGTTGCTAAGTTAGTCAGTTCAAAACAGGTCCCTGAGCCGAAGTCAAAGGGTAATGTTTACAAAAGTGAGCACAGTCACGGTGCTGTGAACCTGCAATCAGCAGGCGCCAGAGACCCAAGCAAAATTCCCTCAGTATCACACTGATTGGGAAGCAGCACTCAGACAGCAATTTGCAGGGAATGGGACAGCTACAACAGCTCAGCAGAAAAACGATCTGTAGGTAATAGGATCCCACTGATTCGACCAGCTACAGGAATCAGAGAAGAAAGAAGAATATTTTTAAAATGTGGGTGTAAACACCAACTGAAGAAAAACTGACAAATCTGGCATCCATCTTATAGCTGCTTTAACTATGGAGAGTAGAAAGAATGAGAGGGTTATTTTTGCCCAGTTAATGTGGCCTATTGCTATGGCAGTTATGTAACAGACAGTTCTTGAGTTTGCAGCTATTGTACATGACAGATTAGGCTTTCCTTTCTGTTCACTGGCAAATAGCTTTGGCAGCATCTATTACATTTTATGCACTTTGATAGCTCTACATTAAGAAAGTTTTGAAGATATTGTGATTACATTTGGCATCCAAAAGACATTATTGTAGTTAGGTCTTTCCACTCTACCAGTGAAGACTTCTTTCAATCAATAGATATTATTGCTTTCGGAAGGCTCGTGCAAGAGGTTTTTTGCCTTCTTGACAAGCCTTTCATTATTAATGACAAATCATGACTGATTTTTTCCACCTCAGTTTCTTTATAACACCATTCTAGTTAAATTAACTTGATTTAATTAAAAATATATTCTAATTTAGTACTTACTATTACTGCCTACTTAATTATGAAGTTTATGAAAGAGAAGTAAAATATTTCTGCAGTAACTTGCACTAAAGAGGAAACTTCTCCCTTGTACACACACAGACAGTGACCATTAACACTGCAGTCTTTAATCTAACAGAAATTTGACCTCTATATGAGGAAGCATTATCGGTTCTATTACATTTTCTTGGCTGTAATTGTCAGATCTAGTTTCATGGCTGAATTGTGTAATCTCAGCAAGCAGCACAATGCAAGTGAGAGATGGACATGAATGAAACCTTGAATCCCAGCACCTACATTTTGGAAGCATTCACAGTCTGAACTGGGACTAAAATCTCAATTTCTCTATTATTCATATCTTTATAATTAAGACTGAACAAAAAACTTGAATCCAAACATTAGGAAGCCACATTTTCTAGCTTTAAAGTATCTTTTGTGATGAATAGGTTCAGAGCTTGTGCTTCTTCAGTAGTTACCTAAAAAGGCAAAAATAATACAAAAAGGGGATGTGATGACCTCCTTGAAAGTTGTTGTATTTTCACATTTAGAAATTCGTAATACTGTACTATGTTCATGACAGTGAAATGTTCCCCACTGACAAATAACAGTGGAGAGGGAGGGTGGTTTCCTGACCACGAACCTTGTAAACGCAGTCTGGGCTCAGAGAACGTAGCTAGGTTATTCTATCTAATGTATCACTAGTGACAAAAGCAATATTGGTCATGACTTAGTTCAGCCTGCACAACCCTGTTGTCATCAGAATGCTTGAAGATACTGAAGTTAGTAAACATTTCTGCTAATGATGTGTAAAATCTTTTACTCACTCCCTTCCAGCTCTTTTGGCTCTGCTGGGCTAAAAGGGAGTAAAAAAGCAGCAAAAAATGCATTTTGCTCACTAAAGTCATCTGTTTACAACTGTGAATGGATATAGAGAGCAGATCAAGGCATCTTGAATAAGTGGGTGCCATTTTCAAAGTCACTTTTCAGAATAGTGCCAAACTTTATGTGCAAAAACAAAAGATTGTTTTTTGTTTGGCTACTAGATAGTGGAATTTGAAACATTTCTTGTGGGGCGTTAATTCATTAATATTTCAATTAAACTGCTACTTAAGCAATTATCATATAAGATAAAACATTGTCTTTTGGGCAATGTACCTTGAGGTCTTTCTACATTACATGAATTGGAATAATCATTTATTAATATATCATTACATTTTCCTGTAATATGGGGTGTTTTTAATTTCTACATATCCTCAAGCAAGCTGTCTGTCTAGCAAATGCTGACACAATTATATTAGATGTTTTAGAAAACAATGCAGTTCTCACCAGCATTTCTCCACAACACATTGTATAACCCATTTTCTTTGGTTGTCTTCACACAAGAGACTTCCAATCTGTTGGTTAGAAATCAGAAATTCAATTAAAATAATTTATTTTGGCTATAAAGGTGCTTTGCAAGAGTAGAAGTTCTGCTCTTTTGATAAAACAGGCTCTGCAGATGTCTACCCTTGACCATTGTTCGGAAGTGCTAACACTGGTGTTTCTTTTGTTTTTCTTTGTATCACAGGAGTCATCAGGACTGCCTTGCATAACATGGACAGGGAAGCCAGAGAGCATTATTCTGTTGTCATTCAAGCCAAAGATATGGCTGGGCAGGTCGGAGGGCTATCGGGGTCAACAACTGTAAATATCACACTCACTGATGTCAACGACAATCCACCCAGGTTTCCTCAAAGTATGTCGAAGTTCAATATATATTTGATTTGAAAAGTCACATTGATTTTTAGTTCAAAATCACTGTTCAAATTACAGGTGGAGAGGAGACACAAAAAGTGATGTTTTCAAGGGTGTTATTTTTCATCTTTTTCATGTGGGATAGTGTGTGAGGATGTGATACAGTTCCAGCACAGATTCTGATTCTACTCCTCTGATTCTTGAGTTCCAGCACAGAAGCCAGTCATAATCCCTTTACATATAATACCACTACTAATAGCAATAATAACAAGGAAAAGATAAAAACTCTACTGTGAGTTCTGTTCCATCCATTTTGAAATGTAATTACATGATAACATGGTGTGGATTCACCAAGTTAATCATGTTGTTCCCATGACAGGGAAGGAACTATAAAATTTAATCCAGCATGTGCATCCCCCCAACTCCACCAAATACGCTTTCTCTCTCACACACACACACGCACACATACATACACAATATTTATAAACTACTTTTGAGATTAAAAACAAGAGTTCAAAATATTATATTAGTATTATTGTTGGTGTTGTGCAGTAAATCTTGACTTTTCCCAAAGTAACTAAAGTGCGGATACTATCAAAAACAAAACGGTCACACATCACTAGTTATGCGGAATGTTCATGTAGTAAGAATATTGTAGTGTAACTTTTCACTTACGTCATCATGTAGAGTGCAGACACTGCACACTTAGCTAGCAGGGATATAAATGGCAATGTAGATGATCAGGCACTAGTTATGTGAGTAGAATAGGGTGCCCTACCTGCTTGAGCCTTTAATGTATATACCCTATGTAGCTTTCTACACACCCAAGCAGTGCTTATTTTTATCAGTGTAGGGTCCCATTGCCAGACTCTCTCCCTCCCCGCCGCACCCCGCTGCCTCCCCCTGCCATAGCCTTTCACTGTTGCATGTAATATACACCAGAGTGAGTGTGGGCACAGCCTGTCTTTCACCTTGCTGTGTAGCTGCATGTAGCTGCAAGTGCATATAAATTCACAATCAAATAATGAACAGGAAATGTATTGACACCCAGCATATATATTTAGAATTCTGAAGCAGGAGTTGTAATCTTCTAAGACTTCAGAAGAGCATTTAAGAAACTTTTCAGACCAAAATTGCATGACTAAACCTACTTTTGATTACAAATTGGCTCAGGGCCAGTAAAAGTATGGTAATCCGGGCTCAGACATTATTAAGAGCACTGTAGAACATAATGGCCTAGCAGCTATAGGTACACCCAGTGGGAAATATGTTAAGCTGTTTAAAAGAAAAGATTTATCAGGAAGAGCTGAGATCACAAAGCTCCAAGGAAAGATAAAATTCTGTGACAATTAATGTTATGTAGTCAGGAAGCTCTTTCAAAGTTTTGCAATAATGAATACTTGTGCTGTGCTTCCCACCTGCCCAATGAAGAGCCTTTGAAATGTAGTCTGAGATAGTTAATTCAGTTTTATATCCTGTAAAGTTTGCAAGATAGCCACCACCATGTTAATACTTTCACATTATCATCGGAAAGATGAAGGCTTCAGCATATAATGGAATAAATGTAATATTTAGATTTCTTAATTAAGGAATAAAAAGTCTTAGGTTACCATGGTGTGTGAGAATTCAGCAACCAAAGAAGGCAAACCTCCCCACCCCACCCCATCCCCCCCCAAACACATCAGTTTTAGAAAGTTTGGAGAGTTGTTTCCTTCTGTTCAGTTAGTAGGGGGAGTCAGGGTGGGGGATGTGCTTAGATATTAAACTGACACAGAAGTGCACACCAACCCTTGTGTGTGTGTATCACAGTTGCCAACTTTCACACAGTAAATAAGCACCCTAACTTTCACAATAAGCCAAAAATCAAGCTAAACTCATTTCAAAACAAGGCCAAAACAAGCCAATCCCTAAGAACTGCAACACTATGTGACTAGTACTAAAGGCATGGCTATAACTTGCACTTCCTCAACAAATTTAATTGAATCTTCCCAAACTCTTTGCAAATCCAGTCTTTAACTGTAATAAAGTATCTCCAGCACATGGTAAATATGTAGATGGACTAATACTGGGCAATCTTTGTAACATGAAATATAACCACTAAATTCATAAAATTAATTTCTGTTTTGATTTTCTTCTCTGAATTATGTCCTTTATGCTGCTGACTTCCATCTCCTTGCATTGCATGGCATTTCAGACTATATTAGCTGGTGATGTTTGTCCTTTTGGGAAACATTTAGTGAGTCTTGCTGTGCATTGCACTCACTGTGGATATCACAGAAAGTGGAAGTTTACCTCCCGGGGAGGTTTTGGGGATGAGTAACTCCAATGTATGAACTCTAATGGCAGCCAAGTTTGCAGAGAACACACAGGCTGAACTAGTGGTGTAGTGGTTACAAAAAATGAGCAGTGTAACCTAAACTAAACTCCATAGTCCCAGATTAGAAGAAGGTATGCTCCATTTACTCTGGTTTACCTTTGACTATACTACTGGGCTGAAAATCATGTTCCCTTATTGTTAATGTCTTTATTGACCAACACCCTACTGAGTTTTGTTTCTACACAGTGTGTGGACTGTTTGTAAGAGCATATTGTGAAGGATTCCTTGATCACAGCTTTCCTGAATTATATCTCTTTGAAATCTATATTTTATTGTTATTTATTTATTTAAATTAAGGCCAGATCTTTTAGGCTTTTCTTAAATTTCTTATTGAAGAAAATTGAGTTTTGACTAAGGATAGTAGAATTTGTCCTATACTATATAAAACATTAAACTCCAATCACAAAAAGTAAGTCACATGAGATCAATATGTCCATTTAATTCATCATAAATTAAATGTGTTTGAACATTGTACTAAACAAAAATTGTTAGAATAGCTTATGAAAAGGAATATGGTTTTCTCCAATACTACAACAGTCTAATCAGGAGAGGGGAAATATAATATATAAATTCATACATTTTCATAATGTGATTGGACCTCTTACATACAATTTTAGACATAGTAAAAACAATACTTGATATAAGAAATGCATATGAAAAATTCTGTTTGCAAAGCAAAATTATTCATCAGGTGCATGCCTATGAATATGACTTCAACAAGAGTATGATCTGAGTGTAATGAATTCCTCTCTAGAATACACTTCCCCTACCAATCATCCTCAATGGCACCCTGTCCTACAGTAATCCATCCTTTTAATCCACGTTATCATCTTCACAACCTTTCCCTCTCATTGATTGTCTAAATGCAAATGAACTACCCATATAGCTCAACATGGAAAACACCATTTCACTTGAAGGAGTTTTTGATTTTTAGCAAAGTATATTTCTCAGTTCATGATGGTCCGTTTTATCAATGACTTCCTTAGTTGAGTAATGCCCCAACTTCAGGCCCTAACTCTGACATAAAATGTTTCTTGAACTACTCTGAGATCTTAGCAAAATGATATAGGCAATTTTATCTTCTTTTCAAGTTTCATGGCCATCTTCTGTAGACTTTATCCTTAGTTATGATCTGTGGTCTTAGCCTTAGTGCAGTATGGATATCTTTTATGTATTTTGCTCTTTAGTTTGATCCTGTTTCTTCTTGCATCAGTATCATCAGCTCATATGGTGGTTTCGACTGACACATCTGAGTGTTTTAAGTGCTAACGTTGACAAAAGGAACCATTTATGGACAGACAAATGCATTTCTTCTGATAACTTTGCTATGCTATAGATTCCATAGGCCATTCTCCAGTAATCCTGTTGTGTTTGGGGACTCATCCTGCAAGAAAAGGGGCACCTCCTGAGAACTGTTGAGTGCCCTGATCTTCCATTGGTCACTGCCTCCCAAGACTTCAGCTGGCACTCCCCTTATTGTCTTGGATAAGTAACATTTTATACAGCAGATTAAATTTTAGATCTTATATTTTGGCCACCTATTAGCTTCTATAGCATAAACCAAAATGTTAATGACAAAACATGACTATAATGACTTCCTTATAAATTCCAGTTATTTCAAAGAATTGCATGTGTCATGACCATAAAAGTAGCCTAAAAATTTCTCCTTACATGTGAAGGGTTAAGAAGCTAAGATAATCTGGTTTGCACCTGGCCAAAAGGACCAATAGGGATAAAAGATACTTTAAAATCTGGGGGAGGGAAGGTTTTATTCTCTGCTTTTGTTTGTGTGTTGTTGTTCACTCTGAGATTTCAGAGGGATCAGACATCCATTTCCTCCCTCCACCTAATTCGACGTCAGTCTCTAATTATCACAAAAATAGTAAGTAATAGCCAGGCAAGGCATGTTATCTTATATTTGTTACTCACTTGTGAATTTATCTTTCTAGAGGGGAATATCCCTGTGTTTTCTCTGTACTTTGAAACAAAGCTAGAGAAGGTACCTTAGTGTATTTTTGAATCTTTTTATGACTATAAAAAGTACTACCATCCTGATTTTATAGAGGTAACTTTTTTATATCTTTTCTTTAATTAAAATTCCTTTTTTAAGATTCTAGCTGAGTTTCCATTGTTTTAAAGATCCAGGATTTTTGGATCAGGCTCACCTGTAAGGATTGGTGAGGGTTTTATCTCAAGCCTTTCCCAGGAAGAGGGTGTAGACTTGAGGGGATATTTGGGGGGAATAGGAACTCCAAGTGGCCCTTCCCTAGTTCTTTGTTTTACTTGTAGTGGTGGCAGTCTATCATCCAGACACTGGGGGAAGCTTTAACCTAAGCTGGTAAAATAAGCTTAAGGGGGCTTTTCATGTGAGTCCTCACATCTGTACCCTAGAGTTCAGAGTGGGGAAGAAACCCCAACAGCATGAGATTTTTTAACAGAATTCTTTAATTCTTTAATTTTTAATGTGTAAAATGTAGAAGGGTCCAAGTGATGTAGGAATCTGGAAAAAATGAGTATATAGATAGCATTCAGTTTTAAGTGACATATATATTTTGGTCCACATGCCTTTCTTTTGTGATACACTGTAAGAAAGAAGTCTGATCTGTGTCTCTTGTAAGACTTGATGGAACAGCTCTGGGCAGCAGTGATAGTGGGTCCAGCTCCGGGTTGTCCCTCTCACGAGATTCCTCCCTGGCATAGTGAATCATAGAATATCAGGTTGGAAGGGACCTCAGGAGGTCATCTATTCCAACCCCCTGCTCAAAGCAGGACCAACCCCCAATTAAATCATCTGATCCAGGGCTTTGTCAAGCCTGACCTTAGAAACCTCTAAGGAAGGAAATTCCACCACCTCCCTAGGTAACCCATTCCAGTACTTCACCACCCTCCTAGTGATGTTTTTTTTCCCTAATATCCAACCTAAACCTCCCCCACTGCAACTTGAGACCATTACTCTTTGTTCTGTCATCTGCTACCCCTGAGAACAGTCTACATCCCTCTTCTTTTGAACCCACTTTCAGGTAGTTGAAAGGATCTATCAAATCCCCCCTCATTCTTGTCTCTACAGACTAAGTAATCCAAGTTCCCTTAGCCTCTCCTCATAAGTTATGGACTCCAGCCCCCTATTCATTTTTGTTGACCTCCACTGGACTCATTCCAATTTCCAATATTCTTCTTGTAGTTTGGGGTCTAAAACTGGACACAGTACTCCAGATGAGGCCTCACCAATGCCTAATAGATGGGAATAATCATGTTCCTCAATCTTCTGGCAGTGATCCTACTTACACAGCCCAATATGCTGTTAGCCTTCGTGGTGACGAGGGCGCACTGTTGACTCATATCCAGCTTCTCATCCACTGTAACCCCTATGTCTTTTTCTGCAAAACTGCTGCCTAGCCATTCAGTCCCTAGTCTGTAGCAGTGCATGGGATTCTTCTGTCCTATGTACAGGACTGTGTATTTGTCCCTGGTTAGCCATTCTGTCCCTCGTAGGCTTCGGGCAGAGTCTCAGCTGCTTCACTCTGTGAGGACCTGCTTGTTGTAAACCTTCTGTCTGGAGCTCCTGTCCCTGTTGCTCTTCCTGTCTACAGGCTCTTTTCCTCCCCAAAACAGCATTTCCTCTTGGCCAGGGGTTCTCAAACTGGGGTTCAGGACCCCTAAGGGAGTCACAAGGTTATTACATGGGGGGTCATGAGCTGTCAGCCTCCACCCCAAACCCTGCTTTGCATCCAGCTTTTATAATGGTTTAAAATATATTAAAAAGTGTTTTTAATTTGTAAGGGGAGGTCACACTCAGAGGCTTGCTATTTGAAAGGAGTCACCAATACAAAAGTTTGAGAACCACTGCTCTTGGCCCATCTCTCTAAACCCCAAGCAGGTTACGTGATATATAATACACATTTCCAGATGTATTGAAATAATTTAATGTAGTCAAATATTACCAATTTTAAAAGTGTGATTGAAGAAACACATTTTTATATAGAGATGATGTTCTAATATTTGGATGCCTTCATTGGTTCCTCTGTGAACTGTTCCTATTAAGGCAATCTAATAGCAATAATTCACTCAGAGTAAAAGCTATTGCTATGTAGATGGCCTATGCATCACTTAAGCATTACCTAAGACCTACTTAAGTCTTTTATGGGCTTAATCAGTGCACAGGGACATGTACGGACCGTGTTGTTGGTTGGTTTTCATCCTAACTACAGTAGAAAGCTATCAGCTCTATGTTTATGAAGATTTTTTTCCTAAATAATGTCCTCTTGCTCTTCAGTTTTCAGATGAGACAGGCTGCTTTGTTGTTGTTGTTTTTCATTTGTGAGTTCTGTAGCTGAGTTCTGTTCCACAATAATTATCGCTTGTCCTTGTGCATAGTTTGCAACTGAGCATGACATAGTCTTCTAGCATTTGGTTTACATACAGTCTGCCAATAAGGTTTGATTATTTAATATATTTAATAGGCCTCTTCATATAATCTTTCCTAGAGTCTGGGGAAAAGAATAGCTGGGATCCGTGTAGCTGGAAATTTTGCTGCCACAATAATTTCCTTAAAGGCAATTGAAATCAATATTCTTCCCAGACTGCAGAAAAGCCTTAATTTTGTGGAAAGGAGAAGTTTTCAGGTGAGGGGAAAATACAAGAGCCTGTATAGATTTAGATTAGCTCAGCAGCTGGTGCTACTTAAAAATTAAACTAAGTGTCTATCCTTTTCTGTTGTGAAAATTCAACCATTACATTGGGCCTTAGGGAGCAGAGACCAATGGACAATTTGAGGGATCTCAGACTACATCTATATTATATGTCACTTTTGGCAGCATGTAGTGTACATACCTGCAAGCCCTCCCCACCCCCCTCCTCCAGCATGAATATAAATAGGAGTGTAGCTGGTGCGCATGGCTTAGGTAAATAAAGACATGCCTGAGGGGTGTGCATATGTATGCAAGCACATACTCTGTATGCTTTCTACTTACCCAAGCCATGCTCCTCATCTTCACTGCTGTTTTTAGATATGTGGTGTCTTGCTGCCTCCCCACTGCTGGAGCCTTTCTCTGCTGCAGGAAAAGACTCTGTCAGTAAGGAACAGTTCTGTCAGTGGGAAGACATCAGGGAAAGGCTTTGGCAGCTCCCCACTGCTGGACCCCTACCTTGCCAAGCATTGCCAAGCTGGACCCCTACCTATGCCAAGCATACCTTGCCTTGCTAAGATGCCAGCAGCTAAATGGCAGCCAGCAAAGGCTCTGCCAGCTCCTGGCTGTCAGAGCTGACTCTGGGAAAGGCTCCATCTGCTTGACCTTTCCCAGCAGCCTCTTCCCTGCTAGAGTCTTTTCTTGCCTTGGTGAAAGGCTCTAGCAACAGGGAGCTGCTGGAGCTTTTCCCCACTGTCTCCCCTCTGCCAGATCCTTTCACTGACACATTTAGCTACAACACTGCAGTGAGGACACAGCCTGCTTTTCCCTGTGGCCTGTAGCTAGACACACATTATTTGCTGCCGAAAGTGGTGTGTAGTGTAGATGTAGCTTCAACGTGAGGAATCTCCAAAATGAGATCCTTGTGGAGATTTCCTCAGTGCTTCCCTGTTATACCAGCTATGCTGAAATTTGTCACCAGCCAAACCATATTGCAACAGCTGGGAATAGTTTTCTGCAAAACTTTGATTTCTCCCCTAGTCCTTTGCTTTCAATCAGATATGAGTCTCAAGTTTATTAAGTCGCCTCAAGGTAAAGGTTCATCTTGATGTCACAAAGAGGTGGATTTTATTAAGCAATAAATCCTAGTAGTTGCTGATAAACATATGTAGATTATATTTCAATTGCCTGTATCTTTATTATCCAAGCAATTTTTTTTTCAAATTTAGCACACAAACTTGCATGCCATGTTAGAGTCAAAGTTCACCCATTTTTGAGTTGGCTGAATGGGAAGGAAATATGGTCAGAATTTTTTTAAAAAGCACTCGTAATTCAGAAAAAAATCAGTGGGATTGGGTTTAAGATTTATGGAAAAACTGATAGTCCAGCTAAGATGAAGCATGAAACATTATGGAACAGCCTTCCAAGGGAAGCAGTGAGGGCAAAAGACCTATCTGGCTTCAAAACTATGCTTGATAAGTTTATGGAGGAGATGGTGTGATGGGATAACATAATTTTGGCAATTGTTCTTTGACTATGGTAATAGATGGGCCTGGTGGTATATGATGGAAAGTAGGAGGGGATGGGGTCTAAGTTACTACAGAGAATTCTTTCCTGGGTGTCTGGCTGGTGAGTCTTGCTCACATGCTCAGGGTTCAGCTGATCACCATATTTGGGGTCAGGAAGGAATTTTCCTCAGGGCAGATTGGCAGAGGCCCTGGAGGTTTTTCACCTTCCTCTGCAGCAGGGGGCATGGGTCACTTGCTGGAGGGTTCTCTGTACCTTGAAGTCATAAAACCAACATTTGAGGACTTCAGTAGCTCAGATATAGGTGAGAGGTATATTGCAGGAATGGGTGGGTAAAATTCTGTGGCCTGCATTGTGCAGGAGGTCAGACTAGATGATCATAATGGTCCCCTTTGATCTTAAAGTCTATGTTCATGCCCTGCACAATGAACATTTTGCAGATCTGAATGCAAGGACATAGGGTGCTAATGAAAACTGTTTTGCAACCTGTAGAGGGCTTAAGACAGATATAAGAGTGCCACTTTCGGAATTATCTTAACTATTGAGCAGAACTTTACTGCCATTAAACATCAATTACGTCAATGTTTGTATGATAGCCACACTGCATAACTCTCCTGCTCAACTGGCATTTCTTCCTTTCTTGTTCTTAAAGTTTTCAATTATACAATTGTTTCAAATAGTAATATGTATAAAGTCTCTACTCTGGTCCAAAAAAGAATGGCCAGTGACTGATACATCCTTTGTTTAGATGGCTTAGTGTTCAATGTATTGATTATTCTCCCTTTTTTACAAGATAACATCAGATGAAGTAAATCCCCAAACTATTTGACTTTGCCTGTTCTACATTTAAAAATTGTAAAGGTTTCTTACCATTTATTAAAAGTAAGCCTGGTACGAGTTGAACTATCTAGGCTCGATTTCTTAAGTTTTCAGAGCATGTGGCTTCTCTCTAAATCTCTCAGCAGGAGATATGACAGGAGAAAAAAATAAATAGGTATGTGTTTGTCTTTTATTATCTGATGCTGATGTGAGAATCAAATCTTATATTAGAACTCAAACACAAAGAGCAGCAAACTACTGCTCCAAATGTAAGAGACATGGGGGTAGGTGGGAGCTGTGGTTAATTCCCCATAGGAGTTGTTTGGAATCATCTGCCTAGCAAGATTGCTGAACTAAAGACACTAGATCATTTTAAAAACACCTAGTATCAATACCATCCCAAAGAAATAGTGCATTAAAAAAAAAACCCTCAATGATCTGAATGGCTTTTTACCTTTTCCACTATGTTTTACATTCTTAATATGCTAGAACCAATTGTTAACGTATGATATTTCCTGAGAGATGGAAAGGAATACATAACATAACTTATGAAGAACATAAAATGTATCCAAGAGTTATGAACTAAGAGTTTTCTGTTTGTTTGAGACAGCTAAGAATTCTCTCTCTCTCTCTTCCTCTCTCTGGAGTTGAGTAAATAATGTGGAGGAAATAAATTTTGATGAATTTTCCTTCTTTTTCTGTTCACAGAATGCCTGTGAGCAAATGTAATTTTATTGTAGGTATACATTATTTGAACTTAGTCAGCTAAATAGATTTTGAATATCATTTACAGCATTGTTTGCTAATGAATATGTGAAATCTGAGATTTGTTTCTTCACTGTTTTATGGTCACAGAAGATTGATGATATTGTCTCTGTTCCCTGGTTAGATAAGCGTAATTCTTATAATCAGGTTTTTATTGTAAATACTCCTGGAAGTAAATTTAATACTCCAAGAGTATTTTAATATGCAATCTTAAAAAATGATTACACAAAAGTTCTTAGAACTCAAACACAAAAGGGTAGCTAACATGGCTATAGAGATTTGTATTTAAATTCAAATAAATTTTTGTGAAAAATTATTTCTTTTATTCACCCTACTTGCGGAGTTAGATAGTGGGGAGGGTGGGTATTCTAACATCCATGACAATAGCCAGATATTCTTAGGTTTATTTTATTTTATTTCATGACAGTCATCCATGTGTTTTTCTACGTAGAACAAATTATTCACATATATTCCTCACATGTCTAAGATAGACGAGAACATTTCCCAAGATCTACGCTAAATAAATGGACTTGTTGCAGCAAATACGAAACATTCATGACTGACAAATAGGGATAAAGATTCTAGATAAAGCAGAAAACTAATGTTTGCTCTAAACAGCTCAATGTCATAAATGTGCTTTGTTACCCAGCAGCACAGTTAGAAACATGGGACCTACCTCTGCAAAGGACCCCCATTTAATCATTGGGACTCCATGTGGGTGCAGGTTTCTGCCCTGATGCAACAAGTTACAGAATCCAGTCCCCAGATCTCTAGGATGTGAATTTCCTATGGAATTTGGAACAAGTCCTCAATATATTACATGAAAAGTTCAGAACTTAATTTTACGTAATTCCTCTAGCAGTCTGGGTAACACAGGGAATATAAAATCAATATTACTTTGTTCTGATTTCCTGACTGGTGAAATCAATACTGGGTTTTAATTAGATAAACTGTTTTTTGGGTTTTTTTTGTTAAAAAAAAAAGCTTCCTACTTTACTTTTGCGGTTGACTGCAAAAAGCTGAAACAGTCTCTCATTTAAAGACGACTCTGTATATTTGTTAGCAGCAAACTCAAAACAAACTCCTGTTTATTAAGTAAAAATAGAAATGCAAGACCAAAGGTGAGAAACAAATTCAGACTTTACATCAGCATCAAAGTCTGAGATATTACCAGGTAATGTAGGCTAGGTGTTCATAAAGTTCGTCACAGGCTTAAAACTTCCTTTTCAAAATTACAGGTTACAATTCAGCAATGCATTTAAGCTCAGATTTAATTTTCAAATGTATCTTTAAGAAGATCTGGTGCAGTGCATAGTTTTGAAAAGATTTTTTTTTTAGGATTAATACTGTTTTTTTCTGTTATTCTTCGTGACTGAAAGTGTCTCTTAAAGCAGAAGCTGAGAAAAAGAAGTGTCCATCTGAGAAACTCATGAAGAGTTGTCCTGATTCAAAATGACAGCACCATCTGTTGTTCTCAGTACGACTGAGGCCACAGGCTGTCCCCAATTAAGACAGTGGCAATTTTGGCCCAATCTTCTATTGTTTTCAATAGGTCTGAAGCCATAGGCTGTCATTAGCAAAGGTTGGCAGTCTGTAGCCTCAGTAGCTGTGCTGTAGTGACACCATGTGGAAAAAAAAGTATGAAATAACGTTTTTACAAATCAGTTCAATATGTCTTCATTCAAAATGACAGCACCTTTTATAGTTCGAAGTCAGAGTGAGGCACAGATTGACCACAATTAAGATGGGTCTTCTCAAAATGGTCACTGTCTCTATTTGCTCTTAATGCGACTGAAATCACATGCTGCCCTTAGCAAAGATTGGCAGCCTGGGGCCACAGTAGCTACCCTGTAGTGACACCATCAGGAAAAAAGATGAAAAAATGTAATGTTTTTACAAGACAGTTTCATACATCCTGGGATCCCAAACACTACATATGGTGTCGCATAGCATCTAAACAGGGCAGAGTTAAGGTTGGCTGGGTGATTTCAGTATACATTTCTATGACTTAGCATGTCTTGTTTTCTTTTACTTCACTTCACTTTCAGGTGACCAAAGCTTCAGCTTTTCTTTAGAATATACGGAAGGTTAGACCAAACATACATATGTTCTTTAAAATGATGCGTTTCTCTCCTCCACTTAGAACCATAAGACTTGGGTGTTAGCAACAAAAAACATATCCACAAAAAAGGGAGTGGATTTGAAATTCCTGTGGTGAGCTATAGGAGAGAAAAGTATTGACTGGATTCACAAAAATCACAGATTTAGTGTGGATTTATTATATTGAGAGGAGTAAGATGAACACATATATATTAACTGTCCAAGAAAGAGTGATAAGAAGCTAAAATTTAGAAAGCTGCAGTATTATGGGAAAGACCCAGAAAAATGATGCCTGGGTTTTTTTGTGTTTTGTTTTGTTTGTTTTGTTTTGTTTAAATATACCATACTTGCAGGTTGCTGTTGGTTGTCACTTGTTGTTTTGATCATGCATAACTGTGTTGTAGAACATTCCAGGGTGAAAGCTGGAGAGTTTGGCATTTGGGGAATTAAAACTATTGTTTTCTTCTGTCAGAGACTCAGGAAGGCAACACAACATCAATTTGCAATTGAGCTCAGTTGAGTTAATAGGGATAATATGGCTAAGTATATCAAAACATCAGTAGACAACAAAAGGATTCTGCGTGAAGTATGCTGTTAGAGCTGGGGTGGGTAAACTAGAGCTTGAGAGCCTCATCCGGCCCTCCAGATGTTTTAATCTGGCCCTTGATCTCCTGATGGGGAGCGAGGTGTGAGGCTTGCACCACTCTGGCACTCCAGCCAGGAGCCTGAACTGCTCTGCCTATGCTGTGGCTCTGCGCAGCTCCTGGAAGCAGTGGCATGTCCCCCCTCCAGCTCCTAGGCATAAGGTCAACCAAGGGTCTCCGCAGTTCCCACTGGGCAAAAACTCTGGTCAATGGGAACTGCAGGGGTGGCACCTGCGGATGGGGCAGCACTCCAAGACGCCTGGGTGCCCTTCCACATAGGAGCTGTGGTGGGGGACATGTTGCTGCTTCCAGGAACTGCTTGAGGTAAGTGCCGCCTGGAGCCTGCATCCCTGGCCTCCTCCTGCACCCCAACCTCCTGCTCCTGTCCTGATTGCCCTCTGAACCCCTTGGTCCCAGCCCAGAGTACATAAGAACATAAGAAAGGCCTTACTGGGTCAGTCCAAAGGTCCATCTAGCCCAGTACCCTGTCTACCAACAGAGGCCAATGCCAGATGCCCCAGAGTGAGTGAACCTAACAGGTAAAGATCAAGTGATCTCTCTCTTGCCATCCATTACCCTCCTCTGACAAACAGACGCTAGGGACACCGTTCCTTACCCAGCCTGGCTAATAGCCATTAATGGACTTAACCTCCATGAATTTATCCAGTTTTCTTTTAAACCCTATTATAGTCCTAGCCTTCACAGCCTTCTCAGGCAAAGAGTTCCACAGGTACCCTCATGCACCCACAACCCTTCATCCTCAGCCCCACCTCAGAGCCTGTACCTCCAGCCAGAGCCTTCACCTCCCCGTGCCCCTTCCTCAGCCCATAGTCCCCTCCCGTGCCCTGAATTCTTCATTTCTGGCACCACCTGAAAGCCTGCATCTGCAGCCACACATTAGTTAGGTAGCTAAGTACCAAATACATTTGTCACCAAATTATTAAAATTACTATAATTTGACCTTAGAGAAACAAATATTAGGTAGTCTGACAAAAATGTTTTTGTTATTTTTTTGCTTTTCAATACAAACATCACAATACCAAAAGATAAATACAAACACTATAAACTTGTAATAACCATCTGCTACAGATGGTAATTACAGGTTTATACTGTTTGTATTTATAGTGTTAACTTATATATGCAAAAAAAATAAATTCCTTAATGTTAAACTATATAATTTAATAACTCAAATCTTGACAACTATGAATATTTGAAAGTAAAGGAAAAAGAAGAGGGAGGAAAGAACCAAGGGAGGGAAGGAGGCCAAAATTATTAACAGTTGTTTTTCATTATATCAGTTCAGTATGGTGACTCCATGATTTGTCACCTAAAAGTGCCTGCAGTGCTTTAATGGATGTCATAAGATTGGCAAGTAAGAGAATTCATAATTATTAATAACTAATAATTTATTTGACAAAGATAATAGTACATGAAAATAAGTAATAGAAACATGCTAGTTCAGTTACGGTGTCTTCTGTTGTGTTTCTCTTGTGGAGAACTTCCAACAGAAATGACATTTCTATAAGAGTGAGACCCTGCCTTATAGGGCATACTTTTCTCTAGGCAAACTAGAACAGAAGTTTATTATTCCTCGAATCAATAAGTAGATCCTGTCTAGACAGATAATCCAGACTGTTTATTCATAACTAAATGAATTTTGTTTAAAGGTAGTTGGTAGTTTAAAGGTAGGTTTTGTTTAAAGGTAGATTGGTTTATTATAGATTAACAAAAGCAGTTACAAAGGTAAATGATTTTACTAGAACTATTTACATTCAGTCACTGGAACAGCACATTAATTCAGTCACTTAATTGAGTGAGTGAATGTGTGTTTGGTGAGAACTTAAAATCTCAGGGCCAGATCCACTTTTGTGCAACCTTAGTCATCATGCCACTGGTTTGATCCTTCACAGCAACTTCAAGCAGCCTAAAGACTGCTCTAAATGTTGCACCAGCTGCAACAGCTCTCAACGGCCACCTGCAGCTGAAGTGTAGTAGCACTTAATTCAGCACAATGCATGTGGCTAACCAGTAAATTAGCCTTAACAGAGGCTGGTGTCTGGCCTTCAGCATTCTTTTAACTCAACTACTCATTTAAGGAGTCATTAGAGACAGGCAGATTAATGAAATATAAGACTCTTAAATTCATATTATATCCCATTCAGCCTATCTCTTTTACTGTAGGCCCTAATATCTAACCCACTGAAGTAAATGGGAGTTTTTCCATTGACTTCAGTGGGTTTGGGACCGAGCCCTTCGTCAGCATGTCTGCTTCCCAGGAATAAACTATACAGTATTTAACAGGAACAGCTGTCAATAAACCTTAATCTACAATTTCAATATCTAATTAAATAAATATCAGTAATAAAATCAACCTTATCCTCAGTTGCTGAGTTCTCTCCTCTTAGGGGTTGGGTTGGATCTGAATATCTGTGCTTAGCACTTTTCCATTGGCTCATAACTTTATGGGCAGGTTTCACTCAGATCTTCAGGTCAAGGGTAGTAAAATTCTCGAAAGGCACTTCTCACCCAGTGTTCAGGCAGAGATGGCCCTTAGAATCTCTCTGAAGTTTACTTTTAACATGTTTTCTTTTATTCAGTCCATTTTCTGTATATCACTTCAGTTCCACAAGTACTGAATCATACTTAGACAATTCTTTCAAGTGTTTTGTCTTTTTTTAAATATAGCAGTTTTATATTATTGCAATAATCTTCTGAAATGTATAGCTAAAACACTGTGACTAGTGTCTGTTCTTTTTATCAGGGTGTATTAGCAAGGGCACAAGTGTCAATATTGTGATCCACATCAATTTTAAGAATAAGCAAATTTCAAAAGGATCCTCATCCTGACTTTATAATTTTTATTTTATGAGATAAAACAAGATAATATGATAATGGGAGTAACCCATAAGCGTAACGTACAAGAATGCATGGCAGTGTTTCTCTTTTGAAACTCGTAAAGGGGAGGTTCTAAGTGGATATCATAGTACCATCCTAAATAATATGCATTGCAATTGAATCACTACTTTATGGTTAAGTATTAATTTTACCACAGTGTTGATTGTTTCACTTTAGTCCATTTATATTGTTTAATCTTGCTACATAGCTTGTGTTTCCCTTGATAACCTCCTGATTCATGGTCATTTATTTTCTCTTGTCCACAGTGATCAATTTCTTAAGTGTTCAGAGAGTTCATCACACGCATCCATCCTTATCACATTACTATCTGTGTATTATTATTATTTGCTTATACTACAGTAGTACCTAAAAACAATAATTTGGTTAGTCCCCTTGGTGCTATCCGCTCTACAAACACATAGTAAAATCTTCTGTTTCCTATCAAGACAATTTGTTTATTTATACGCTGTATTAATTTTACTGTGCATTTTCTCTGCAGCGTCACCTTTTATAGTACCCTCATTTTATGTCTTCATTGAAGGAGTTATTTCTGCAGAAGTGTGGGTCTAATCTAAATTCATATTAAATGTTCCTTTTCCCTGAAATAGTCTTTTTTTTAATAAAGTCCTTTCTTTACTTATCAGTGGTACTATCTCCATCTTTTAACAAACTCAGGTTACTCTGGTGGGTGCTACAGTGTTTTCAGTGTGATATATCCGGTCATATGGAGACAATCTCATTCTTCAGTTTGAGAGTCCATTTTTTTTCTTTTTTTGTATTTCTTTTTCTTCCTGTAAAATAATTTGCATAATCCTTAAACTCTGTTGTAAATTCTACTAGTTCATCACACTCTTCCCTTGTAGTTACTATTTCAAGGTGAGCTATCTCCCTCTCTCTTCTTTATTTAAATCTTTTTCTCAGAATTCATGCATCCAACATCATTAAAATAGAATTTTCAGCTTTGCAGATTAGTCATTATGGGTATCTTCTACTTCCTTTACTGGAGTGCCCTCTTTTGGTTCACAAAAATTAATGACCCTCTGTCATTGCCTTTTTTATTATTATCCTCTACAGAGGTATAACACACATATTTCCTAATATATTTTGACAGATAAATCAACTTCTGTTTGCATGTGTATATATCTGAACATGTTTATACATAATTTACATATACACATTGTGACGGAGTCAGTCCAGAAGGGTATAAGAGAGTGCTGGAAGGCAGGTATATCAGCCTCAGGATGTGCAGATCCCTGTTCCCTGGATAGCCAAACAAAGGCTACTCCAGGCCAATCAAGACACCTGGGACCAATTAAGAAGCTTCTAGAAAGCAGCAGAAATAGCTATCCTGATTGAGACACCTGAAGCCAATCAGGGGCTGGCTAAAACCAGTTAAAAACCCTCCCAGTTAGTCAGGTGGGTGTGGATGTCAGGAGCTGTGGAAGGAAGTTGTGCTGTTGGTGAGACTGAGTGGTAGACAACATATCATATGCAAGGAAGGAGGCCCTGAGGTAAGGGTGAAGTGGAGTTTAAAGAAGCGGAGACTGCTGTGGGGAAGTAGCCCAGGGAATTGTATTGTGTTTTGTGGCTAAAAGGTCAGCCATCTTAGCTGATACTATTAGGGTCCCTGGGCTGGAGTCCAAAGTAGAGGGGGGGCCCAGGCTCCCCACTTTCTGCCTCCCCTAGTTAGTTACTGAGAAAGGGAGGTCACTCTGGGGCCTAGATGAGTTTCTGAGACCCCTAAATCTGCCAGGAAGCGCAGGACCCACAAATACAGACTCAGAACTTTGTCACAACATATATATAAAAGCATTGTTTTGTGAATCCATAGAGATACTTACTAGACAGTAAGCCAAGTTCAAGGACAGAAAGAAGTAGATGTGTTTGTTGATAAAGGTGCCAGCTTGACAATACTGGAAAGTGAATCATAGAACCATAGGACTGGAAGGGATCTTAGGAGGTGAACTAGTCCAAAACTCAAGGGAGGACTAAGTATTTTCTAGATCATCTCTGACAGGTGCTTGTCTAACTTGCTCTTAAAAATCTTCAGTGATGGAGATTTCACAGCCTCCCGAAGCAATTTATTCCAGTGCTTAACCACCCTGACATTAGGAACTTTTTTCCTAATGTCTAACTTTAACCTCTCTTACTGCAAGTTAAGTCCATTCCTTCTTGTGCTATCCTCAGAGGTTAAGGAGAATATTTTTTTCACCCTCCTCCTTATGTACTTGAAAACTATTGTCCCCCCACAGTCCTCACTTCTCCAGACTAAACAAACCCAATTTTTTCAACCTTCCTGCATCGGTCACGTTTTCTAGATCTTTAATAACTTCTGTTGCTATTCTCTGAACTTTCTCCAATTTCTCCACATCTTTCCTGAAATGTGATGCCCATGACTGGACACAATACTCTAGTTGAGGCCTAATCAGAGTGGAAAAATTACTTTTTGTGTCTTGCTTACAATATTCCTGCTAATACATCCCAGAATGATGCTTGCGTTTTGTAACAGTGTTACACTATTCACTCATATTTAGCTTGTTATCCACTTTGACTCCCAGATCTCTTTCCACAGGACTCCTTCCTAGAGAGTTATTTTCCATTTTGTATGTGTGCAACTGGTTGTTTCTTCCTAAGTGGACTACTTTGCATTCTTCCTCATTGAATTCCATCCTATTTTCTTCAGACCATTTCTCCAATTTATCCAAGTCATTTTGAATTTTAATCCTATCCTCCAAAGCACTTGCAATTCTGCACAGCTTGGTATCATCCCAACTGTATGAGTGTACTCTGTATGCCATTATTTAAATGTCTGATGAAGATACTGAACAGAACTTAACCTAGAACTGATCCCTGTGGGACTTTATTGGATATGACTTTCCAGCTTGTATCTTAACCACTGGTAAATACTCTCTTGGAACGTATTTCCAACCAGTTTTGCACCCACCTCATAACAGCTTCACTTAGGTTGTATTTCCATAGGTTGTTAATGAGAAGATCATACAAGACAGTACCAAAAGCCTTACCAAACTCAAGATATACCATACTACTGCTTTCCCGTATCCATAAGGCTTGTTACTCTGTCAAAGAAAGCTATTAGGTTGGGTAGACATATGTTTTTGACAAATCGATGCTGACTGTTATTTATCACTTTGTTGTCTTCTTTTGCATACTGCTTACTTCATAATCTGCCCACAAAACTGGTATACAAATATGAACATGGGAATTGGCAGAATAATGTCCAGACTAATGGATCAGACTATTAGTATGGTATTCTATCTCTGACAGTGGCTGTTCCAGATGTTTCAGATCAAGGTGGATTAAACTCTTTACTATCCAGATGTGGAATAATCTTCTCACAGAAGAAGTTTCTTCCTAACCCTCTGAGTTAGAGGTTGGCTTATACCTGAAGAATGTGGGGTTACAGCCCATTCAGTTATTTGTTTAGTCCTTACTAGAACTGTGTGGTTTTGCTATCTATACACGTCCAATCTCTTTTTGAATTATGTGAAGTTTTTGCCTCAATTCCAGTCTAGGCCATTTCAATGTTAATTGAAATTTACAGATGGAGAAAGTAAGAAAAATGCTGTTTAATAACTTATTAGAGTTTGATTTATGCATATTTACTCTGCATATTTTGATGTGATGTTAATAGTCTGTTGTTTAGCATTTATAGAACTTTAACTGTTTAAATCTCAGCAGCTACTGTCATGAAATAATTATTGTCTAACTCTCTCCATTGTTTGATCCCCCCATAACTTTCTGCAACTGTGAAAGTTTAAATAGACAAAAATCAGATAAAATGCTTAAAACTCATAAGTATGTGCTATTGTGAAAATTAAAATGGATAAAAAAATCAAATATTCAAAATTATAAACACATCAAATAAAATAAATTGAATTCTACCAAGCCTAAATATAGGTCTCCTAGTATAACGGTATTGGACATATTTCTCAATGCAGCCATGAATTCAGTAATATTTAAAACTCCCAGCTCTATATCAACAGCCATTGGTATCATAATTGCAGCTTCTCTGGTCTCATTTTTTTTTTCAATAGGTGTTTATTTCTTTTTATGTTATGTCTAGACAATGAGGTGCCTGAATATTCACTTCAAATATAAACAGATTTTGTTCAGTGCCATAAAATTTTGAGTGGTAATCATTCTTGCAACTGCCAGAGTTAAGGTGACCAGATAGCAAGTATGAAAAATCAGGATAGAGGGTGGGGGGTAATAGGAGACTATATAAGAAAAAGCCCCAAATATCAGGAGTGTCCCTATAAAATCAGAACATCTGGTCACCCTAGCCAGAGTGTGGAAGGAAGAGAAAACCCCAAGCTTTTTACATTGTTCTCCTTTTATCCTGGAGAAGTTAATTTTTTTTTCCTTCACCAGATGAGGTGGGAAATGAACTTAGAGAGTTATATATTTACTAAAGCTGCAAAATATACACACTACACTGGCTGTTGCCTCTAAACTTTCTATTGAGACACATGTTTCAAAGTATAAGAACTGGGACATTTCTGTTGACATAGATTTTTACCCCATTGTAAGGAGACTGGTT
Organism: Dermatemys mawii; assembly: GCA_007922305.1. Lineage (NCBI taxonomy): Eukaryota > Metazoa > Chordata > Testudines > Dermatemydidae > Dermatemys > Dermatemys mawii. The sequence continues at coordinate 9,871,643 of ML677334.1, read as the reverse complement.
ATGTCATTCTTGACTACAAAACGGTGATCTGCTCTCTGAAGAAATCATGTCCCATAGTCAAGGTATGTGCAGTGTGTTGACATGTTGATATTTTTGTGTGGATAATATAAACCAGTGATTCACACCACAGTGTATTTTCCCAAATGTTTGCTAATAAGAGGTATTGTGCTCCAGTTACTTTATTATCTCTTGAACTAGTGTTTTATCTTTTAATGACCATTAGAATCTGCTTGTACAAATACTGAATGTCACTTAGAATTCTAGCTGGTGCTCTTTATTGTCAGAAATGTATATGGTTTGCAGTTTAGCATTGTCAGTATTCTGAGGTAATTGTGTTCTATGATTAGCAGGTACAATGGATGTTGAGTATTCTGAAATTCAGTTTTTAGCTTGATTAGTAATATTGTCCTAATGTTTTTCCAGAACATTACCAGCTGTATGTCCCTGAATCAGCCCAAGTTGGGTCAGCAGTAGGCAAAATCAAGGCAAATGACGCAGATGCTGGCTCTAATGCAGACATGAAATACACGATCATAAATGGTGATGGCTCTGGAGTGTTTTCCATATCCACTGACAAAGAGACACGGGAAGGAATTATTTCCCTGAAGAAGGTAAGCAAATGGCTTTGAAAGTGCTTCTGTGAATATAATTAAACTGTTAGTGGAGTCTGCACAAGACAAGCAGAGGTCAAGATGGAAATGTTTGTTTTAATTTGTAAACTTAATAGAGCACATATTGAACCAATGCTAATATAATGTCTCCATCAGAAACTTGAATTCTTTGTGGGAAGTGCACAAGGAGAAGGAGATGGGAAACAATCTGAAGGCAGCAATTAATTAAATATTCTTTGATTCCAGAATTCAATATTCAGTAATATCCAAATAGACTGAATTAGATTAAACCAGGTAGGATTTTTTTTAAAGGTCTTGTCTCCTGCCAGTGCCTATATTGTTATGAAACATTTTGGATTAAACAAACTAAGCACAGCCAGCCAGCAACAATATAGTTGTCCCCAAATGGCTTGAATCCTTACTTAGAAGGTTCATCTATGGCAATGAGAAATTCAGTTTAGTTCTCATGCCCTTTCAGTCCTTGACTTCCCTGCTGAGACTCCCAGAAAGGTGCCAGTTATTGAGGTGGTTTGTATAACATACATACCTACTCCTTTGCAAATAGACTGAAATCACTAAATAGCTATGAGGTGGTTATAACTACCATGAATTATCTGTGTTATCCAGGTCGTAGTCAAACTATTGGCCCTTAGACAAAAGTCTTTGTGCCATATATGGTGATGTTTAACTGAGTTCTACACAATTGGGTTTATGCCATCGAGTTTATCTCATATCTATATTAAGTAGGTCCCCTGAACTGTTTTTCTAGTGAATTCCACACAGAATACCAGACCCCCTTGTAGAATGTGACTGGATTTTTGTTTAGTTTTACATGCCGAAAACGGAAATTAAACATACACTGTTATAATTAATTAACTAATTTTCAAAACATTAAAAATGATTTCCTACCATTGGCAGATTTAAGTCTCTGTTTGGATTAACAGGCATCAGTTAGATTTTTTCTGATGTGGAGCTGTTGTTTACCTGTGTAGGCATGGATTATACTACACAACCAAACAATGGAAGAATGCATTAAAATTCATATTTTACTCCTGTGTTTGCTCACTTTCAATGAAAGCAAGAGGAATTTAAAACAATCTCTGAAAGACAGAGGGAAGAAGGAGAGATGTTGGGAGAGAAGCTCCAGATGTTACATCGAACAGATCTTTTTGAAAGAAAATATACTCCCCCGATCACTCTTTTCACTTTTATTGAAATATAACCAAAAACCCAAAACTAGAGTCAAAGTCAGGAACAAATCACAGTTCTCCCCACGACCCCCAAAAATCCAAACTCTCCCCTGGACATTTTGTCCTTAAAACTAGAAGGTCAATCAGTATTATTGGGCCCCATCTCGCTCTCCATTCCTCCAAGCTCATATTTTTTTTATCCACGTTGCCAGCGACTGAATAACTGCACAAATAACATGAAGAAGAGTGTCAGGTGTGTCATTCTGTGCCTGCCCCTTTGCAGAGCTGAACAGTGGCTCTGCAAAAGTAGTATAAACCCACTACATTAACAACTACCAGAGTTTCAGAGAAAATACAGAACAGATGTCTGTCTTTTACTTATTGGAACAGATGCTGAGTGCTCTGGTATCTGAAAAAGATCCAAAAGTCAGTTGTCTGTAAGTTTGGCCATGCAACAGTGGAACTCTCAGTTTTGAAGCCAACAAATCCCAAATGCAGATATGAATGGAACAGAATAATAAAAAGTGCTCTACTGTCTCCTCTGTCCCAGGAAGAGGCCTGCCCCAGGCTTTCTGAGGATCGCCTTCAGCTATGTGCTTCCCTCATAGGTTACTTCTAACATATAATTTACTACAAAATACTTGCAACAGTATGTCCCTTTACTTGGTGGAATCTCTGTTATTTTGAAAGTTCTGTAATGACCTTACTGAGACAATATTCTGAGCAATTCAATACTGCTAATATTCTGAGAAATATTCCATAAGCACACTCTGGTTTAGAGCTCTCCTAAACTGAAGCACCATGCTAGAATGCTGTTGCCTGAATTTGTCAATGGGAAATAAATTTTAAAGTAAGTGTATATTGGAGGGAGGCTGCTTGACTGTTCCAGGGGAAAAAATACCTTTTGTAGGGGCTGCATCCCCTTTTTCCCACCAGTTACTCCATTTCTTCCCCTGTGACATATCCAAATAATACTGGGCAATGAATGACCATTCCAAACCCTCAGCCATGCAAAGCCTATGAAAATGAAAAAGAAAAAGAATACCATCAAGAAAACTTCAGGGCATACCAACCCAAATCCTTTTCTTTAACTAGCAGGAAGACTATACTTATTCCATTAGGTTACGTTATTGCCCCAGAACATCTGAAAAAATAACCCTGTTTTTCAGGGACAGGATACCCATGTGCTACATAAATGCAAAGGGTAATAAGAATGTTTATAGTTAATATTGTCCTTTCTGCCAACATCAACATCCATCTCTTCCACCTCATCACCTTAACCTGCTTCTCCTAGTTCAACTCAGCAACTGAATCACAGTTTTCAGCTATGCAAGCGAGAATCATAAAGATTTTAACAAGAGTCAAAACAACAAAATCCCTAGTCTGACCTTTGTCTATGTCCTCTCTGTAGCTCAGATGTATCACAAATCTATACTAAAGCATTATAAAATAATCCTCCCATTGTGAGGCATCCTGCCAAGAAGCCTGATCTTGATTAGCTATGACAGCTGCATGGGGTTTCTCCCTGGGTTGCCCCTCAGGAGACATAGAGTTAGACATAAGACAAGTTAGGTCTTTCCTTATTGTCATTATTCCATGGTGGCTTACTCACAACAGGCCTTTCTGCTCTCTTATCAGCACTACAACTTCCCTTTGTGTTTCTGGGGCCCACAGGGTCTGGAAAAACAAAATACCCTATGTCAGAGTCTAAAAAAATGCTTCTTTTGGGAAACATTTCCCAGTGGTCATCTCATATACTTAATAATTCTAAGTCCCTTAAAGTGAATGGATCCCTGCAACAGAGGAGAACCCAGTACTACTCCTCTCTCCAATCACAGGGGAAGGAGAGTCATAGCTGTTACTGCTAAACTGCCCTACAACCCATATTACTGATACATCCCGATTGTGGCAAAGCTCCAGTGTATTCTTGCCCCTCCTGAATACCCATGCAGAATTTGAAATGGAGTATGCCCTGCAAGCCATTTCCCAGAGTAAGGAGAACTAGTTCCACTATATCTGTTCTACCAATTTTCTCTTTCAGCTGCTCCCCAATAGCAGAAAAAGGTACAAAAACTCTTTATCCTTTTGAACACATACTCCTATTGCCTGTCCCTTCATTACAAATTCCCAAATGAAGTTCCCAAGTCAGCTTCCCCACAGATACATTTGGCCTTGGTACACATCCCCCTCAGGCAACACAGGAACAAGGCTTATGACGTCAGCTCATAGAACCATGGGATCTACCAGTCTGCACACAGTAACTTCTTCATCAGTCTCCAAACAAATGGACTTTTCCACCATGATGTCCAATGAACACACTGGAGAAAAAACATTTCCTTCAGCTTCAGGCGGTGAGGCTGCAATCATCTTGGCAGGAAGAAGAAATGAGAACAAACTCTGTCTTTCTGATTAGTATAAATACATGACAATAGTCCTACATCTAAACGTAGATAAAAATACCTTTATATGACACCTCCAATATTGGCCTATGCATTATTATTATTTTTTATTTTGCAGTATGCACAACTAATTTGTACATGAGTTATAAGATTTTGCAAGTAACATTTTATTTTATTGTGTGTTCTTTTTTAAAAAAAATGGCTCCTGTGTCTATCCAAATCATGTCAAGTTTTGATTCATTTGTTTACAGTGAGTGGGTAGCATCTGCCTTTTAATATTAAATGTGTCTCTGTATATTAAGAGTGACAACTGACTCAGATGCATAGAAATACATTTTGCCCTTCTTTATGTCCCTGCAATCCCAGTAAAGTCAGTATGGTTATATGAATGTAGCTAATGTCATAATCTGAAATATTTTGTTTAAAATGAGAGTGGTTCAAACCTCTGAAAGCTCACTACGACTATTGCCCATTAAATGCAATATATTGACATTTTAAAAACATGATGAGAAGGTGCAGAAATTGCACTGATAGAAATGTATACTTCAACCAGGTTAAAATCTGAGTTAACACCATTTATGTCTGACAGTGTAGAAGTTGGGAAATGTTCATTTTCACAGTATTTTGTTTTAGGGTATGACCAATGTGAACACAGCTTGTTCTTGTATCACCAAAATAATAGGTGATGTGAGTCACTTGCACATTCAAACATACAAGGGCATATTTTGCTGAGCTAATACTATGGTTTGAATGATCTGAAATCCAATGCTTCAGAAAATTCTTGGCATCACATGTACCCCTCTGAGACATGATACTATCCCTTCTGGCTATATACACATTTTAAAAGCATCCTTCTGCAATATGTTTAATATTTGGTCAATTGTATAAATGGATGGCTGAAAGGCATTTAAGAGCTATATTTTTATCAAGCACTTGAATACAAGCCCCTAAACTAATTCTGTACTCCTGTGATTCCAGTTCAGGGAATAAAAGGTGATTTCAGATAATCTTTAAAAATATTTCTCCTTGTTTAATCACTGTAACATTTTATCTTAAAAAGCTTATCTCCACTGAAATCAGAATCAGTTCTGTTCAGTAAATAAGGCTGCAGCAGATTCTCTAAAGAATATAAGAATATGCATATAAGAATATCCCTTCCCTCTTGTTTTCTGTGGATGAATTTACTGTATCATGAGCACATCAGAAGAGTCATGGGTAAATGTAGTAATTAAGTCTGCACAAAAGTTCTCCTCAAAATTACCTGAAATTTGGCAGGTTTGGAGTTTTGATGCAAAAATAAACTTCCCAGAGATTCACTCAAGGCTCTGGTCCAGGTTGGTCAACCTGACTGAAAAGCCCACATCAACTTTGTGAGGATTCACTCTAACCTTGTTGTACTCTGACTCAGAGCCTTCTATTCCTTCAAAACCCTATTCCCTCATGGTCTCTGTGAGTGTACTTTTCAACCTTTAAGATTCTTGTCCTCAGAAAAGACCTCAAGCTCCCATGAAAATCTCATGAGCAAGCTACAATTTCCCTTCCGTTCAGGTCTGGAGGGTGGGCAGGGAGAAAGGAGAAAGTGTGACCAAAAATTTTACTTCCCTTGACTCTTCAGAGAATGATTGGGTCGCATATTGTCCCCAATCACCCATCCTATCTCTTTGGGAAGGAGTTGGCTATAGTTTACTGACTAACTCAAAAAAGTAGAGGGTCTATTACGTGAGTGGAGGGACAGCTTAGTGGTTTGAGCATTGGCTTCCTAAACCTAGGGTCATAAGTTCAATCCTTGAGAAGGCCATTTGGAGATCTGGGGCAAAAATATCTGTTGCAGGACAGTACTTGGTCCTGCAAGTGTAGGCAGGGGACTGGACTCAAGGTCCTTCTGGTTCTGTGAGGTAGGTATATGTCTCTGTTGTTATTGTTTATTTGTAGAACAGCCTGAGTAGGCTGCCCAGTCCCTATTGCTTCCCATTGCCCCTGTGCTGACATGGAATAGAAAACAGCTCTTCTACTGCTGATGGAACTATTGCTGAACCTCACCAAAATCTGAGTCTGAGAAACCCATTGTCACAGACTCACAGATCGTGCCCACCCTTGGCCCCGTGTGGTCTGTGAGGGGTGCCCCTTTCAGTGAGCTGGCCCTTTTCCGGGGTCCACTCTCTCCTGGGGTAAGCCCTCCACCTCCTGGATCCATACCTCTCTGAGCCTTAGCACGCCTGCCTCTGCTGTGGGCCCCTTCAGGGAGTCACCTTGTCTGGGACCCCTGTGCTTCCACCCCCGAAGGGGAGGGTGCAGCCCTATTCTCCAGACCAGAGTGACTCTCAGCCAGCATAAAACAGGAGGGTTTATTGAGCATTGAACACAGCACAGGAACTCTCAAGGCCCTCAGGCCTGGCCTCCCCTCAGCACAGCACATCTCAGTCCTTCCTGCATTCAGGCGGCTCTGCCTGCTCCCCCTCTCCAGCACAGAGCCCCCCTCCTTTCCAGCTGGGCAGCTGATCTCACTCCCCCAAGTGCAGCCCCTGTCCATTGTCCTGTCTTCAGGTAAACAGGGTCATAAACAGGGTTGTCTGGGCCTCTAGCTGGAACCGGTTGGTCGGGTCCCCAGGGATCCTCTCTTTGCAGTCCATTGTTCTCCGACTGGCCAGCACTGTCTGCGACTCCTGAGCTGGGCTCCAGGTCACCGGTCGCTGAGGTCTCCATTCTCCGGGCCATTGCTTGTGGTCCCAAGTTCCCTTGGCAGTCCTCTGGAACAACAAACTCCCTCTCCCATCGCCTTGTTAAATCAGTAACACTCAGGAAAACTGAGTGCCACCTCCTCTGCATACAACCCAGAGGAAACCCAAGGGAAAAAGAACCCTCATTCCGTCATACCCATACTGCACCAATTAATCCCACAATTGCTTAGTAAACTGATGAGTTTTGGAAATGGTCATGTGAGATTCATTTAGTGGTTTTTATACTAACACAAACTCGAAACAACCGGAAGAGCAAAATCACAAAGGTATACACAGCCCAAATACTACCTAATCTATAGTAGGTTGAATGCTGTATACCAGATTTTTAGCCCAGTTTTAAGCAGGCCTCCATTGTTTCAGGTGAAAATATAATCGTGGACACAGTGTTTTGGGGGGTTTTTTGGTTTTTTTTGTTCCATAAAGACAAATTCAATTTAAGTGTACACAACTTCAAGCAGCAGGCACACAAAATCTAGTTCTGTCATTATTATTCTGTCAAATTACAAACACACTTCAATTTCCCACATTTTACATCAAATGTTAAAAGAAAGATAGCAAGAATTATTGGTAGTTGTGGAATATTTTGTTAGTGTTCGTTACGAGTGTCCTAGTTCACCTTAGGTTTTAAAGTGGCAAATTCTTCATTGATTTTCTCCCCGTCATCTCACTGCCTTCAGTATGATTGTATAGGGTGTAAATCACTACAGGATTGTCCCATATGCTACAGACTAGCTCAGTATTAAAGGGCATTGGTCTTCCCACCACCATGAAGCACAAAATAAGAGAGTGGAATGGTCTTCCTCTCCCACTTCTCAATGACAGAGTCTCTTGGACAGGCTGGAGGAAGCAGAAAGAAGAGAGGAAAAACTGTATGGGTCTATCTTTTGGACATAAAGCCATAGATGCCCTTGAAATCTCAGTTGCTTATATAAAGTTATTGTTCCTACATTGCTGTAGCTAAAAATATTATTAAAGATAGGAATAAACTTCATTAAAATTGTTGGGTACAGTTGCCACCCTTCATTTAAGTTGGTAACTGCAAAAACAATTAAGTTCCTAATTAGACTGTATTTTGCAACTATGTATTTGATTTAAAATGATTTATAGCTCTTCACAATGTACTTGGGAGTCCAAATATTGCTATGGGAAAATTTACTTTAATCTTTCCACAACTATTGCTTAAATTCTGTTTCCAAAGTAATACACATTGTAAGTTAGTTGCATTTTTCATTGTGTTGTATAATTGATTAATCATCGTCTAAACATGCCATCTATTGGAATTGTCAGTTTATGGTCACTTCATTTAAAATAGAAGTACTTATTAAATCACTGACTAACAATGTCATATGAGACGTAACTACATAATTATGTTGTGGCAATTGGCAATGATTATTTATTTTGAATGATTTATATGGTTCTGGTCTTCATGCCGAAAGATTTGCTAGGTCCTGGGAAATGTGTATGACTTTTAAAATAACATACATTTCCATGCAAAGAGACTTCATTTCCTTGGCGTTGATTGCTTAAGTTCATTTCCTTTCAAGACACCCAGTAGAAACTGAAGAAATCGCCACATTAGGCAACATCCAGACAAAACTAAATGCCATACCTTATCACCAAAACATACTGTAGACTTGATTTTCACAGCAAACTCCCTTTCACTTAGAACATTCAGCCGCCATGGTTCACACATCTAGTTCATCACAGTTCCTGCCTTAATTAGTGATATTTTAGATTCCCAGTGTTTATGTTGATAGGAAATACATGTTTGTAGCTGTCACTCTGAAGCTTCACTCTTGCAGCGATTTCTACTCAGTCAGCCTTTTGTAATTTCAGTGGAGTTCTGTGTTGGGATATTGTTTCCGCCTACAGGGAGCTCACTGCTAGATCCAGGTCTATGGTGTGTGGGTGGGTGGATGTGGGTGGGTGTGTACATACATACATATGTACGTACCACAAGGCATGGTATTCATTTTTTAAAAAGAGATATGATTTATTTTTATGTAATTTCACAAAATGTCTTGATAACATTGTTAAACAGTTAGAACTTTCTTGAGGTAGCAGAACAATTTCCATTATAAGCTACTTTTTTCATATAATCAAAATTTTCTTGAATATTCAAACTGTGATCTGAAATTTTCCTTACATGTTGTTTTCTCAGAGGTGGAATTGGTTCAAACATTAGAACAAAATCTCATCATCCATTTGGGAGTTTACACTCTCTCTCTCTCTCACACACACACACACATATATTTCCCTTTTGAAGTACAGAATACTTCTTTCTCTTTTTAGAAATGACTGATGTATGAAATATGGCATGGATTTAATCCTCTTATGATTAGTATCTTCTTTATTTAAAAAACATTATTATTTTTTAGTTTACTAGTTTATGAACCTGAATACACTGCATATGTGCTTGCATAATGGAATGTGTTCACATTCCATCTAGAATCACAGGCCAATCTCTGTGATCCTGGGATTGTATTGTACTGACTTCAAGGTTACTGGAAGCATTCTCCAAGCTAGTTGTTATTACCTCCTTACCCCCATGTAATTTCCCAGAATGTTTCACAAAATTAAGAGCATGTAGTCATTTGTCTTACGTGCACCCAGTACTCCACAGAAGTACCAGATGGTAAACATGAATTGTTTAAAGAAAAAATTATTAAGAAACATCATGTGATCTCAGAATTAAAGACATAAGAACAAATTCTGCTCCAGTGATTTCAGCAGAATTACTCAAGATAATCAGAAGGGTAACTGAATGAAAAAAAAAAATGTAGCCCGAAGCCATAATATTTAAACACTAGAAAGCAGAATGAAGATTGCACATGCAACCTTAAATATTATATTTCCTTACTGAATATACAGCTGCAAAGTCACCATTGCATTAATATAATTTAATTTGTACTTATTATTCAAGGGGCAAATGGATGTAAAATGAAGACTGTGAATTTAGATTTTTTTTATGTGTTCAGCCCAAGCCCAAACTTCTGCACAACAGTTTTGTAGCCCCATAAACCCAAGTTGGCTGATATGGGCCAGCTGCAGATGATTTACTGCAGTGTAGACATACTCCAATTGTCTTTCCAACAAAACTGAAAGAAATTTTGTTTGGAAGCAAGTTAAACAAAAGCACAACATGATAATGTCATATCTCTTTCTTCCAACAGCCACTCAACTATGAAAAAAAGAAATCCTATGCACTTAATATAGAAGGAGCAAATACACACCTTGATTTCCGTTTTTCACATTTGGGACCATTTAAAGACGTAACAATGTTGAAGATCATTGTTGGGGATGTTGATGAACCTCCACTATTCTCTATGTCTTCCTATGTCATGGAAGTTTATGAAAATGCAAAGATTGGGACTGTTGTTGGTACAGTGACAGCACAAGATCCTGACAGCGCTAACAGCTTAGTAAGGTACAGTAAGTCCAAGCAATACTGAACTGATCTCTTGTTGCTAAGGGATTAATGAGATCTGGAATGTGTTGCATGATATCTTTTCTGTTAAACTATACTAGAAGAAACGGATGAATTTTTTTTATTCCCAACATGCTATTTTGTGCGCATAGTGTAATTATCAGTATTTTCAATTAGTTTGAGCTAAATTGAGGCATTTAGCCATCAACCTGAATAGACGTTAGCATGAAGCTCACGTTGACACAATCCTTCTCCAAGTAGTCCATTGAGCAGGAAGGATTTACTGTTCCTGCCTGAGTCATCCGGTAAGATTGCACAGTCTACTTTTGTTCCACCCCACAACTAGTGTAGCCAGTCCATTCTCTGGTTAGCACCATGACCCTGGCTTCTCTCCACCATCTTTGGAGGTGCTATGCTTGCACAGGAAGAAAGAAGTCACTGCACTTTCCCAAATGGAGGAAATTTAACAACAACAAGCTCTTGTGCCAGGTGTCAAGGAGGTTCCGCCAACACACCATGAGAATGCAGCAATTTTACAAAATATTTATGATCTGAGTTATAATATTGTAATATTTTTCATTCATATCAGAGTAGAAAAGAACTTTGGTCATCTAGTGAATTCTCCTGCATTGTTGATATTGTTACAGGCAAACTTTGCAAACATTTACTACCAGGGATAGTACGTACAAGGATGAATAGTCCTGTTGCTGTTTGTCTCAGTAGCGAGAATGTGCTAGATCAGATACTTCATTTGTAAATAAAACAAATATATATAACATTTTAATGAAGAAAGAAATCAAATAGTCTTCATGCTGGAATTGATTTCTTGGAACAGTTTCTGATTTTTCAAATAAATTCTGCAATATTCTCTGTTAATGGTTTGACCATACCAGTATAGTTTATTACACAGCTGGGTTTGAAAGACATCAAGATATAAACTATGAAGCTGGATCCACAGGCCACGTTACACACTAGAGCTGAAAACTCATATACCCAGATACAGGAAATCTGAACCTGAAGTTTTCTAGGTTTCAAGGTGTTTGGATTCAGCCAACATAGAGAAAGAGGATTACTAGTCAGATCTAAAATTTTGGCTTGGATCCATTCCTGACTTACAGCAGAGTTACTCTATATATTTTAGGCCATACTGAGGAATACAGTAATAGTTCTTTTGTTGCTTTATATAAGGAAGTGTGGTTCTTTTCAAAGAAAAAGTATGACAGTTCTGTAGATGAACAAATATCTAAGGGTGGAATTGGATTCAGATCTTTTACAAAAAAATAATTCCCATATGACTTTATGTTTGGTAACCTAATCCTTTTTTATGAATGAATTGTAAATCCTTTGTGTGACTATATGAGAAAGTAAATGGAAATCAGTCTTTCTGAAGTTAATTGGACATACACAGTTTTAATTAAAGCCTACTGTGTGAATGTGATATTTTCAATAGAGTGGAACAATTACCATGGAATGTTATAAATTCCTAATTTTTATGATTCGGAAACCTGTTATTGTGCTGATACTCCAGCATTCAGAAGTGTTTGGTATCCAACAGTCAGTATCCACAATTTCATAATACTAAGATAATGCATTTAAACTGTGGTTATCATTTTATTGTCTAAATCATGACATTTGTGTGTTACCTAGTAAAATTAACTAGACTGAGGGCTGGTTTACACTAGGGGGAGGGGTCGACTGAAGATACGCAACTTCAGCTATGTGAATAACATAGCTGAAGTCGGCGTATCTTCAGCCGACTTACCTGCCATTCTCATGGCAGCAGCGGTTGGCGGCGCGCTCCCCTGTCGACTCCAGCTTACACCCCACAGCAAATGGAGTTCTGGAGTCAATGGAGGCGCCATTGGCGATCAATTTATCATGTCTTAATGAGACGCGATAAATCGATTGCCAAAAGATTGATCGCTACCTGCCGATCTGGCGGGTAGTGAAGACCTACCCTAACAGACCAGTCGCTTCCTTAGTCAGCTAAATGACACTGGCTTTAAGGAAGATGAACGTGTGACCCCATAGCATGGAGCAAGGTAGGAATTAGCTTGCTTGCTGGCCTGACAACAGGGAAGCCAAGTGGAGATCCACCACCCCTCAACAGTTTCCAATTGTTAAAAGAATTTCAGGTAGAGAAGAGTCAGAGGAAGGTGGTGGGAGGGAAGCCATAGAAAGTTGTGACGGACTGAGAAAGAGAACAGCATTGGGTTTGGTGGGCAGAGTGAGAAGGTAGTTGGAGAAAGAGTGGATCTGGCAGTGGATCCAGCCCTTTGGTGTCTGTTTCACTAGCAGCCTGAAACAAGTGGAACATAAATTATTCAAATTGTTTCAATAACTGAACCGAACGTTTGCCTACCCCGTCTGAGTCCTCTTCTTTCTTATCATTTTCCTCACTCACCTTATTCCTTTTATTTCCTCACTCTTTCTTCCATTTCTCTCTCTTTTAATGTTTTTTTCCCTACATGAATGATATGCTTATGGAAGGAGCTGAATTGACTACCTTGGACATTGAAAACCTCTCTTTACCCACAATAGAGGTTTAGCAGGAACAGAAGTAGTGCAAATGCCCTCTCACTGCCCTACTAGCGGGCTCAATGCTGACATTATTAGATGTGAGAGGGAAGTTCATTATCCAACTGCTCTTTATTCATCCCTCTGAGAGTGCCCCAAAGGATGCCATTTGTGATGGTTGTTTCTGTTATGGAGATACCTGTCCTCTAACAGCTGGACTAACCATCAAACTCATTTCACATATAGTCACCCAAACAATCATAATCTGGTAACAACTTCTGTCGTAGCTTTGGGTGATGTTTGAGTTGAAAGAGTGTACATCCCAATATTGAACCATCTTATGCCCACACACAACATATTAAGGGGCTTGTAACTGGGCAGTCTCCATCCCCATCCTCTGATACCCCGGAAACCTCTCAAACTCTGTCAGTAGGTGTCAGCTTCATGTGAGTTTGTTTACAGTCCTGCCACCATTCCCCATGCAGTCTCACATGGCAAAGTATTTATGGTGCTTCTGGCCCTTTGGCTCTTTCCCACAAGAAAAGCCCTCCCTTCCTGGAGATCTCAGAGCATACAGGGCTCAGCTAGCCCAGGTCCTCCCTCTCAATTCCTTCTTTTATTCCCTTATATACCAGTAAATTTCTGGTTAATTGGTGCATCACCCCTCTCAGCCTGATTGGGGGTTTTCAGCTAATTATCCAGTCAGCCTTCTCCAACGGGTCTGATTGATGCCAGAGTGCTGACTTCCTTTTTTCAGTTTCCAGCACTCTGTCACAGGGCTTTAATATTTAAAGGGCTGAATTGTGGCTTTGTGACTGGTCTGAGTAACAGGTGACATACTTTTGGTGCCCCATGAGAAGAACAGGAATGACCACTTTGCCTGGTGCACATGCCTTCCCCTCTATGATGGTTGTCACACTGAGGAGGAGAGTCAAATCTCCATCCTTATTTCTTATCTACCTGAGCAGAGGGAAATAGCAGCTCTGTGGAGACTGCCTGCATCATGGGTCATGTAATCAGTGGAGGGAAGTAAAGGATTCCATTTTTCCCCTGCCCTGGTGTGGAGGGCAGGTTACTGACTTACCCAATATGTTTGAAATATAGCCATGAAATTCCCATTAACGTTAATAAGAACTGTTTGATTAAAGTCTTAAAATACATGGGTGAGCCTGTTGAGAGGAGGATAATAGGATTATTTTCTCCATGTTCATACCAACAGAATGTTAGTTTAAAACAATCAAACAAAAACCACTTTGTTTGACACTGATTTAATAGAAAATACAAAATCCACAGCCTGTGTACCACATAAATAAAGGTATGTGTGCGACAGCTGCTCCATCTTCTACACTGCTGGCTACCAGTCAGTTAAGTTACTTTAGAGAGATCCATTATAGAATGATACTAGGCCACAGTACAATTAAAGAGCAATGACTTTCTTCGCAGTGTCTCCTAATCCAGTTGTATGCCTTTTCCATTTTATAGGGACACTGCCATTACTAAGGTTGACATAGCTTTAGACACACATGGTTTCAAGCATATTATTAATTTATTACCTGCTGGTTTAAAGATACAATTTATTTACTACCCAATTAAGTTGCACTTTATTCTGTTGGCAAGAATAATCACTGAGAACAGAGTAAGGATCAGAAAAGTGATTACAGCAAAGAACTGTCCCTAGGAGAAATATTTTTTTAAAAAAAATCTTAGCAATAAAGCCAAGAAACAGGTGATCAAATACAGATGTTGTTATCTGATGTTAGGGAATGGGAGATCCCCTGTATTGCATCACTGTAGTTCCAATCTAACATTTGTGATTTTTCACATAAGTCTAAAGCAAAAGATATTGCCACTGTGTCAAATTGTGCATGAAGTTAAACATTGCTAGTACTGACACTGTAGTTGACATAGAAGAGAACATTCTATTTTTTTCTATTAACAATATCATCACAATCTTTATATACCTCCTTCTTCAAATTGATGATGATGAACCCATTGTCTTCTGTGCTAGTTTCAAAATGCAATATTTTTTAATTGTCAGTGGTTTCTGTCCCTGGGAAAATCAATGACCTTATTTCTTTTTTTTAATGTATCCAATTGACTTGATCTAGACATTTTACTGTAAGCTCTGTTACTTGTAAGCTCTGTGCCTTACAAATTATAAAAGTAAGCAAATGAAAGGTTATCTCTCTATGCATCCATCTATTTCTCTCAGTTCACTCATCACTATGTGTTTCTGGGTTTGTTTTTTTATTTATTTTGGAGGGCCAAGTCAAAGATTGGGGTTTACATTTAGAGGCGAAAGAGATGAGCTGTAAAGACAGACTTACTGTTGGTCTCCTTTCATCATTACCCTTCAGTTTTCTGCTGTTCAGAGCTGCCTAAACCATATGGTTTGCTTAATCAGCATGCAGTGAATCGTGGCCTTGATTTACATCACTGCTTTATTTGGCTGGGAAAAAAAGAACAATTTAACATAATTATGGTAAGTGGTAATAATTTATTGTTCACTTCACTCAACTTTAATTTGTCTGTTTTTTTTAACTGAAAGATTTTCAAAGTTTACAGTTTTCTTTTGGATGAAAATTAATTTTCCATAAAAACATTAAAAATCCCTGATTTCAGTGTGAAGGAAAGTTTTTTACTGAAAATTCTTGGGGAAAAAACCCATTTTGAATGAAACGTTTCAAGTTTGATTTTGTTTTTGTTTTTCATTCCTACTATGGATAGTGGTAACAGTATTGGAGTGAAATCTGATATTTTAAGAAAGACTTGGCTGAGTACAAAATAAAAGAGGAAATGAAAGATGAAATTTAGTCATTATCATGTTATTTGAGTATTTTATTTGACATCTTTTAAGACTTTGTTTTTAATTGTCTCTCTTCTTTCTGGACCTGCTATGTGGAACCCAAGTGAACAAACTGTGCACAGTACTTCTATGGGTGTTGGGTTGGAAAGAACCTTTCTCTGACAGGCCTCAAACCAGCCCTGGAACAGCTCCAGGGCTGCTAATACTGCCTCAGGGTCACAATAGTCCCTGGGCAATGGTGCCATCCCTGTAAGTGATTTTTGTCTGGTGCATTCTTCTAGTCACAGTACATTCTCCTTGAGGCATTCTTCCTGCAACTGCTCTGCTTAGGCAGATGAGTTCTGAGGAAATTCAGTTGTCTCCTATTCTCTAAACCCCAGTGCACCTAGTGCTCTAGAGAGGAGCAAAGCTGTGATCTGAAGACTTGAAATGTTCTTATTTCGAGCTGCTAGAAGTTTGGAAACAGAGATCTCATGCAACACTTTTTCCATTACTTTAATAGGCTAATAGGTACTGTTGTATGTAAAAGTGGCATGGACTAACTTCCCTTATATAAACATAGAACTATGTTTACTGATCTTAGTGCCTCAGGGAGGGAAGAAAAAAAAAGTCCTCCTTGACATTATGTCCTAAATCAGGGCACTGGATTAAGAAAAGTCTTACACTAATGCATAAACATATAATAATGGCCGCTTCTAGTACAGGGCTGGGCAAACTGTGGCCCTCAGGCTCTATCTGGCCTACCAGCTGTTTTAATGTGGCTCTCAAGCTGCTATTGAGGAATAGGGTCTGGGACTTGCCACCAGGGAGCAGGGTCGAGGGCCACTCCACGTGGCTCTCAGAATCAGCA
Organism: Dermatemys mawii; assembly: GCA_007922305.1. Lineage (NCBI taxonomy): Eukaryota > Metazoa > Chordata > Testudines > Dermatemydidae > Dermatemys > Dermatemys mawii. Next base: position 9,855,105 of record ML677334.1, on the reverse strand, counting down.
ACATCGCCCCCTTCCGGCTCCTATGCATAGGAGCAGCCAGGGGACTCCACTCTGTACTCTGTCCCTACCCCAAACAGTACCCCAGAAGCTCCCATTGGCCAGGAAGCACAGCCAATGGGAGCTTCAGGGGTGGTGCCTGCAGATGCGTCAGTGTGCAGAACCTCCTTGCCGCACCTCCGCATAGGAGCTGAGCAGGGACAAGCCGCTGCTTCTGGGAACTGCTTGAGGTAAGCACTGCCCACAGCCCACTCCTGTTATAGTACTTCTGCTATATATTAGAGGGTTTGATTTAGACAGTTCAATCAATGATTATTAGTCAAAGATAGATCAGCATTATACGGAAAGCACTATATCCATTTAGGGAAGCAGGTTTGCAGCTTACATTTTAATTGCTCCAGAGAATATGAGCTCACTTCAGGGTATATTTATACACTCGTTGTTTACACCAAATAGAAAATTCCACCAAATTCCACCCAGTTAAGACAAACTCAGTGCTCGATTTAGGGGCACACAATCCAGGCGACCACCTGGGGTAGTAAGCTTGGGGGTACCAGGCTCGGGGTCTTGTACTTGCTGTACAGATGCTAGTGTGCAAATGTATCATCTTATATGACAGGGATAAATCATGCATGCAAATCATGCATTAAATTTGTCAAATGGGCTAGAAATGCAATTAAAATGTGATATTTAAAAGTTTAACAAATAGAGAGAGGCACTGAAGGTGCTCCTCACCTGGGGCACCATTTGGCCTAGGGACAGCCCTGGACAAACCTTTCATTCTTTCCCTTATCCAGTTTGAGCCTCCTGTTTTCGGGGGGGCAGAGACATCTACCCCCAATTATTTCTAACACCTGCACTAATTATTTCTGGCATTTCATTTAGTTAAGGACTCCTATACCAATTATCCCTGTTTTTATTTTGCATCACTTCTCAAAGGTTCTGCATACGCAGGGTTATGTACAGTTCACAATAAGCTTGGCAAGAGTGCAGAGCATGGTGGTAGTTTCATTCATATTGTAGATGGTATAAATGCTGAGAATACAAAGCCTCCTAAAATATATTAGTTAACAAAATATTTTTCATCTGGTGAATTTTACGTTATTTCCAGCGTTCAACTCACTGTTTTAAACAACAATGTTAAGATTTCCTCCAATCATCTGTTAGACCCATTTGTTTTCTCTTGTCTTAAATTAGATTGTACGCTGTTCAGAGCAAGGGTTGTCTCTTACTAGCTGTTTGAACAGATGTTCCCTGATCCTAATCTTGATTTGATCTCTATGTGCTGCTGTAACACAAATAACAGCAAATATAAACATCTCCCACTTTTCGGTACAATTTCCATGATTGTTTGGTTAAAAATTGACTCTTGACTGACTTTTGTTGGATTCTTCCAGGACAGGATTCACTGTATTAGGTTTTGAAATTCAAAGCATTTTCGTTGAACCACGCCACTTGGTATTCCACTTTGCTACAGTGAACTTCATTAGTCAGTTCAGAGCTTGATTAACAATAGGAAACTGAAGTAGTCTGAGTATCTTCCTGAATGCACTAGAAAATAAACTGCTTTCTTTTCCTCCTCTCCAACTTGACTCTTGTCACTATAGCTAAAACAAAATAACACATGGAAGCTTTAGATATGAAGTAATTTGGGCCACATGATTCAGTTTCCTTTTATGCAAACAGCTCCTTTATTTCCAGGAAAGGTAGAAAGCATTAACCAGATTAAAGAAACCTACTAAATTGGAAAAGCTTTTCTGTGAGCTTCAGACAGCTCATTTTATGGGAAATTAGTAGAACATGTTGTAGAGTCTCCCTGTTGCTTTTGCCTTTCTGCTTTGTCTAACTGTCACATAGTATTACCTCATAATGGATGATATATGATAGTGGTTAAGATACCTACTCTGTTACAGAGTAGAAAAACCTGCTTTCCAGCCACTGAGTGATATCTGGGAGCTGTAATGAACTCAGATTTGTGTCAATTTAGTCTGGATTAAATTGCTAACCTTCTGTCTGGAGCTTTCAAATAACCTACTAATTAAATAATATATTACTTATTCACACGGTTACAAAATTAACATTATACGGGGAAATTAATTTGGGTTTCAAAGAATGGAGCAAATACAAGAACATATTTTAACTTTTGTTGCATTGCTAGTAAAATATAAGGATGACTTGACAAATTATATAGTATTGTACTTTAGAGAGCCAGGAATTTTTTTGATATTTTAAAAGGAACACTGAGATCTGTGTTGTAACAAAGAGTATATCCTCTTGAAATTTAGTGTATTACTAACATTCTTTTTGTGACCTTTAAGAACTTTAATGATCTTGAGCTGCAATATATTCACATTCCAAAATGCAAAATTTTATATTTATTAGAGATGGAATGAAAGCAACCCCTCATATTCTGAACCCTCCTTATTTTTTTTTTTATTTGAGGAACCTATAGCCAAACCTGTGCTTACACAAAGTAGGTTCTGGTTCAGTATCAGAATCTTAGGAGTGTGTATGTGAGGAATCTATAGTGTGTGGGTTTGGAAATGAAAGTAATGTTAAAATAATTCTGTTCTTATAGGTGTTTCTTCCCTGCCCAGTAGCTGGTCTTCCTAAAGCCCACTGCTGACAAATATGGAAGAGGATGAAAACTAACTATTCTAACCCTACCCTTAAAAAAACAAAACAAAACAAAATAAACAGACAAAGCCAAATTGCACAGGCTCAATTATCTTATATATCTTTGGGAAGATAAGTCTAATGAGCATCAGTGATCTGGTAAAGATCCCGACCTACATCCTGCCTCAGGCCCACCCTTCAAGAGGAAGCAGAACGGGGAGCTGGAGCTGCTTGCTCAAGTGCAGAATCACTTATTACTCTAGGGCCCTTTTATATTATGGTACATGCTATGCAGATGGAGAAAAAAAACATATTAAATATGGAATGCAGCATATATGTGGAGTGAAGATTTCCATTGATAAAGTAGGCCACGATATATGAATGATAGAAGAGCATCTTCTATTTCAGATAGGCACATAATAGATATAAACAATGGAATGACAGGCACCTAATATAAGATTGAAACACATTTACATCATCAGTGCAATAAAAAGCTCCTATAATAGTCTGGAATGCAGTATGTAAAGAGTGCAGTGAAAAGCCCTACCATAAAGTAGGCCCAGTACATGCTGGAAGAGTAGAAGCTATTATATTATGCAATGGGGTCTGTGAACTGTGGGAGCACAGGCTTGATGTGGAGATGTAGGGTTAGTGGAAGGATCCTTACTGTAATCCGGAAAGCTGTACGTAATCACTGTGTGAGAATAAGGTCAGCAACAACAAAAATACTTGGCTAATTTGGAACACAGTATATGAATGATGGGAACAGAAATCAACAGAAGGTCCTTACTACAGCCACTAGTGATGCAGTACATAATGTATATGCAGAAAAAGGGTCAATTTGATATTTAAACCATGGTGCAGTATAGAGAATGAACTGTTTTCTGTCTGTGTTCTGTATAGATTGAATATATCACTCTGGCTCTATTTTATGACTCTGTGCTACAGGAATCACCCTGTTGTATTTTTATGAATGTGGGTAATATACAGGAATCATCCTGTTGGCTACTGCAAAACCTATTTGTGTGCAAAGCCAAGGATGGATAAAAAGGTAGAGATCCTTTTCTGTGTTTACTCGTAAAATTTGTAAGGCACTAGGATGACACATTGAGCAGGATGGTAACAAAACTCTGATAGATGGACTGTAAAGTTTTCCTGCTCTATATGTCTCTGCAGGAGTTTCCGTGTGCAGTAGACCTATGCAAATAACTGATTTTTGTTTTATTTTTAGAAGCAGAAAAATCAGAGGAAAAAATAATGTGTTGACCCAAACCCAATTTTTTTTCAAAATTTTCTGTGAATTTTAAAATAAATAAATAAAAATTGTGCTGGGTCAAAGGAAAAATTTCAGTTTACCCGAAATAAAAGGTTTTATTTTGAGTGGTTCTTTTAAATAAATAAATAAATAAAATTGAAGCATATTTTCAAATAAAAAGTTATTTTGAATAAAAAAATCTAAACTTTTTTTTTACTTTTCATTTCAACATTTTTTACTCTTTTGGCATTTTTGTGTCCTTTTTTTATATGAACAGTTTGGCAAAACCAACATGCATTGACACAACAGTTAAGTGTCAGTGAATCTGCATTTTTTGCAAAAAATTTCACCCAGTTCTATTGTGCAGATCCATGCAATCAGAGAAGGCAGGGGCCTTCTTTTCCTCTCATATTATAACTTTGCCTTCTCCGTTCCCTCGATATTCTTTTTCACAAGGTTGTCTGAAAATCAAAATATATGAAGATCACTCTGTTTTTCCTGGGTGAAGACTAGAAATCTTCTGCTTTCAATTGCTTTGGGTCTTTCCAGGAGCTGCACTGTACATCTCTTTAGTGACAGTGTTGGAACAGAAGAAGCTCTCATCCAATTGCTATTCCTTCCCTGTAGATACCCAAAATATTATTGGGCTAGGTCATGTTGGGTGCTCTATCTCTGCTACGCATACATAAACAGCAGTTTCTAAGACCAAAAGATGCTATCACATTGCAGATTTTCGAGTACAAGGTGGTCAATATTTCTCAACAACCAGAATGGTTTCTTCCCTTATCCATAGTTTTGACAGCAAAACAAATAGTTTGTTTCTTTTTTGGGGTTCCAAAGGCCTGAATTTTCAGTCTGTGCTGATGTAATTGCACGAACTTCAGCATAATTACACTAGAGTAAATCTTGCATATAGCATTCAGTCTCAAGTCATATATCTGGGTGTCCCCAAAATCTGGACATCATTTGATTTGAAGTACTGATCTTCACCAATCTGTAATAAACAGGTATGAATATATAAATGTGTTCTTATATGATTTATTCTGCTATTTTGTGTATATATGTCCAAAAGCATGAGTAAATATGTATTAAATCACCTTTAGCATGTAAGTTCCTTGGGATGGAGACTGGGTCTTGTATGTTACTGAACTCAATATTGGTACTTACTTAGCAGCATTGGAACCTGAGTAAAATATTTATTTCTCTGAGAAAGGGGAATTCTGAATATAACAGTGGGAGGCCCAGTATCAATACACCAGTTTAAAGTGCCATTGCAGCAGGAGTAATTCTCTGAAGAATTCAGTGAAGTCAGTAAAATAAAAGGGATCTTCATCTTTCTTTGGCTTCTAACTTAGGTCCTTTCCTTTCCTGTCCATGCAAAGGCAAAGAAAGAAAATGTGGAAGCAAATCTTTTCCTAGAAAAGCAAGATAATAGAGTATACATGGTTAAGGATAGGAAAGGTGTGTAGAATTTGTCAGTGAATAAAAGTGAGTGTAGGGAAAATATTTTTTTCTCCCTCATAGAAACAACATTCCCTTTTCTCAGAATGAAAGGTAATCTGTTTTTATACATGGTGGGCTAATGCCACATAATTTTTCACATTTGGGAGGCACATCTGAAGGCTGCATCTGAGTTGTATTTGTCCACATTTGAGGAGCACTATGAATGTTTAATGAAGGTTCTGTCTTCTGACCAGCAAGCAGTGGCTAGCTGCAGCTGGAGCAGCCAGCTCTCTGACAGTGCCCACACATACTCAGAAATGTCCAGGTCACTTGACATTTAATCCAAGACTTGATCGTATTAGATCTAATCAATTTGTAAAGCCTCTTAGGTATCTAAACCAGCTTATCTATCCTCAGGCCTTTTTGTATACTTAAGGCAGGACAGTGACATGCACAATCCTCAGTCTTTCTCATAAGTACCAATTTAGAGATGGATAGGATTACCATCTCTTGAGTTTTAGTCTAGCTTGATGAGACAAATTCATAATCCTTTACACTTTCTTTGGTACAATGCAGATGTTAAGCCCCATTGCCTTCAACTGACATATGACTTCTTTCCAGAAGAACATTAAAAATATCTTGTCATTTAAATGCATGTGGATGACAGGAAAGACTCTGCTCGAACCTGGTTTTGCCAATAAAGTAAACAAAGGCTTTTAAATCGTTGAGGTCACCCAGGTGAAATGGCTGCCATTAATTGATGAAATGTGTTTAGACTCAAACCAGGGTGGACATAGAAGACATAGATATGAGATCTAGCCTCTCTCTCTTGGATCTTTGCAATCAATAACCCTTCTTAAGACCTGAAAATCTAAATATTATAGTTTTTTTCCTTAAGGGCCAAACAGTTATTTCTATCTATATTTAAGATGGGGAAACCCCTTATTTAAGATGGCATCAATTAAGGGTTCATATACATATTCAGCACCTCTGAATAGTAGTAAGGATGAGTGGGGACTCTTTTTTAAAAAAATCAGATGTCAACCTTAGGCTGTCTTCTTTTGCTAGGGTCTGATGGGGAAGGGTACAGGTTTAAATCTTTCTGGACTAGATTGCATCAGTTAAGCACTGCTTGTAGTAACTGGCCATGTGGAGCATTCCCAGGAGCGCATATGCAGCACATCTATTAAAACCCTGTGTGAAGTGCTGAATATTCTATCACTCACCACCGATGCAAGGCTAGCCAGATTTACTAAATTCTAGTAGATAATCAGGCCACCCCCCACACACAAATTACCCTAAAAGGAATGTGCAGTTTGAAATTGCAAGGAAGGAAAGATTCCTTATGCTCTCCCCGTCACCACACAAGCACACACCCTTTCTCTCCACACTAGAATGGTGGTGTACTTCTGCCATGAGACAAAACAGAGTTAATAACAATGGGAGATTTTCTTAAGTAGAAACTTGGCCTCTTGGTATCCCATTTCTACATGGGTGACAATTTAACAGTCCTCTGAGATGCATTTTTTTTAAAAATCAAAACACATCCACTAAGGTTAGATTCAAGACACCAGTCAAAGCTAGCTGTACTTATCATTCAGTATCATGTGACTGTTTCTTACATAAATAGGCTGCAGTATCCTTACAGCTTGTATTGATCAAAATCTTTGTGCAAACTTTTGATCACAGGTGGTAAATTTAAAGGAATAACTTTTTTTTCTGAGCTGCTGTTTGAGACATCTTCCCTCTCACCCTCACGTTCAGTCTGAGAGCCTTTCGTGAAGAAAGAGGCTCAGCTACGATTTGAAACCAGATCAAGATTCCCAATAGGTATCAGTCTAATACTGTTTATATAATAGAATGTCTGTGAATAGCGAGATTAATAGTTATCCCAAGATACCACTCAAATAAATAGGTATTTTTGATTTGGGGATGAACAGTTTATCTAAGGGTTGTCTGTCTTAGCATGCTTTGATGTGTAAAGTCAAAGATGTATTGGGAGTTGTTAAGCCAGGTATGTCTCGAGAATGATTTATGGGGGATTATTAGGACAGATAGTTATGTATGGCAGACTACAAGGGGCAATTGAACAAGAACATTTCTTCTTGTCCATAGCTGTTGAGAGATATGAGACAGACACCAAACTGAGTTTGTACTATCTATAATGTAATGTGTAAGCCAATAAAAGGGGTTAAGACAGGACGAAAAGCTAGGTTTTCCAATAAAACAAAATGACTGGAGAGAAACATGTAGTAACTCTAACTGGCAGCTTGTTTGGCTTGACAGAGAGACAGATTTTGGTATGATATGAAATCTTCAGTTAATTTAGGGAGATTTTGAAAAAGCTTCTATGAGATTTAGAAGCAAAAATCTCAGTGAAAGAATATCAATAGCAATTGTGTTTCAAAAATCCTTAGGTATTTTTGAAAATCTCCCTTGCCCAATATTTTCTGTATCTAAGCTCAGAACCTTACTCATTTTGCTTTTCACATCTGTCTATGGTAATATTCTGCTTACTGCTTATTTTCTTTATAACTTGTCTTTGATTCTGCCTCATGCCAAATAAGCTTTGCTTTTCTTAAGATAACTGGGGGCACCTGCAACTGCTGCTCAACTAAAAGACATAAAGCTGGTCAGTGCAGCTCCCACCCCCATACCAAAACTGATAGCTTTGATCAGGGACTGGGTCAGAAGACCCCGGGAAATCAGTGATGCACATTCCATTTGACCTCCTCTTCAGTGAATCACCTGCTGGGGCACAGACCCAGTCCTGACAGAAGGGTGGTGCAGATTGCATCTCAGTTTTATCTACGATGAAAAATTCAGTTTTGGAGAAACAAGTTGAAGCTTTAGAACTGATGCTATCCCTATTTTCTATTCTACAAAAGCACCAACATTCATCACTAGTATTATTAATAGTAATAACAATGTAATTAATTAATATTATAAGCAGCAAGGTGATTTTTGTTTGGTTGGTTGTTTTGGGTTTTGTGGTTGTTGATGGGACCAAGAAATTGAAAAGCTTAGGTGAAGTTTAGTCATCTAGATCTAAAATAGGCTATTTTAGAGTGGAGCTATTTGGTCATCAACCTGAATCCAGTGCAGCTGGTCATTAAGAGACAATAAGCTTATTTCTAGAGCACCAATAGTATGCATTCATAGCACTTTATAAGTATAACAAAGTGTCCATTCAAGGGACTGACAAGAATCAGTAGTTAACCTAAAAGGATTGTACTCAGTATTCAGTACTTTTGGGGCCCTTTAGATCTCCTGCCAAATACAAAGTGTTTGGTTCCTTTGTTGTGTTAGGTGAAAAATAACTTAGGGTTCTTTGCCCGTGTCTTTTATAGTCCAGTGAACTTTTGAAATGTATCCTTCTCAAAGTTTAGTGCCCCTGCTGCGAGGGAAAGGTGCCATGGTGTCTAATTGAGAAGGTTCCAGGATGCTTTCTTTCTTGTTGGTGCTTTCTACCATGCACATTGATCTGTCCCTTCTGCCTCTGATATGTCAATGAATGGCCACTTGGCTGTGATTGCCACCTGTTTGTGATTGCACCTGGAGGGAAGTATCGACTTTTCCTTTGTTTAGAAAAATAAAACATGTTTACCCATTCCCCAGATTTGTCTGGTTCAAACACATTTTAGTCCCATATTTCCTTAACATTTGTTCAGTCCTTGGGGAATTTATTGTAAACATACCATACAAAAAATATTAATGATTATTGTGTTATTGATTTCCTTAGGGTTACCATATTTCAAAAAAGAGAACACTCTATGGGGGGGGGAAGCCCTGCCCTAGCCCCGCCCCCATCCACCCCTTCCCACTTCCCACTTCCTGACTGCCCCCCTCAAAACCTCCAACACCCGCCCCCATCCTTGTCCCCTGACTGTCCCCTCCCAGGACCCCTACCCCTAACTGCCCCCCAGGACCTCTCCCCCTATCTAAGCCTCCCTGCTCCTTGTCCCCTGACTTCCCACTCCTGACACCCCCCACCCTAACTGCCCCCCTAGAACCTGTACCCTGACCGCTCTGACCTCTAACTGCCCTCCTAGGACCTGTTTCCTGACTGCCCTGACCCCTATCCACACCCCTGCACTCTGACAGACCCCCGGGTCTCCCACACCTATCCAACTGCTGCCTGTCCTCTGACTTTGCCCCCCAGAACTCCCTAACCATCCAACCCCTCCTGTTCCCTGCCTGCCCCCCAGGACTCCCCACCCCTCTCCAACCCCCCATATGTGGTCCCCTTACCATGCCGCTCAGGGTTGCTGGCTCCATGTGAAGTCAAACATGCTGCTCCGCTGAGTGCACAGCCCCCCCCCCCCACCCCCAGAGTGCTGTCGACATGGCGCTGATGCTGCAGGGGAGGGGGGCAACAAGGGAGGGGCTGTGGCTGCTGGATACCCCGATGCAAGCGGCTCAGTCAGGCCTGACCGCTCTATCAGCCACACCACACTCTGCGTTGGAGGGGAAGGGAGGAGGAAAAAATCCTGGACCTTTTCACCCTTTTACAAATTCCTCCCAGATGGCTATTTAAAAACGAAAAAGCCGGACATGTCTGGGAAAATACGGACGGATGGTAACCCTAGTTTTCTAATGATACCTTATACAATACCTATTAGACATAGATTATAACATAAGTTAATTGGGATACACTAAACTGGTCAGACTAGCTGAAACACTCTACCTGATACTGATCCTCTGGCATTGGGATACTCTTTAGGTCATACCTGCAATGGTTTATCATACATAGGAGACAAGATACTTATAAAATACAAGTGAAGAGTTTACCATCTAAGGGTTTGATCCAGCCAACAGTTAGTGCTGTGCTTATCATTTATTCTGCACATAGTCCAGTTGAAATCAGGGGACTCTGTGCTACCGTGGCTACTTGTAAAATGCTTCTAGATAGGATACACAAGAAACAATTGGAACACATGAAGGTTGAAGGCCTTAATGAAAATATAAGTATTGGAAATCTTTATTCAAGAAGTGGGTTTTAAGGAGGATTCTGGACTCTTAGAAGTCAAGGAAGCACTCTGTCAATATAAGATACAATGGAAGGTGAAAAAACAGTCCAGTGTAGAATTCATTTATGCCAAAGAAAATTTCTCTTACCTTTGCCATGAAAATATTTAGCCATCCAATAGATGGGTTTTTTTAAGATACATCCCTAAATGTATGTAAACAAAACTAGAGAAAAATTAAGCACAACTGTGGGTAGATTCAAAACTTTTTTTCTCTGTCTAGTATCAAAGTGAATTGAAACAGTGAGTGAAATAAATTATGTTCATAAGTGATAAAAATAAAAATGAAATTATTCATTCAACACTGAGTGCTTTAATCTCCCATAGAATATATGTATGTAATTGATGTGGAAAAGCTGTTCCTCTTTTAAAAACTAAATCCACCACTTGTTATGCAGCTGTGAAAATCAAGTCTAATATACATATAGTTCACAAAAGAATCAAAATTCAATCTATGTATACTACAAAAGCTACAAATTTGGGGAGAAATATTTAACTGTTTTATTAACATGAAATTGCAGTTTTTGAACTATGGTAATATTGGTTACACTTATAAGTTTGTCTAGTGAGCTGAGATTAGTTAGAGATAATATCCATAAGCATCCACGTGTTCCTATCGTTGTAATCCTTGTCTTACTTACTCGCATCTCTAACTGTACTCATTGTACTATATCTAATCCTAGGACATAGTGTTCATGTTCAAACAAAACTAAGCATAGTACATACTACTGTGAATAGTCAATAATGGGTCTGCTCTTGGTCATAAGCACTGTGTCCAGTAATCAGCATCTGCAGGAGCCAGACTCTTAGACTAGAAACTCCTTGGAATAGGGACTGTGTATTTTATTATCCTGCAATGTACAATACATGTTTGTAGTGATATACAAATCATAATAATGAAAATCTTTTTCATTTTCAATGTGGTGTGTCAAAACCATTATTTGACCTACATAACTTCTGTATATTAAAACTATCATAGAACAACAGCATGACTATCAGAAACTATCTCAAGAATCACATACAGTACATAAGAGAGATTCAGTATCTTCTTCCTTTATTTTTCATCAGAGATTATGAACAAGCCTGGAGTTAGAAAGAAAGCTCGACTGAAGTCTGTAAATAATAAATTTATTAAAAGTAATCTTGAATGAATTATACATTGAAAAATATTGCTTGCCAATCCCTTTCTTTGTGTTCCCTCACTCTGTTTTTTGTTTGTTTGTTTGTTTGTTTGATTTGTTTTTCACTTTTTCTACTTCAAGGCTCTCACTTTCACTGCTAGGAAACATGCCAACAAGCCAAGGCTGTTAAGCTTGGTTAGTTCTGCTTCTTGTCCAGTGTCACTTGCAGTTTCATGAATCAGCTAATTCTAATCCCAGCAACCCTTAATGTTCTAAAATATCTTATGTCATCGTGTTTCAAAATTAATGTCAGTGAGACATTCTATACTATATCAGTACAGGAAATAAGCACAGAAAAGAAACTGCAGTCGGAGCAAATAATTAATACTAAAACTGCACCTTTTTTCCCCTGCTATGTAAAAATCAACTCCTGGCAAAATGTGTCATGTAAATTCCTGTGGAAAGTTTATTTTGAATAAAAAAATTGAGTTGCGTGATGAAATAAGAAATAAATGTAATTTTATTTTGGATCCTTTGACAATTTAGAACTTCTCCTAACCTTTTAAAAAATCCTCACCTTTTTAATGACTTACAAATTAGCCCATATTGTATTCCTTTGTAGTCTTCTTCAGCTGTGCAATCATATTATGCCACAAGGAGTAGATCTGTGCATTTATGCTTTTTTATTCCTTCATAGATATTTCATTGACCATAATACAGAGGAAGATAGGTATTTCATCATTGATGCTAACACTGGAACCATTAAGACTGCCAAGATCTTTGACAGAGAGGAAACACCTTGGTACAACATCACAGTTGCTGCTTCTGAGATAGGTAAATAATACATTTAGTAGGCGTGTATCAGAAAAGCTTCCATGTCTTATGGATGCAAGACTAATGTAATTGTTTTTAAGGAATATTATCCTGATTGTCTATAGTTCTCTTCAAACGCAAGCCTTTTTCCACCAATTTGGAGGTAAAGGAGAATTTTAGGTATACATGCTATTTCTCTAATTCAAAAAACAAATACAAATGCATATATTTATTCATCTATGTAAATGTACAACCTTTTCCTCTGTTAAGCACATTGATACCAATTTATCTCAGGCACAAGTCTATTATGTGTCATCTTCTCATATCAGGGAGGAATTTAGCCTTTTTGTGTGGGTTGAATATCAGCTTTAATATTTCTTGACAAATAAAGAGTGTCTTTTTGTAAGAATATTGCCTAATCTGAGAAACTCAACCATTCCCTTTTATAGCTAGAGTTAATCTAATGACCCTACAAATTGAATCTCTCCACCTTCACCCCATTGTTTGCATCTAGGAAATTAAATCCCCAAATATTCCTTAAGATTGTATGAATCTGTTTTTGACTTTGGAAAATGGGACATAGGTTAGGAAATTTTGACTTTTTACTCATTGTGACTAAGACACAGAAATCTGAAGCAAATTGTCTATGAGTCACTGTCATTTAGTGGATAAGGTTTGGATCTGGATTCTGTTCCTATTCCTACAGCAAACATTCTGTGTGAAATGCTCATAACTGCCTAATCAAGACCAAATTCCTCTGAAGAAACAAGGCTACTCTCTACCTTAAAATAAGCATATTTTCTTAATACGCTGCATCTGTAAAGTCAGTTTTGTTGGTAGACCTGTATAACCAAAGAAGTTGTAAACATTGTATTGATACAGGGAAAAAAATGGTTTCCTTGTTAAAATTCTTATCCAGTTAAGAAAATAGCTAAAAGTGACTGAATTCATTTTGTCACAGATCCTCCATCCTGGCCAAGTCTAAATTCTGGCATCAAAACAAGGGAGATAGGAATACTAAGCATGTGTCCACACAAATTGTGCCAACTAAACCCACAATCGTAATCTTTCAGTGACTATGATTTTGCTTGGGAACATGAACTATTTTCAGAAGCACTTTTCCTTTTCTTCTTGCTATATCCCATGATTGCCACAAGATGATGCAACACAATGTGGACCAATGACAATAGCCACCAACACTGGTGAGCTTCTCCTCTGTTTTCATCTGTTTCAGCTGCAGATTAAAATTGAATCTATTTTGCAGTTTCATTTGTGGAAGATGCTACTAGCATATGCTATAATATTAGTATTATATATGTATATATAATTTTATGAGGACAACAAATTGATTTTATTATTACACCTGCTTCTGGGATTCAGTTCCTATTTTGAACTAAGTAAATTTGTATACTAAATAGTAAAATCTTGAGTTTTATGTGGTTAGTCATAAAAAACACAACCACTGAGACCTCAGTGTGCTTTACAGTTTCTTTCCATAATGTCTCATTACAGTGCAACATACATTACACTATAATTTAGGCCTAATCTTAAACAGGTGCATAGTAAAAGCGAGCTTTAGTTAAGATTTAAAAGCCATATTGGGACATTTATATCAAGTGAAAAGGAATAGTTGCTATCCAGGCCTTCCAAATTTAACTGTTTTGCAGAAATAAATCTCAATAGCATTAAAGTTAAATGTAACTTTTCTATACATTATTTATGTCACATAATCAAGAGAGTGTATTGTGCACAGGACAGTAATAAAGATTATATTTATAATTAAAGAAAATGAAATGTATGGTGATGAAATGCTATTTTAAAGACAATCTTAGAATTCTGCATCTGAGTACTCTGTGTTGTGGGGGGAAATGAGCATTGCTTTCCCTCCATGTTTACTTCTCATTCTTAAAACTGGGGAGTTAGAAATATTTGAAGCTTTTGGTAAAAACGTGGGATTGGCAGACAGATACACTAGGTTTTGATTAACTTTTCTTGGGTTCTCTTCTTCCATAAAGAGTTTCTAAGAGTAAAATATTTTGATGTACACCAGTTGGAATTGTCCTCAAGTTAGAAAGATTATCACGCTATACCAAATCCCAGGAGAAAATGGAAATTGAAACTAGTACTGGACAAGGAGTTTATACGGCACACAGAGAATCAGTGTTTTCATCACTCTTTGTTCCTCAGGCTGCCAACTGTTGCACCATCTGCAACTTTTCCATGGCACTCACTTTCAGATACACAATGCATTTCATAAGATAAGCCTGGGGATGACAAACAGGTAGAACCACCATGGCTAAATCCTAATATGACAAGAAGGATCATACACATTAAGCAATTTATGCTAATTGGTTAGCCAGGAACAATGAAAAATGTTGAAGGTCCCTGAAAGTGTGCCCCACCCAAGGCTGTCCCTACCCATATGCAAAGTACGCAGCTGCGTAGGACACCAGGAAATGTCCCCACTCTCCTGTAGTGGGGCTAGGTAGGGCACCAAAATGGCTAAGGACAGCCCTGGCCCTATCTTGACAGTCAGAGGGCACAGGTCCTTTGGTGACATTATAGTTTTGGCCAGGTGTCCAAAATGTTTTCCTCTCCCCACCAACATCACTTCTGTCTTACATAGGTTTAGTTTCATCCAGTTATTCTTTCTCTTGCAGCTAATCTCACAGTGCTGTCTGAATTTGATGTGAAGGAGATTTAGAGCTTGCTGTTATCTGTATACTACTGGCACTCATACTCTGCTTACATATCTGGTTTATTGTTTCTGAGCCCTCTATGAGGTGCTTACACTTTCTGGGTGAAATTTTGAGAGGAACTCAGTCCCAGATTCGCTAAGGTATTTAGGCACCTATCTCCCATTGAAATCCAGGGATCTGAGTCTCAGCATTGGCCTAACTACTCCCATTGAAGTTTTATGTCAGTGGGAGAGAGTGAATCTAATGATGCGTGCTTTTGAAAATTCCATCCCCAACAAGCACAAACCATGTGTCCTTGCAAGGGGCCATCCTTTCTTTAACTCATTAACTGGGGCAATGGATAAGAAATGAGTTTTAAGAGGGCCACAGTCACTGGGGAAGTGGGATGAGCCAGGAAAATAACATAGCTGAAGTAGCTGCTTTGGCTGTTTCAGCATTGGTTGGTGCAAAACTGTCTGCAATAACATCTGCTAGGAGTCCCCAGATGTCAAGGGAATAAGGAAATTGATAAGGTGGTACTACATCTTAAGTGAAGGGACTGCAGAGTGATGAACCTCACCTCAGTTCTGGGGAAACTAACCTAGAATGTATATTAAAGACAGAGTAATGTAATACTTGGGTAAGTGTAAATTGATAGGATTAAAGCAGCATGGTTTCAGTGAGGGTAAATCATGTCTCACTAACCGTTAGAATTCTTTGAAAAAAGTAAGTGAAATAGTGATGGAAGAGAGCCAGTTGACATGATTTGTTTAGCTTTTCTAAAGGCTTGAGACAAGGTCTCTGACAAGAGACTATTAAGGGAAATAAATAACTACAGAATGAGTGGGCAATGTGCTGTTGTAGATTAAAAGCTGATTTAGTGAGAGGGAAGAGAGCCTCAGTGAATAGTTGTTCCTTTGAAAGGAAAATAGTTAAGGGAGTGATGTTGGGATCAGTGTCTATCAGAATACTTTGGTCAGAAGCGTGGTGAAATCAGATTATGGTATATCCCATCCCAGTTGGTAAAACAAAGGAGAATTTAGACAGACTCCTGAAGGATCTAAGAATATTGGAAATTGGGCAGTGAAATTTCAACTTGGATAAATGTGAGAAGAACACTGATACAAACCAGTATCAGTATAATATTATATACACACAAACCCACTAATACATTCTGAAGAAGAAAGATCTACTGCAGGAATCACTGGTAGATGCTTTATTTAAGATTATTGCTCAATATGCAGCAATGTTAAAAATAACAAATATGATTCTTGGCTACTTTAAGAGAAAGATGGGGCCAGGCAGGGGCAGAAGTACTAAAGCACTCATTTCTAATAGGCTTGTTCCAGCTCTGAAGTCAGTTCCAGTTAAAGTTAACTTATCGTTTGAGTGATCAAAGCAACTCACACTATGTCAGGATTGCCTCCCCACTATGAACTCTAGGGTACAGATGTGGGGACCCGCATGAAAAAAGAAATAACCCCCCCCCCCCCAAGCTTATTTTACCAGCTTGGATTAAAATGTTTTTCCCCAGAACACAACTTCTTCTGTGATTGGACTTGGTACGCTGCCACCACCAAACTAGGTCTAGGGTAGTTTGGGACTGTTCTTTTCCTTTCCACTAACCCCTCAAATTTCTTCCTTCCCTGGAAAGCTTGAGAGAATAAAACAACCAAACCTCACCTGATCCTGCGAGACGTGCCTGATCCAAAAAACAAGATCTTACACAATGGAAAACAAGCAGTCAGCTTCTTAAAAGAAAGATTTTAATAAAAGAAAAAAAAAGAAAGGAATAAATCCCTTATACCATCAATAGAACAGCATCTACCATAATCAACAAAAGGATTCAGAAACCAAACCTCTCCCCCAAGGCAACTTTCTCTCACTGTTGATATCTCTGCTGAAGCTTGCAATATCAAGAAGCACCCAGCCAACACTCACCTCTGAGAACCCTCCAAGTGATAAAAAGAAGGTAAACTTACTGATCACAGTACTTGATAGAAACTATAGTTACAGTGAAGGACATATCTGTGTTCATCCCATAGCCGAGGTGAACAGAGAGAGACCCAGATTGAAACTGAAACTTAAAATCCTTTGTCTCCTGACGAATTTCTCATTGGTCAGTTTTCCACCTCTCAGGTTACCTTTAGTTTAACCCCTGTGACAAAGCTCCAAGTCTGTACTTGTGGGTCCTGCACTTCCTGGCAGATTTAGGTGCCTCAGAAACTCATCTATGCCCCAGAGTGACCTCCCTTTCTCAGTATAATTGGCAAGAGTCACCACCTAGTGAGTTACCTTCATCACAGGCCAGTATGGAAGATGGAAAAGGGAGAAGCCCGGGCCCGCCCTCTACTCCAGACTCCAGCCCAGGGACCCTAATAGTATCAGCTAAGATGGCTGACCTTTTAGGCACAAAACACAATACAATTCCCTGGGCTACTTCCCCACAGCAGTCCCATGTTTCACAATGGCCAAGGACCCCCATAATGCCCCCTCCCCTCTCCAAGACAGAATACCCCAAGACAGTAGTATCTCATGGGATATTTCGTTTGACTGGGAAGCACAGGCCATAAGAGAATAGGGAACCCAAATTTCAACTCCCAGAAGGCACTGCTGTAGCATTTCAAAATCAAACGTCTATTGTTTTCTGACCAAAAAAATAGTATTCAGATTTCTGCTGGAAAAAACTGGGAAGCTGCTCTGAATGAAGGAGTTAGCAGGAAAGGATATTCACACTGCAGACTGGAAGGAGATATTATTGGTGATCTACAGTTACACAATATTTAAAAGTATGTTTGAATAATTTTGATGGTTGGGCCCAAAGGGAATGGAATTCATTAACCAAGTGAAGCATACACTCATCTGGTAGCTGGTCAACATAGAGAAGAGGAGCCTATTACTACCAGTAGCTATACTTTTGGAACTGAAAGTCCCAAGTTCAATCCTCACTCAACATCCATGTTATGGGCCCTTAACATGAGGAATTAGAAAAGAAGTTTAGGAGGGGCATAGGAAGGTAAGAGGGAACAGGAGAAGAAAAAAAAGATAGATTTAGCTAGGACAAAACCAAGGAGACATTTGAAAATTAAGAGAGTTCCCTTAATTTACCATACTAATATACAGCAAACAACTGAAGATATTTGAAAAAGGAGGAAAACCTCATCACAAATAAAATTTTAGCAACGAGATTTGGTACAGGTAAGTGTGGGGAAAAGTCAGACACAGAAAAACTAGAGAAGTTGAGGTTAACGGTAATTAATCATGATTAAGGATAACTAGGGTATGAACTAGTGTTTTATGCTTAGGAATAAGAAGGAAATTATTAGCCGTGTACATAGAATTTTAAAAAGTTATAATGTTGAAAATACAGCATGTGATCGACATTAAACTATTTGTTGGTTATTGGAAGAGCTTTAGAACATATTTCCACATTTTTTCCAGTCTACAAAAACTGAACCCAAGACCAGATCTGAGCACATAATTGATTTTTTACTTTGGTGGCTCCAACTGACAAATTTCTCCTCCTGCCCCCACCACTCCTAGTTTCTAAATCAAATGAAGAATCTAAAATAATTAGTTCTGGATGATTTAATGTGTCCTTTTGAGAACAAACTGTGTCAATTAAAAATGGTTCATTTAGAAAATGTTGAAACATATCTGACTTTTTTGAGAAAAAAAATGTTTCCTCAATTTTAGTAAGCCCCAAACTATTTTCTAAATTCAACCTGAATATTCAGTATCACATTTTCACAACTATGGGGTTCAGGTTTTATCACTGAGCACTCAGAGTGTGCTGGGCACTTTGCAGATACACAAAGATGCAGGTCCTGATTCTCCACCTGGCAGATCAGAGGAGTTACTTTGACATAAAACCAGTGAAGTGGAGTGGAGAAATGGACAGTGATCTCTGCCTTGAAAATCTTTCAGCCTAAGGGTGTGCATATATTGCAATGAAAAACCCATGGCTGACTCATGACAGCTTACTCAGGCACATGGGCTTGGATTAAAGAGCTGTTTAATTTCAGTGTAGATGTTCGGATTTGGGCTGGAGCCCAGGTTCAAGGACCCTGTGAGGTGGGAGGGTCACAAAGCTTGGGCTGCAGCCCTACCCTGAATGTCTACACTGCAATTAAACAGCTGCGGGTGTCTAATTGCGGTGTAGACATATCCTAATAGACTGATCTAAATCCCATTGAGGTCAATGAGTATTAGATCATGATGTCAGTGAAAAATGATTCAACAAATAAGTGATAAAACAAGTGGGTGGTGGTGGTGGGGGAAGAGAAACAGCAAAACACACCAAGAAAATTATAGCTCAGATCCATGGCAGAATCAGAGAGGGACCTAGCTGGTGTCCTCCTAGCAGAGTCATCTGGGACCTAGCTGGTGAGTCCTCATCCCCAGACTCATTTTATGCTAGCTCCCACAGGGTTCAATGCAACATGTGAGCCAGGATCTGGTCCTACATGGTTTTTCCACAAAGATGTATGCCCAGCAGTCCAACACAATTGATGAACTAATGCTAGCAACAGAGTTATGACAAGTTATGACTAATTTTTGCAACTGGGGAAGAAGAGTGTTTCCATTCCAAATATTTTGAGGGAGAACAATTGGCAATTTGTGTAACAGAAGAAAGGAAAGTACATTCAGAACACACACAGTGATGGTATGTGTAGTCTTGCTACGAAATGTGGCACAAAGTTGCAGAACAGAACTCTGCCATACACATTTAGAAATGGCATTAGTGAGGCAGGGCTAGGGCCATAGATCATATCTTTCAAGTTTCCCTCCTGGACTTCAGACATAATGAAAAAACAAATCTTTTAAAGCTTTGCTTGTGTTCCTAACCTAAAATATGTCGACTTTAAGGGGCTTTGGATGGGAGGGGGAGGGGAGATGGTGGTTTGTTTGTTAGATTTCCTTTATTTTTTTTTCTTAATATTTACCACTGTTCTTAAGAACAAACATTTTTTCTGCCTCTCTGAAGTTTGTGAGAATTGTTAAGAGTTGCAGTATAACTTTTGGGTTCCTGATTTTATATATATATATATATATATATATATATGTGTGTGTGTGTGTGTGTGTGTGTGTGTGTGTGTATATATATATTGTGACAAAGCTCCAAGTCTGTACTTGTGGGTCCTGCGCTTCCTGGCAGATTTAGGGGCCTCAGAAACTCATCTAGGCCCCAGAGTGACCTCCCTTTCTCAGTATAATTGGCAAGAGTCACCGCCTAGTGAGTTACCTTCATCACAGGCTAGTATGGAAGATGGAAAAGGGGGGAGCCCGGGCCCGCCCTCTACTCCGGACTCCAGCCCAGGGACCCTAATAGTATCAGCTAAGATGGCTGACCTTTTAGGCACAAAACACAATACAATTCCCTGGGCTACTTCCCCACAGCAGTCTCCGCTTCTTCAAACTCCACTTCACCCTTACCTCAGGGCCTCCTTCCTTCTGTATGATATGTTGTCCACCACTCAGTCTCACCAACAGCACAACTTCCTCTCACAGCTCCTGACACCCACAGCCCACCTGACTAACTGGGAGGTTTTTATCTGGTTTCAGCCAGTCCCTGATTGGCTTCAGGTGTCCCTATTAGGCTAGCTGTCTCTACTCCTTTCTAGAAGGTTCTTAATTGGCCCCAGGTGTCTTGATTGGCCTGGAGTAGCCTTTGTTTGGCTATCCAGGGAACAGGGACCTGCACATCCTGAGACTAATATACCTGCCTTCCAGCACTCTCCTATATCCTTCTGGTCTGACTCCGTCACATATCCCTCCCCCCTGCTCAACACCAAGGGGTTGGGCAACTTGAGTCGACAGACAGTGCACCCGTGATAAGCCATCCGCGTTGCCGTGGCGACTTCCGGCTCTGTGTTGTATGCGGAACTGGAAGGGTTGGAGGGATAAGAACCATCTAGTCACTCTTGCATTTTTCTCCTTGTTCCGCTGCATTCACTGAAGAGGGGCATGGTCAGTCACGAGGGTAAACTGTCTACCTAGCAGGTAGTATCGCAGTGTTTCCATGGCCCACTTAACGGCAAGGCATTCCCTCTCGACCACAGCATACTTCTGTTCCCTTGGGAGAAGTTTTCTACTGAGATAGAGGATTGGATGTTCTTCTTCCCAGACCATCTGGGACAGGACAGCCCCTAGTCCAACTTCAGATGCGTCTGTCTGCAAGATGAACTCCTTAGTGAAGTCTGGAGCTATAAGTACAGGGTCACTGCAAAGGGCTGTCCTTAGATCTGTAAATGCCCTCTCTGCTGTGTCAGTCCATCGCACCATCTCAGGTCCCCGAGCTTTTATGAGATCAGTCAGGGCACTTGCCCTGGTGGCAAAATGGGGAATAAAGCGTCGATAGTACCCCACTACCCCCAAAAATGCCCGGACTTCTTTCTTGCGAACCGGTCGGGGCCAGTTTTGGATGGCCTCTAGTTTATTGAGTTGGGATTTCACTACCCCTCGTCCCACAATGTAGCCCAGATACTTCGCCTCCGTTAATTCTATGGCACACTTTGCTGGGTTTGCGGTAAGGCCAGCACGCCTTAGGGTATCTAGGACAGCTTCAACCTTTCCCAGGTGCGTTTCCCAGTCTGCGGTATGAATAACCACATCATCCAGGTAGGCAGCTGCATAACTAGCATGGGGGCGCAATAGCTTATCCATAAGGCGCTGAAAGGTAGCTGGGACCCCATGTAGACCGAATGGAAGGACTGTATATTGAAACAGTCCATCTGGGGTGGAGAAAGCGGTCTTCTCCTTTGCGTCTTCAGCAAGGGGGATCTGCCAGTACCCTTTAGTTAAGTCTAGAGTGGTCAGGAAGCGGGCATTTCCCAGTCGGTCCACTAACTCGTGTAGCCGGGGTATAGGATATGCATCGAATTGGGACACCTCATTCAGCCGACGGAAATCATTGCAAAACCTTGTGGAGCCATCTGGTTTGGGTACTAGCACAATCGGGCTAGACCACTGACTGTGAGACTCTTCAATTACCCCCAAGTCCAACATTTTCTTTGGAAATCCATCTTTTCCGCTCAGATTTCTTCTCTTTTGGCCGCTGGTACCCGGTAAGGCCTCATCATTACCTTGGCCCCGGGGTTTGTAATGATGTGGTGATATGTCTCAGTTGTTCGTCCTGGCCGAGATGAGAATACGTCTTGGTTCCGGTTGATCATCTCGACCACCTCCTCTCTTTGGGCTGGTGTTAAATCAGGAGACACCTTCACCTGCTCAGGGTTTTTGTTCTCCTGTAATGGGTCCTTTTGAGCAACTACACATGCTTCTTGGGTACGCCAGGGTTTTAGAAGGTTGATGTGGTACACTTGTTCCTGTTTTCTACGTCCGGGTTGTCGTACCTTATAATTTACCTCTCCTATAGATTCAACTATTTCATAGGGCCCCTGCCACTGGGCCAAGAGTTTACTCTCTTCTGTGGGTACTAACACCATTACTCGGTCTCCGGGTTGGAACTGCCGAACATTTGCTTGACGGTTGTAGTGTGTTTGTTGGGCTTTCTGGGCCTTCTCCAGGTGCTCTCGCACTATAGGGGTGACTCGGGTTATACGATCTCTCATTTGTAATACATGCTCCACTATATTCTTCCCTGTATTAGGCTCCTCTTCCCAAATTTCCCTAGCTATATCTAGTATGCCCCGGGGGTGGCGACCATATAATAGCTCGAAGGGAGAGAATCCAGTGGAGGCTTGAGGAACTTCCCGGATGGCAAACATAAGGTAGGGCAACAGGGTATCCCAGTCTTTTCCATCCCTACTTACCACCTTTTTGATCATGGCCTTGAGGGTCCGGTTGAATCTCTCTACCAGGCCGTCAGTCTGCGGGTGGTAAACTGAGGTTCGCAGAGTCTGGACATGGAGCAGAGAGCAGAGGTCCTTCATCAGCTTTGACATGAAAGGCATTCCTTGGTCCGTTAGAATCTCTTTCGGTAGCCCAACTCGGGCAAAAATTTCCACCAATGCCTTTGCTATGGACTTGGAGGCTGTATTTCGTAGGGGAATGGTCTCTGGATACCTGGTTGCATAGTCCAAGACGACAAGCACATATTGGTGACCTCGAGTTGTCTTCTCTAGAGGCCCCACCAGGTCCATGGCCACCCGCTCAAAAGGGATCTCAATTATTGGTAGAGGTATCAACGGAGCCCTTAGATGTGGTCGAGGGCTGTGCAATTGACACTCAGGGCAGGAGGCGCAGTACCGCCGGACATCCTCATGTACTCCTGGCCAGAAGAATCTGCGCAAGATTCGCGCTTGGGTCTTTTCTACACCCAAGTGTCCCCCAAAGAGGTGACTGTGGGCGAGACTTAGTATTGCCCTCTGATGTTTTTGGGGTACCAGGAGCTGGTTTACTACCTCTTCCTGTATTTGAACCACCCTGTACAGGAGGTTCTTCTTCCTTCATGAAATAGGGTGCTGGCCCTCGGGCCTTACCCTCCACGGGCTCCCCATCTATCTCAGCCACCTCTCTTCTGACATTATCATATCTGGGATCTTCTGCCTGGTCTCGCCCGAAAGTCTCTCTTCCAGGACCTATCGACCCAAACTCTGAGGAACTGGTCTCTGCCTCCTCAGTCACTTCGGTGACATTAGGGTTGGGACTGGATTCTGCTTCCTCCTCCTCCTCTCTGGGGGTCTCTTTCTCAGTTCCTTGTGCCCTTCGGCCTACCAAGGCCATGTTCTGACCCTGAAGCAGAATCCGAGTGCCCAAAGCCTTCGCTGCTCTTCTTTCTTTCTTGGTTTTTCTGCCCTTCCCAGGGGCGGAGAACAATTCGGGAGATATTTCAGCAAAGAAAGGAGGGTGATTTTCTGTTAGGGATGACTCCTTAACTTCAGAGTCTTCTCGTCTGTCCTCTCCCTCTGGTGGGAGCAAATTTCCAAATCCTGGGAAATCCCTTCCAATGAGCACTGGGTATGGGAGTTTTGGGACCACTCCTGCTTTTACCCCAGTGATGGTTCCCTGGATTTCAATCCTTACTGGGATGACAGGATAATAGCTAACAGTCCCATGTACACAGGTTACTCCCGTATGCTTAGCCTGTATTAACTGGCTGCGTTTCACTAGTTTTCTTGAAATCAGGGTGACAGCACTACCTGAATCAATGAGTGCCATAGTTTCTACCCCATTCGGTTTCACTGGTTTTGTATATTGGTGTGGGGTGACTGCAATCCCGACTAGATTGATTAGGGTGCATGGGTCTGCCCAATCCCCAAGGTTACACTGCATGGGCTCCTCAGTGTTGGGACATTGTGCCGCTAGGTGTCCTCATTCTCCACATGCATAACATCTATAAGAGGCTTTAGTTGCTCCTTTGTCTTTTGGGTTAGGGGTCTTTACCCCATGGTTCCCCCCGCTGCTCGGTTCCCGGCTGTTCTGTGGCCACTACCTTCTTCCACCTGGGGCTCCCCGGATGCTTGGTTATGTGGCCTTCCGGGGTCGAGCCCAGATACTTCTTTTAGGAAAGGGCTTCTCTGGGTAGTTGGGACAGCTCTCGGGCCGCAATCCATCTCTCTACCAATGTGATCACCCCATCGTAAGTGGCAGGGTCATTCTGGCCCACCCATGCACGAAGATATGGAGGCAATCCCCTCATATAGTGGTCTATGACTAAAGTTTCCAACATTTCCTCTGGGCTGCAAACCTCGGGTCGTAACCACTTCTGTGCGAGGTGGATAAGGTCGAATAATTGGGACCTCGGAGGCTTACCCTCCTTGTACTTCCACTCATGGTATCTCTGTGCCTGTACTGCTGTTGTTACCCCTGATCGTGCCAGGATCTCTGCTTTCAGCTGAGGGTAGTCCATGGCAGCTTCAGCGGGCATGTCCTGATAAGCTTTTTGTGCTTCTCCGCATAAGAAGGGAGCGAGGATGCTATCCCACTGATCCTGGGGCCAGGTCTCTCGCAAGGCAGCTCTTTCAAAGGAGAGGAGATAAGCCTCTATGTCGTCATTAGCTGTCATCTTTGGCAGACAACCAGCAGCCCTCCATACTCGCAACCCCTCAGATCCTTGGTTTTTGGTGGTGAGGACTTTCAGTTGTTCTACCACGTCCCGCAAGAGGGCTCGATCCTGAGAGGCCTGCTGCATCAATAATTGGTTAGACTCTTGTTGTACCCGCAGGGACTCCTGTTGTGCCATAGCCTGGGCTCGGGTGGCCTCCTGCTGGGCTGCAGTGGCTTGCAACAGTGCTTTTATTACATCCTCCATTGTGGTGAGAACACCCCACACCTGATGCACTTTTTTTTTGTTTGTTTGTTTTTTTGTTTTTAAACCTCTCCCTTTCTTCTGCCACGCAGTGAACAGTAAGTCAGAAACCCCACTCCTGACACCAGTTGTGACAAAGCTCCAAGTCTGTACTTGTGGGTCCTGCGCTTCCTGGCAGATTTAGGGGCCTCAGAAACTCATCTAGGCCCCAGAGTGACCTCCCTTTCTCAGTATAATTGGCAAGAGTCACCACGTAGTGAGTTACCTTCATCACAGGCCAGTATGGAAGATGGAAAAGGGAGAAGCCCAGGCCCGCCCTCTACTCCGGACTCCAGCCCAGGGACCCTAATAGTATCAGCTAAGATGGCTGACCTTTTAGGCACAAAACACAATACAATTCCCTGAGCCACTTCCCCACAGCAGTCCCCGCTTCTTCAAACTCCACTTCACCCTTACCTCATGGCCTCCTTCCTTCAGTATGATATGTTGTCAACCACTCAGTCTCACCAACAGCATAACTTCCTTCCACAGCTCCTGACACCCACCTGACTAACTGGGAGGTTTTTATCTGGTTTCAGCCAGTCCCTGATTGGCTTCAGGTGTCCCAATTAGGCTAGCTGTTTCTACTCCTTTCTAGAAGGTTCTTAATTGGCCCCAGGTGTCTTGATTGGCCTGGAGTAGCCTTTGTTTGGCTATCCAGGGAACAGGGACCTGCACATCCTGAGACTAATATACCTGCCTTCCAGCACTCTCCTATATCCTTCTGGTCTGACTCCATCACACCCCTTACAGGTAAACACTAATTCTAGGCTACTTCACACTTATGACACACTACAAATGGGAAAGATAAAAAATATCCCATAGAGCCTGTTGGTCCAATAATATGGGTTGAGATCTGTGGGGGAAAATAAGGATAACATGGAAGCATTAGAGGATTAGAATGAGAATGGCATGCTGCATCAGAGGTCCCAGCCAAGAAAAAATTGCAAGTTTTAAGAATGTTGCTGAAGAATGTTGTTACTGCTGTCAGGTTGTTATGGCTGATCAAGGCTTCTGTTCTTGGAGCTCCACTGTTGTTACCTCTAGCAGAGAATGCAGCCTGCTAAATCAGCAGGCCTCAGTGTCACTCATAAAGAAAGACCACAGGCATGATTCTAACTTGGCTAGGTTTTTTGTGCTGAAGGCACAGTCCTATCACTCTGGCTCCATGGTTACAGGTTACACTGACACATGGTAGTGGCAAGGAGGCACTTGAGAGCCCAATGGCTCAGTCAGCAGTGGGACTTTCTGCTGTCCCTAAGGCAACACAAAGGGTTAAGGTGAGGTACCCTAACATTTATAGACTGAGTCAAACAACTTACATACCACCTTACATGTTTCATGACATCTGCTTGTTACCTCCCCTTCCTTGCTCCTGATGACTTAGGCAAAATATTCATCACTTCTGTCAAACCTTTTTATCTGGGTTGGAATATGTTCACATACATTCTCAGTATCTGTTGTTTCTTAGGAGTGCCTGTGTTTTAGCAACACTAGCAATACCCCTTGCAAAGTTCATGTATTAGACCATGAACTTGTAGCATCTGTTTTAATACATGGCCTGACTTTGGTTCATGGCCTGACTTTCTGACTATGGTTCAGGCCTCAGGTCTTGCACATGCCCTGTGCTCCAGGTGCTCTCTCTCTCTCACTCACTCCTCCAACAAGAAGGATTTTGTCAGGAAGCCTGTTTCAACAGTAAGTCTAGCAACCAAACTAAACAGTCTGAGACCTGCCACATGATAAACACAACTCATAATCAGCCTGTGGAATTCATTACTGCAAGAAGTCACTGAAGGGAAAAAGATTTGACATTAAAATGGATAATATCATCCAGAGAGATAATAGTAAATGTTAACAAAAATCATGAATTTTGGAAAGATAGAAGCCCTCATGCTTTAGGGCATAAACCAACCTCTAGGTATTGAAGATTTGAAAGAAAGTTTCTTTGTCAAACATACCATGCTATAACTGTATTCTATAAAATTTCTCACTCCTTCCTCTGAAAAAGATGGTACTGGCCACTGTTGGATATAAAATCCTGGTTTACATAGATCACTGGCCTCATATAGTATAGTAGTACCTATATTCCTATGTAGCTATCAAGTGAACTCATTGAATTTATAACCAGAATGGATTAGCGTGGGGAAGGAGAATTTGCAGCCATTAGGACGAACTTCAAAAACAGGTCTGAATTCCACTGTGCACAAAGACTTATTCATTATGGTTCCTAGATCTTTTTCCAAAGAGGATTCTAACCTGAAGAGCAGAAAATGTAGAGAACTTGAACAAAGAAAACAACCTGAAAATAGCAAGGCTATCTACTGGGGTAATACGAGATCCCCACAGAATTTCTTAAGCTCTGGATGTCTGAAGTTCCAGGAAAAGAGAGTAAAATATGACCATATGAAATGATACACACACGGAGCTTTGATCCCACAGTGAGATAGAAAATAAGAGTCTTTGAAACATTATTATGCAGTCACATCATTTTAAGAGTCCTCAAGGCCATAAGATAAAAGGAGATACTGAAAAACAAAGATATTTGATTTTGTTGTTTATTTCTTCTTCCCCTTACCACCATTCTGCCATTCCTCATGCCAGCTTCAAAGAAATATATACACACAAAGCAGCAGCTCTGTGATATAAAATGTGCAATGATTTATGCTTCTGTATTGAAATGATCCCAGGGAAATACAGTCACTACAAAAACCCAAGAAAGCAGCACTTTTTCTGAGACATTTTGAGGCAGGGCAATACATTCTAATAAAACGAAAGAGGATGAGGATAACCCAAACAAACAAACCAGAAGGCAGTATTTGTTAACTATGCTATAGAGATCAATACAGACTTTTTAATTATACACAAACATTTTCCAAAGTTTCCATTTACAGACCATGCAGCCTGAGAGAAGATAACACGTGACATTGGCCTAAAATGGGACCGTTTTTTTTTCTTTCAAGTGCCACACATATTTTCAGTTGAAGTCAGTGGGCTCCAAACAAAGGAAAGAAATTGGCCAATTGTTGTCAGGTTTTGCAGTAGCTTGGGGAGGGAGATGGGGAAGGAGAGATGACAATTTTGCTTTTAAGAAAAAGACGTGTTGTGAGATTAAAATCCATATTATTACTGATTCTGCAAAATGAGATAGAAGGATGAAGCTGGAGGAATTGAAAGGTTTAACGAAAATGGTCAAAAGCATAGTAAAGGTCCAGAGGATATAAAATGGATGTTAAACACTATCAAGAGACACACCTGCTTAGTTTACAGTAACAGTGTCCAAAATGGGTGTACATTTACATACACTTAAAAATGAAATGATCGATGCACACAAGCACTCTTGTTTAACTTTGAAAAAAGATAAAGAAATGTATATATGTACAGCCTGGTAGGAGTAAGAATATGGGGTGATGTGATTCTGGTGCATAAAGGGGGAAAGTTTTGGGTTTTTTTTTAATGAATTAGCACTGATAGGACCAGAATTGTTGTTAATATATTTATCTTCAAAAACAAGTGTGAGTCTTTCAAACTAACAGCCCTAATTTTAAAGATCAAAGACACTGCCAATCAAAGATGTGAATGTTTTTGAGTTACAATTAAGCAAACTCCATAGATGTGCAAGACATTTCTTGGGATTAATGACAATCTGAGAGGTGATGGTGTCATGAGTAGCAGCCGCAGGGACCTTTAGGTACAGCCAGTCATGAATTCCTAGGACATACACTACCTGAAGGATCATTTGAGCTGTTAGAACAAAGAAGAGCCAATGGTTGTGACCAAAAGGAATTTTATGAATGCGATAGTCAAGAAGTTTCAGCATTAGCATAACAGTTCCTGTTGAAGTGAATAGGATTTCTTCCATTGACTTCAGCGAAAACAAAATTGGTTCAGTGCTGATCACTTTTGACTTAAATCCCAGGTCCTGCAAGAGCTTTCATATGGGAACAGTTTGCAGGATAAGGTCCTATGCAGAGCCAAAGAATACCAGTACCTGCAGGAAGTTCAGTGGGTGAGCAGCATGTGGAAGAATCATATAGTGTGGCAGACTGATATATACAATTTTGAAGATAACACTTCTCTCTTGAGAGAACTACTATTTTTAAAAAGAAGTGTGTTTTGAGGAGTTACATTCCAAACTATAATCAGTTTGTGGTAGTTTTATGTGATGTTGACACTTCTCCTCCAGTATAAATGGAGGCACAGTAAGGCAAAGTGACATGCCCAAGTCAGTGGTATGGTCAGGAATACAACCCAGAGGACCTGACTCCCACTTCCCCTCTCTAACCAGGAAACCATATTAATGAGGAATCATTATTGAGAGGTAAAAGAGATTTTTCATGACTATTAATATTTCTGCTGCCATTAAGCTAGGATAAGCTGTTTGGTTTCCATTCACTCATTCTTTATAAAATGGAACTGAGAATAGAATGAGAATAGTACTATGTTAGGCCATGTTATTTTCTCACTTCACATTTTCCCATTATCATGAGTTAACAATTAATTTTAATGTCTGGTATCAGATAATTATTTCACAGATGAATTCAACCTTTTGTTCATTACAAGACTGTAACTAGAACAGAAAATTATATAAAATGTATTCATTCACATAATTATTATAACATGTTAATCTTATAACACTGTGCATTGGCAGAGGGTTCTGGATGATGGCCTATTCAATTTGAGTAACTATGGTGCTGGTTGTACTATTTTGTTGCTCATGGACATTTTTTTACTATGATTTTTGATTGATGAATTTTTCCTCAAAGGTAATATATATTGCAGCCACAATGAGCCAAATAATCCCATTGACTCCAATAGAATTTGGTTACATATATTTATAACACATATGTGGTCATATCTAGAACATAAATTCTATTATAAACTGCAAAACTGTAAAATAAACTGTCGCATCACAATATAAACTGTATTCCTTTTCCATCGTTGGCCTCACCCATATTCTGCCTACTAATCCACTTTCACTGTGGCTTTAAATATTCCAGGATGTTGCTTTACTTTTTCAAAGAAATAGAACCTACCACAAAATATTTCCTTGTTTATCTCTAAAACTGGTTATGGTAAAAAACTGAGGGTGTGAGGGGAGGGAGGGATTCTAGATAAAACTCTTTAAAAAAATCTAAAGTGATCTTTTGAAAATGTGGCATTAAAAATATGTGACAACATGTTACACTGGAACTTATTTGTAATAATCTGCATAATTCAGTCATGACTTTACCAAACATAAGCTATCCTGAATCAATGCCAGAAAAATCTGAATATGACCATATGCATTCATGTCTCATACATTATTTCACTGTTTAGAGTTCTGTATTTACAGTTTATTTTTTTCTTTTTAAAGATTTATTTTTTTTTCTAAGATGTCATAACTAATTATTGCTGTTCTTGTTCACATGTGTTAGACAAGTAACAGAAATGCTTCCCCTTACTCTGTGAAATGCTAAAATTGTTATTTGGCTTAGCTTTGTAGAATTCATCTTCCCTCATATTTTTTCTAAAACAAAGTAAAAAACAGGCACTTTTTCTTAGCTGTTGGTACAATGTTTGAGATAATTAATTGTTGTAATGATTCCCATACCTGAGCCATCCTTCTGAGGTGTCAAATTCAGAAAGTGTTACAGATTGAGTTGAGCAGTTTTGAAACAAACTGGTAAATTAAACAACAATAAGTCACCAAGGCCAGATGGTATTCATCCAAGAGTGCTGAAGGAACTCAAATATGAAATTGCAAATTACTAAGTCTGGTATATAATCTATTTCTTAAATCAGTCATGGCACCTGATAACTGGAGGATAGCTAATGTAACATCATTTTTTTTTAAAAAAAATGGGTTTCAGAGGTGATCCTGGCAATTACAGGCCAACAAGCCTAACTTCAGTACCAGGAAAATAAGTAGAAACTATAATAAAGAGCAGAATTACCAGATAGATAAATGAACACGATATGTTGGGGAAGAGTCAACATGGCTTTTATAAAAGAAAATCATACCTCATCAAGCAATTAGAATTCTTTGTCAACAAAGAATAGAATTCTATGTCAACAAACATATGAACAAGGGTGATCCGGTGGATCTATTGTCCTTGGACTTTTGGAAAGCTTTTGAAAGGCCAAGGTAAGGTAGGCAGTCATGGGATAAGAGGGGAGGTCTTCTCATGGATCCATGACTGATTGAAACATACAAAACAAGTGGTAGGAATAAATTGTCAAGTTTTCATAGTACAGAGAGGTACTGGGAGGGAAGGCTAGCTCAGTGGTTGAGCATTGGCCTGCTAAAGCCAGGATTGTGAATTCAATCCTGGAGGGTGATATTTAGGGATATGGGGCAAAAATGGGATTGGTCCTGCTTTGAGCAGGCGGTTGGACTAGATGATCTCCTGAGGTCCCTTCCAACTCTGAGATTCTATGAAATAGTGGGGTTTCCCAAGGATCTCTGTTGAGACCAGTGCTGTTCAACATATTCATAAGTGATCTGAAAAAGGGGGTAAAATGTGAAGTGTCAAAGATTGGAGGTGATACAAAACTACTCAAGATAGTTAAGTCCAAAGCTGACTGTGAAGAATTACAAAGGGATCTCACAAAACTTGTTAGGGGACAACAAAGTGGCAGATGAAATTCAATGCTGATATATGCAAAGTAATGCACATTGGAAAACAATATAAACTTATATGTACAAAATAATGGGGTCTAAATTAGCTGTTACCACTGTTCTTTCAGATGTTATTGCCCTCATGTATTCTATGACTGCCCCTCCCCCCATCTCCTCTTCATCTGAGTCTTGTTTTGCCATGTTCTGGTGTGAAGAAACTGAGGGAAGGGTGGTGGGGTGCTGCCAGGTGCCACAAGAATGTGCAGGACTCATGTGTGATCTCCAGTGGGTACTGCTGCAGAAAACTCTCCAGCTCTGGTGTGCTGAGTATGGGTGCACCTTAAGGAAACAAACATTTGCAGTGACTTCTCAAAGAACAATATTTACTGTACAGGTAGGTAGCTAGTTTTTTTCTAAAGCTGAACTGAAAAGATCAACACACAAGAAAAGTTGAAGTTAAAAAATGAAAGTGTCCCACCTCTTCTAACTTCTGAAAAGGCTCATTTGACTTGAGTTCTAATACTGGGGGGGGAAAGTTTGGGTAAGAGTAGGTGTTCTTATGCTATCCCAATCAGATCTTCCATCCCTATGAGTGACACATCTTATCATTTTTTTAGCTTCCTCCTGTTTCTCATGTTTAAATCATTAAGAACTGTTGATGGTGGGGGGAGAGAGAATATACTGCAATTTGAAATACATATTTTGTATGCATTTGTGTGTGCATGCAGGAGAGTGCAGACTTTTAAAGGGACCTGTAGCCAGAACCTTTGTCCCAAAGCCCACCTATAACTAGAAAAGACTAAAGATCTCACCTTTTTAAAACACACTGGAATGTCAGCATTCTGATGTATTATCTCACCAGGAAGTTATTTGGTGGTACAGGTTACCTCTACATTTGAGCTGAGAATTGTGATTTGCATGTACCACTACAAGCTTTGTGAGCTAGCTCCCTCAAAAAAGTGCTGCACTGCACATGGGTATGTCTACAAGAGCTAGGAATTGCATCTTCCCGCTCAAATGTAGAAATCGCCTTCGAGAGAATTTTTTGGACTAGAAAACTGTCTCATCTAATCAATAAGATGGAAGAATTCTGAGCAGCAGTCAGCAAAGTTGTAAAGAGTCTGAGCCATCACACCAATTAACCTTTTTTCACACACACGCGCACACACACACACGCGCACACACACACTATACAAAAACCACAGACCCAGTTCTCCATGGCAGTTAGAAGCAACTTACATCTATGCAGTGCCTGAAATATTGGACCCAGATACCTTTGACTGCTAGTTAGGCTACAGTGGAGGTTTTAAAAATGAAATCCACAATTTTCAGAAAAGGATCTATATTTTCAACCAGTTAAGAAAGAGTTTTTTTCTTCTGTTCAGAGATGCATGTTGAATTTCTTTTTGGAAGTAATATTGTTACAGGAACTGAGGGTATTATAGTGAAGAATGCTAATTATAAAAGGTTCTTCAAATAAAATGTATACAATGAAATATAAAAAGCCAATGTAGTGTAATGAGAATGAGATAATTCGTGTACAGGTCAAGGAAACTGCATTTCCTTCCCATTTCGTCACATAAAACTGTTAAATTGAAACAAAGTCTGTTTATTGTACTTTTTGTTTTTATTTGTTTTTTAAATCAGAGACAGACCTAATCTAGATAGAATAAACTCTATGGGTTTTTTTAAAAAAAACAACTTTATTTTATTATTGTTTATGTGATTGATCGTGCACCTTTAAAGCCAATTGCAAAACTCCTATTGACTTCAATGAAACAATGTCAAGGCTGACATTATTTATATAATTTGCAGGTGTGTAATATCTTTCATGCAATCTGGAGCCCAGTTTGACAAAATGGTTTAAACATGTTTGCTTGTTTTTTCTTCTCTTATCATTTCAGTATTTTATTTTTATACCCTGAAATCTTTGAGGGACAGAGGAAAACAAAAGTACTACATTTAATTTTAGATTTTGTTCAACACTGAAGTGACACTTTCAGATTAATTGTGAAGCCAATTGATCATTTCTTGGCATACAGCATGACACCATCCAATAAACTCTGACAACTTTCTCCCACTTCAGTTCCTGAGTAACTTGTAATTTTCTTGATATGACAAAATAGCGATTTAGTATTCATGCTGTGCCTGTCTATTCAGTTTTTCATTTTTCAAAATGTTAATGAGACTCAACAAATAGGATCTTTATAAAATTATCTGTACTGAAAGTTCTATTGTAATAGCTGGAGCCTCTGGCAAGCCATAGTTTTAAGAATTTTTGTTTAAACTAAGGCTTTAGAGTGTGTATTAAAACTGTCAAATGACTGAATTCATTTTTATGTGTATTACAGACAACCCCGGCCTGCTAAGCCATGTTCCAGTTGATATTAGAATCCTGGATGTCAACGACAACCCTCCAGAGCTTGCCAGAGAATATGATGTGGTGGTCTGTGAGAATGCAAAGCCCGGTCAGGTAACCCATTGGTCTCATGGTTCTCTTTCTTCTAATATATTCCAAAAGAACACCTTTATTTCTGTTAATGTCACATGCAAAATAATTTTGATTCAATGAATACTTGAGCATCATATTTTTATAGGCAAAAATATGAATGTCATTGTATTTTGTAAATTTTGTATTTGATCCGACTCCTGAATGTGATAGGTGAAAGGAAATGTGTTTTGGGGATTTTTAAAAAAATATTTTTTGTGGTGTTAATGTTAAAAGTCAGATGTCTGTGTTCAGTCAAGATAGTCAAAATCATAATCACATCTGTTAAATGAATATATATTGGAAACCTGTGATCTTGTTTATAGTTGTTGTCATCATCATCATCATGAACAATGATACAAAGCAAATTCAATGTCCCTCCCATCCCAGTTGTCACTCCGTGCAAGATTCCTTCATGGTGTCCTGTACAATGGTAGATACAACATAGCTGCCATAATGTTTCTTTATGCATTTTATTACCCTAAAGAGCACTTTGTGTGAGGATTACAAACAAGATGAACCCCGCCTGGGTGTCCCTGTGAAAAGATACATAATAATTCGTAATACAAAGAAGGCTGACATTTTTTTTTCTTTTAAACTGAGGCTGAATAACAGAGTACTGCTCTACTGCTACTTCCATTGCTGGCGTGCTCCATTAGTGCCCTTTGCTTTACCGTATTTCCACATCTTTTACTCTCTTTGAATATTCTGCACTGTTCACCACCACTTCCTGCTGGCTATTCACTAGTTTGCTTGACAGCCTTAAAATGGATGTTAGGGTGTCATTGTTTTTCACATTTTCTGTTCATTTAGGATCCATTTTATCTCAATCTGTGCTAACTGCTTACTGGGAAAATCTGGTTTTATGTGTTTATTAACGTATTGCTCTCACCATAGATTACAATACAATCTGAAACAGATATTGAGCAGCTTTTAGCGATAAAGTGTTATCTGTAACAAAATGAAAAACACTCAAAATACAAGGGTACTCACATTTTTCTTAATGGGACCTTTTTTTGAGCAATAACGGCTTTCACAGCAAAAACATGAAAATTCATGTGAGCATTGAGGAAAGGGTAAGAGTATTCATATCTACAATGTAAGAAATATCCACAACAAATAAAATACAGCTTGAGGGATTAAGAATTGAGTAAAACCAAATAGTGATCAAAAAATTGTAAAATTCGCCTAAATAACATGACTTTCTTTTCTGACTTCTAGATATTATCTAATGCAATGCTTTTATTGTTAAATGATGTAAATTAAAGGGTAGGTGTATTTTTGATGAGTTATAACATGGCACAAGGCAACTCGGAAACGTTTATGAGTTTTCTTTGCTATG
The DNA here is from genome assembly GCA_007922305.1 of Dermatemys mawii. NCBI lineage: Eukaryota > Metazoa > Chordata > Testudines > Dermatemydidae > Dermatemys > Dermatemys mawii. Next base: position 9,819,472 of record ML677334.1, on the reverse strand, counting down.
TTTTTTAAGTCAGCAAATTATTTCCATTGACGATAATTTAAGCTCTCAAAAGGAAGTTCTGTATATGGGAAGTTACGGGCAAGCTATTTATTAAATGACCAAATATGTCTGACCACACAGACATCTGTTGCTGATGTGTACTGGGATTACATTTCTCTCTGGAGCTGTTGTTCTCTGGTGTGAATGATGCCATGACCTTTGGTACACTACACTCTGACATACAGGAGTAATACTTCTGGGAACAATTTTATAACACAGTAGTTTAATATGAAAGAATGGAAAAGCATGCTTGTTACTAATGCTTTTTTTTTAATTGGGAAAACTGTATTGACTTTTTATTACTATTTATTTGTATTGTGGAAGTGCACCAAGGCTCCAGTGAGACTCAAGTTACCATTGTACTGTAGAAAAACCACAAAAGAAGTCATAGACCCTTCCTCAAAGAGCTTACCACATAATTGAAGACAGGCTGCAACAACTGAGTTTGACAAATATTAAGAAAGAGGGGAGGAAAGATGAGAGTAACACTATAAGTTAACCATTACTTATGATAAAATGTGTGATGGTTCAGATAGATATGATGCTTCAGAATATTTTAAAAGATATTTGATTGCTTTTATTTATTCTGACTTAGCCACAATTGGTGAGAATGACAAACAGGATGTCTCATTAAGGAACATATTGTGTCAAGCAACCTCAATCAGCTCTGAATCAGTGACCTGTTTTCTTCATTACTTACACTCCCTCATTTTTATGTCATCTGCCTACTTTAAACAGTGATGAATTTATATTTTATTCCAGGTCATTAATAAAAATGTTAAATGTAGAACCAAGATCTGATCCTTGGGGGAATCTCACTGGAAACACGCCTGCTTGATGACAGTTCCCTATTTCAGTTCCATTTTGAGAGCTATTAGTTAGCCAGTTTTTAATCTTCTTAATGTGTGGCATGTTCATTTTATGCCATTTTTTTAATGAAAGTGTTGTTCATTACCAACTCAAACACCTTCCAGAAGTCTAAGTATATTCATCAACACTATTACCTTTATCAACCAAACATGTAACCTCATCAAAAAAGATAAATTAGTTTGACAGGATCTGTTTTCCTTAAATCATTGTTGATTTGCATTAATTACATTAGACTCCTTTAATTCTTTATTATTTGAGTCCTATATCAGCTGCTACATTATCTTACCTGGGACTGATGTCATGCTGATAGACCTATATTTATCTGGGTCATCTCTTTTACACTTTTTATAAATTGGCACATTAGCTTTCTTCCATGATTCTGGAACTTCCCCAGTGCTCCAAGACTTCACCATTAATAGTCCAGTGAGCTACTCAGATAGATCTTTTAAAATTATTGGAAGCAATTTATCTGGATTTGCTGCTTTCAAAATGTCTAACTTAAGTAGCTTCTGTTTAACATCCTCCTGAAATACTAGTGGAATAGAAAGAATGTTATCATCACCATATGATGACACTATATCATCTGTTTATTCCCCAAATATGGAACCACAATAGTTATTGAACTCTTCTACCTGTTCTGCATTAATATTGATAATTCTACTATTTCCATCTAGTAACGAACCAATACCATTGTCAAGGTTCTTTTTCTCCTAGTATACTTAAACTCCTTTTTATTGTCCTTAAGTCTGTTGGACACAGATTTCCCCTGGTTTCCCTGTCCTTCCCCTATCAATTTTCTACACTTTCTTACTTCTGATTTTTTTTCATTATTATCAACTTCCCTGTTTTCCATTTATACTATATATAAGCTGCCTCCAATTTTTGGCCATCTTGTAAAGTGTTCTTAAAAGAATGTTAATTATCATTCACAGTCTTCTGATTAAATTCTTTCTCCCAGCTGATTTCGTTCATAATTGTGTATAGTTTTGTGAAACTAGATCAATTAAAGCACCAAGTATTTACATTACAGGTCTGGAGTTTATTATGCTTGCACATTATAAATGTATACCTAAGTTATCATTAATTTTTAGTTCTGTGATCAGTTCCTCTTTATCTGTTAAGACAACAGCTAATAAGGAATTCCCTCATGTTGGATATAACACTTTTTGAGTTAGGAATCATAGGAAAAATAAAAGCTGGAATTGAATTCTATTACTTGATTATAAAAAAAACAAATAGATTCAAGCACTCAGTTTTACATTTCAGAAAAAATAGGCATTCGCTTCAGCTAATCACAGGGCAAATAAATTGTCAAGCAACTCCACCATATTGCTTCACTTTACACTGTTGTGAGTAAAATCAAATTAACTGTTAAAGGAACACTTTAATAGAGAAAAAGATTTTTCTTTATTTTAATATAGACTTGCAGCTTTAAAGTTTCTTTGAACTCCACAAATAGTCAACACAGTGGAAAATTTACTTTAGGAGTCACAACAAAAATAGAATTAGCATAGGGATTTGCAAGAAAAGAGGTCAGTGGCCTTATGGACTAGTTCACAGAGGGCATTCCAGTTACAAGGGGCTGTCCCCTCTTTAGTAAAACAGCTTGGTTTGGGAAATTAAAACTTGATTGAATCCTAGAGGTAGGAAGGACTATAACCAGAAGAATCCTGTTTCTGAAAGCAGAGGGCTAAAATGTAAACACTAGGAGCATGTGTTCACTACCCCACTACATTAGTGAAGATGCTATGTTGAGAGGTAGAAGCTATGTTAGTGGGAAAGTGTGTGCCCCAACATAATGCAGTGTAGAGAGCTTTTGTTTAGCTCTGGGAAATGTACTCTGAGCATCACAGTTAAGTGCAAGGTGGAGCACATTGTTTAGTGAACGTAGTTAGCATCTACCTTGAATGGTTCCTTGGAATATGTGCTAACAACTTATATTAATCAAATTTGCTCATCTTGCATTTAGCTGTGATGCTCAGAGTACCTTTCTCATACCTGAAAAGAGAGCTGTGTGCCTCAAAAGCTTGTCACTCTCGCCATCAGAAGTCGGTTCAATAAACAAGTTGTTTCTTTAATATCCTTGGACTGAATTGACTACAGCTACACTGCAGCCTTCCTGATGAGTTGCTTTGCAGATTTTTGAAAAACACAAGGGTTTTGGGTCCAACCTCCTCCCCCATTGTCCTAGCTTTTCTTGAATATTTTATTTCTGTTTTAATCAGTTGTTGGACTCTGTTGGATTTAAGTTAATCTGAAGTATTTACATGAAATATTCCCCTGTATATGACCTGGGACAGAACAACTGATAGAGTTCTTGATAGCACTGTGAACTGTTAGAACTGCTAGGTTTGCTAGAACCTGGAAATTCTTGGAAGGAGGAAGGGCACTTGATAACAGGATTATTAGTTTTTCAGTCTTCTTTGAATTGACTGAGGGGTTGTTTGTCATTCTAGTTGCAGTAACTGTGAAAGCTACTGATCAATACTTCAAATGGTTGTTAAATATTTAGTTATTATAAACATTGTTGCATTAGTCACTGATTAAATATGTCTGAAGTTGAAAAAAGTAAAAAAAAAAATCCTCAGTGAACTGAAGTAATGAAAATAGGTAGTTCTACATAAAAATTTAAAGATTCTTTAAGATGAAATGTGCCATTGAATGATGCTTTGTCCTTTGAGATGGAAAAGCAGAACATCTACTGTTTTAATGATCCTGGAAGTAAGGCATTGTCTGTGCTGTTATCTTTTATTTGAAAGTCGCGATAATTAAAACTCTTTTTCACGGTCTTTCAGCAGCTTTTCAATATCAACTTAATTCAGGAAAACTCTGTTTTTCTTCAGCTTTCAGGAAACAATAAAGAATATTCTGTTTCAGTTGGTGATTATGCCAGGAAAGCAACTAAAAGGCAAAGTCTTGAACTTGATAACTTACAACCTTCTTTTATGCTAACACTGCCTTCAGTGTAGCACAAAATGAGCAATTTAAAGAAATGATTGAAGCACTTTGCCCTAGAGATATCTTTTGAGACAGATTTAAACTCACAGACCGCCTGCTTGATGCTACAAGTGAAATAGCAGAAGAAAAATTAAATTAAGGGAAGAACTAAAGAGTCAAGATTGATATCAGTACAAAATGGTTGGTTGAACACAGACTTTCTTACATTGCACCCTCAAAAAGAATTATTACTAATTTACATTACATTTGCATGATTTCCACATTAACATGTACATACAATTACCATACTTATTGCTAGTTTCTACATCTCTTTCTCTCATCCTTTCCCTCTGTCTAACTCCCTTCCCCCTGAGGACACTACAGATGAAGCAAAATCTCCGGTCTACACCGAGAAGGGAAAATAAGTTGTGATTGGTTTTTCTAAGAAAAACACCTCACGACAATACACCTAGGTCTCATCCCAAGTTTTCTTCTCCGCTTTGCATGCCCCCTCACACAATCGCTTCTTTCTTCTCATAGCAGAATGAATAGCTTTGCCTCTCACAAAATTGGTACCTTCCACAAAATAATTTCTCACCTCTCCCAAAATCAGTTTTCTCCACTGTCATAAGTGTGAAGTAGCCTAGAATTAGTGTTTACCTGTAAGGGGTTAAGCTAAAGGTAACCTGAGAGGTGGACAACTGACCAATGAGAAATTCCTCAGGAGACAAAGGATTTTAAGTTTCAGTTTCTCTCTGGGTCTCTCTCTATTCACCTCAGCTATGGGATGAACACAGCTATGTCTTTCACTATAACTATAAGATTCTATCAAGTACTGTAGTTAGTAAGTTTACCTTTTTTATCACTTGGAGGGTTCTCAGTGGTGAGTGTTGGCTGGGTGCTTCTTGATATTGTAAGCTTCAGCAGAGATATCAACAGTGGGAGAAAGTTGCCTCGGGGGAGAGGTTTGGTTTCTGAATCCTTTTGTTAATTACGGTAGATGCTGTTCTGTTGATGGTTATAAGGGATTTATTCCTTTCTTCTTTTCTTTTATTAAAATCTTTCTTTTAAGAAGCTGACTGCTTGTTTTTCATTGTGTAAGATCCTGGTTTTGGATCGGGCACGTCTCGCAGGATCAGGCGAGGTTTGGTTGTTTTTTTTTTCTCTCAAGCTTCCCAGGGAAGGAAGAAGTTTGGGGGGTTAGTGGAAAGGGAAAGAAGGGTCCCAAACTACCCTAGACCTAGTTTGGTGGTGGCAGTGTACCAGGTCCAGATACAGAAGAAGTTGTGTTCTGGGGAAAAACATTTTAACCCAAGCTGGTAAAATAAGCTTGGGGGGGTTATTTCTTTTTTTCATGCGGGTCCCCACATCTGTACCCTAGAGTTCAGGGTGGGGAGGCAATCCTGACATCCACAAACAGAATTTTAAAAAATCATTTAGGGAAATCAATAATTTTGAAATGAAATTCTGCCTGGTGGGCAGATGGGAAGCCAAGAATCTGGAGGCCCTGAGAGCCTCGGCAGAGCTGGGAACCTTAGAGCTTGAAGACAGCACTTTCAGGCTCCTGTCTTGCCTAAAGCCTGTCTGACAGACTTTGAAAGAGTTGGGTGGGAGACCTGGCAGGAAACCAGGCAAGTGAATGATGGAAACCTATCTGTCTGGCCTGGCTGGGTTCTGTTTGACCTTTGTTGAAATCAGATCTTTGCCTCAAAATATTCCAGTGTTGAGAAATCTGCATTTTCCATTGGAAAACTGTTCCACCGGAGAATTGCTAACCAGTTCTACTTATAAAGTCAGTCACATAGCAGGACACATCCTCAGCTGCAGATGAGTTCTACAATTCAATGGCTGGGTGAGGACAGACACAATGACAGTCTAAGGGCAGCTTTATTTTATGCCTGTTGCCCAGAGTCCTAAGAGGCTGTACCAGCCATCAGGGATTCCCCTGGCCACACCTTTTCAGCCCAGCCATTCCTCCTGCCTCAGCAGCTAGAATGAGAGTGCAAGTAGCACCACAGCAGCCCTAAACTGCCTAATGTTTTTTCTTACAAAGTGATAATTCTCCAGTGTCCAGTTAAGCAGAATAAAGCAGATTTAACATACTGGATTAATTTTGCTTTTAATTCCATAAACCTGTGAGATTTTTTTTACTAGGCATTTTTATGTAAGGGTTTGGGGATAAGTTTGAGGTGGGGAAAATAATAGCAACACTGATTTCCCCAGTCTTTCCTTCTGTTTCTCCCTCCCTTCCCCAGAACATAATTTATTTTGTTTTTAATTCAATAAAAACTAGTGTTAGAAAGGAATTATTTGAATGAACCCCCAAAAGGATCTCCTGCTCAAAGCTCTTGTGAGGAGAAAACCATTTGAACATTCTGCTCATGACTTTCCTATTCTGGCATTCACCTTGCTTAGGAGATACAGTCTGCATCCCACAGGAACTGCTGACTGATGCACAATAAATATAGCTTGAGACACAGGGCCAAATTCAAATCCATCACAGGAGAGTGCAATTCCCCTTGAAGTCAATTAGAGTGTGCTAGCTTATGCCAGGATAGAATCTGACCATCAGACTGAAAGACTTTTACGCGGACATGCTTCAATATATCTGTAAAATAAAATTCTCTTCTATGGTGTATTTCTTATTAAACAAATTGTAAGATATTTCAAAGCATGTTATTTGTTAAGGAGGGGGAAATAGCATTTAATGTAGATCTGGATGGTATTCAGAGTTGAAGGTCCCTGTATTTTGGAACCATTTAGACTCTACTTATAGATATTATCCAGACCCAATAAATGATAGCAAAACTTTCATCTGAACTGTGTGGTAAAGTTTGAGAAGCTGATTAAATGTCTGGCAGGAAGATCAAGTCTCATATACGTGAGAAATCCCATCAGCCATATATTTATACCTCACTAGAGGAAGGCAAAAAATCCATTATTCAAAAGATTTTGGCTCCATTACAAATAGGAACCTATTATTTCAAAATTCACCGTGAAGGACTATTTTTTAAGTGTTTCGTGTAGATTTTGAGGATTTTTTTTAATTTTGTATTATACACTATATAACATCCTACATTACAATACAATTTTAAAAAATGAAGAATTTTTTTCATTTCCTAGTGTTGAAATATGACATTTTGACAATGTTGCACCTTTCCCATCCCACCTCCCAGTTTTCTTCTGCAACAAAATATTGAACTAATTTCATGACGTATTTTAGTGTCAATGGTTAGGGTTAGGGTCAGACTCACTTCAGTCCTCAGCATAATCATGGAGCAAGTCCTCAAGGAATCCATTTTGAAGTACGTGGAGGAGAAGAAGGTGATCAGGAACAGTCAACATGGATTCACCCCAGGCAAGTTATGCCTGACCAACCTGACTGCCTTCCGTGATGAGAGTATTGGCTCTGTAGATACGGGGAAAGCAGTGGATGTAATATATCTTGACTTTAGCAAAGCTTTTGATACAGTATTCTTGTCAGCAACTTAAAGAAGTATGAGTTGGATGAATGGACCATAAGATGGATAGAAAGCTGTCTAGATTGTCGAGTTCAAAGGCTGGTGATCAACAGCTGTATGTCTCGTTGGCAGCCGGTATGAAGCAGAGTACCACAGAGGTTGATCCTGAGGCTGGTTTTGATCTGTATAATGAGATGAATAGCACTCTCAGCAAGTTCGCAGATGACACTAAGCTGTGGGGAGAGGTAGATATGCTGGAGGGTAGGGATAGGGTCCAGAGTGACCTAGATAAATTGGAGGATTGGGCCAAAAGAAATCTGATGAGATTCAACAAGGACAATTGCAGAGTCCTGCACGTAGGAATGAAGAATCCTATGCACCATTCTAGGCTGGGGACCAACTGGCTAAGCAACAGTTCTGCCGAAAAGGACGTGGGGATTACAATGAACAAGAAGCTGGATATGAGTCAGCAGCCTGTCCTTATTGCCAAGAAGGGCAATGACATATTGGGCTGTATTAGTAGGAGCATTGCCAGCATATTGAGGGAAGTGATTATACCCCTCTATTTGGCACTGGTGAGGCCAAACCTGGAGTATTGTAGCCAGTTTTGGTCCCCTGCTACAGAAAGGATGTGAACAAATTGGAGAAAGTCCAGCAGAGGGCAACAAAAATGATTAGGAGTCTGGGGCACATGGCTTATGAAGAGAGGCTGAGGGAACTGCGGTTATTTAGTCTGCAGAAGAGAAGAGTGAGTAGGGATTTGATAGCAACCTTCAATTACTTGAAGTGGGGTTCCAAAAAGGACGGAGCTAGGCTGTTCTCAGTGGTGACAGATGACAGAACAAGAAGAAATGGTCTCAAGTTGTAGTTGGGGAGATCTAGGTTGACTATTAGGAAACACTATTTCACTAGGAGGGTGGTGAAGCACTGGAATGGGTTACCTAAGGAGGTGGTGGAATCTCCATCCTTAGAGGTTTTTAAGACCCAGCTTGAAAAAACCCTGGCTGGGATGATTTAGTTGGTTTTGGTCCTGCTCTGAGGAGGGGATTGGACTAGATGACCTCCTAATGTCTCTTCCAAATCTAATCGTCTAGGATCCGCATATTCCATTGTAATATGGTTCCAGCAAAATTTCTCCAAGTTCTGCTCATCATCATAGTATATCACTGCATTGTTTGAACAATAATTGGTGCTACGCTGTAATTTCTGTGGCATGCCTGACAAAGTAAACAAATACAGATCACTAGCTTACTTACAGAGTCAGTGGCTCTTGCATTGCCTGTAGTTGCCACCTCACTGGGTGCTGTGAGGTCTCACATACAAATGAAACCAACACTATTCACTGGCAAGGTGCACCTGGTGTCACAGGTAAAACCTGATGAGATGCAAATCCACTTAATCATTTGCAAAGAAATTAGAGCTTTCTGCATTACTTTATTCAAGTAGGTTGGGTAATCTGGCATTAAAAAATACCATCTTCTTCTTCTTCCTCCTCTTTTCTTTCCCTTGAAATGTTAGTCAGAGCTAGTCGGCTGTCACTTCATTGGAGCTATGCCAATTTACACCAATTGACTGTCTGGTCCTCTTTCTCTTTACTTTAGTCAGCCCTATTAAAGTGCAAGTGATAAGATTTAAAAAGCCTTTTAATTATAAAAGGGTTAGAGCTTAATTTAGATATTAAGGTGCTGCTCATATCTTTTCCCAGTTTATGAGCAAATACTTCCTAGATGGCCTGGTGATCATCTGGGGCCTTAAATTCTATGGCTTTATGATGCTAAGTCTCCATGGATTACACTGCTCTACAGCCAAAATGCTGCTGAAATAAATGTAGTCAAACTTTACTAATTCTGGGTCACTGAGAACGAAATCGATGCTTAAAATTGTTGATTGGCTCTAGTTTTCAAGATATGCTATTAGGCCAGTATATATCACCCTTGACATGGGAATGGCGGAGGATAAGTGAGTTATAAAGGGAAGGGATCTCAATTTAAACCAGAAATGACTAAAATACATCTTTGACTGGATCTATGAATAAATCTATGACTGGGATTGGACAGTACTTGCTTTTTAGGCAAAACAATGAATGATGTAATCTGAAGCTGGTATTGCGTCATACATGATATGAGTTGAATCATGTTATTCCTAGAAGTCATGGATGATGCAATCATAACGAAGCTTACATCACTCTGCTGAACAAATTGCCCTATATCAGCTCTAGAAATCATACAGTGTCGTGCTCTCTTATTTGTCAGTGTTTGATTTTGCAAAGGGACACATTTCTGTTTAGCCAAAGTGAGCAGAGATGCCTCGTACTTGTGTGAACAGTGCAGATAACTTCTGCTATGTTTGTGGTGAAGTGACATTTGCATCACAAAAGCGCACTTAAGGTTAAGAAAGCCTATCACCTTTATTTTGGCTGCAAAACTGGAGATCAGGACAAGAGGTGGGCCCCACACATATGCTGCAACACTTGTGCAACAAATCTTCGCCAGTGGTTGAACAGGAAAAGGAAATCTATGCCTTTTGCAGTGCCAATGATTTGGAGAGAGCCAACAGATCATCCCAGCAATTGTTACTTCTGCATGGTGCCTCCAGTTGGGAAAGGTGTGTCAAAGAAGAAAAAGTGGACTGTGCATTATCCAAACATTCCATCAGCTATACGCCCAATACCCCACAGAGAAGGACTGCCGGTTCCTGATGCACCAGAATCATTCTCACTTGAGTCAGATGAGGAAGAGGAAGGGGATGAAACTTCTGGTCCTGAACCATCAATGTCACAGGACCCACATTTTCTCCCATCCTCCTCCTCTGAACCACACCTCATAACACAAGCTGAACTGAATGACCTTGTCAGGGATTTGGAACTACCGAAGAGTAAGGCAGAGCTGTTGGGCTCCAGATTACAGCAGTGGAATCTCCTGGCAGGTGATGTTAGGGTTTCCATGTTACATGACCGTCAAAAGGATCTTGTCCCATTCTTCTTCATGGAAGGTGATCTTGTAGCCTGCAACAACATCGATGGTGTGATGGCAGCCCTCAACATCATTCACGATCCAGATGAGTGGAGACTCTTCATTGATTCATCGAAGACGAGTCTTAAAGCTGTTTTGCTGCATAATGACAATGTTTTGCCATCAATTCCAGTTGGTCATGCAGTCCATATGAAGGAAACCTATGACAACATGAAACAACTTTTGTGGTGCATAAACTATGACCAACATCAGTGGCAGCTTTGTGGCGATTTGAAGGTTGTTGCTCTCTTGCTTGGTCTGCAGACTGGATACACAAAGTATTGCTGTTTTCTCTGCGAATGGGATAGTCGTGCAAGAGATTCCCACTACATCAAGAAAGATTGGCCACTCCGACAGTCATTGGAGCCTGGGAGGAAAAGTGTTCAGCATCCACCACTTGTTGAATCAAGGAAGATTTTGTTACCACCCTTACACCACCCTTACACAAGCTGGGTCTGAGGAAGAACTTTGTCAAGGCCATTGACAAAACACAAGCAGCTTTCAAGTACCTCCGTGGAAAATTTCCAAGGTTAAGTGAAGCTAAGATAAAGGAAGGTGTCCTTGTTGGTCCTCAGATTCGTGAACTTCTTCGAGATGATGCATTTGACCTTGCACTGCATGGCAAGGAAAAGATGGCATGGAAAGCCTTCCAGTCAGTGGCAAAACATTTTCTCGGAAACAACAAGGCAGACAACTACAGGTTTTTGGTGGAAAACCTCCTCAAGGCATACAAAAGCCTTAGTTGCAACATGTCACTAAAGATACATTTTTTGCACTCTCATCTAGATTTTTTTCCACCGAACTGTGGAGCAGTGAGTGACGAGCACGGCGAGCGATTTCACCAGGACATTGCAACAATGGAGAAATGCTATCAGGGCAAATGGAGCCCATCAATGCTTGCAGACTATTGCTGGACATTGACAAGAGATGCTCCATTTAATGAATATAAGAGACAAGCCAAGAAGCACCGAGTAGACACTGAATAGGACTAAACTATGTACTGTGACGGAGTCAGACCAGAAGGATATAGGAGAGTGCTGGAAGGCAGGTATAGTAGTCTCAGGATGTGCAGGTCCTTGTTGCCTGGATAGCCAAACAAAGGCTACTCCAGGCCAATCAAGACACCTGGGGCCAATTAAGAACCTTCTAGAAAGGAGTAGAAACAGCTAGCCTAATTGGGACACTTGAAGCCAATCAGGGACTGGCTGAAACCAGATAAAAACCTCCCAGTTAGTCAGGTGGGTGTCAGGAGCTGTGGAAGGACATTATACTGTTGGTGAGACTGAGTGTTGGACAACATATCATACTGAAGGAAGGAGGCCCTGAGGTAGGGGTGAAGTGGAGTTTGAAGAAGCGGGGACTGCTGTGGGGAAGTAGCCCAGGGAATTGTATTGTGTTTTGTGGCTAAAAGGTCAGCCATCTTAGCTGATACTATTAGGGTCCCTGGGCTGGAGTCCGGAGTAGAGGGCGGGCCCGGGCTCCCCCCTTTTCCATCTTCCATACTGGCCTGTGATGAAGGTAACTCACTAGGCGGTGACTCTTACCAATTATACTGAGAAAGGGAGGTCACTCTGGGGCCTAGATGAGTTTCTGAGGCCCCTAAATCTGCCAGGAAGCGCAGGACCCACAAGTACAGACTTGGAGCTTTGTCACAGTACATAATAGTTTTTTGCCTTTTGTTTCAGAATACATTTTATTTATATAACCCTTTTGCTGATTTTTAAAGTGTTACATAAACAGGACAGGTGAAATATTATCATGTAAAGGAACCATAAACACATGAAAAGACCTACGTTTACAATTTATGATTAAAACTCTACTATCTACACAATATACAGAGACATAAAATGTAAAAGCTTAAATATCTTAGAAACAGTAGCCAATCAGTTGTTTTAATTGTCATATTTGAATTCAGCACATCAAAATACATAATAAATATCACATTTTAACTCTGAAGCAGACGACTTCTAAAAAATTGTAGACCAGTGTTATCTATGACTTCTCACCATATACATTTGGAAGCCTAGAATTCAGCAAATATAAATTGCTAAAAGCACAGATGCCCTGCAATGTGTTTAAATTATTTGGGTACTTGAGCAAAATTTCAGATTCAGAGAACTGCATAAATGCCTTAAATGTACTTTTTTATGCACTTTATATAATACTTACATACTTTATATGTACTGTCAACACTTTTTCTCCACTTGTGAGGTAACTCTCTTCTCTTCATGTGTCAGTATATAATGACTGCATCTGTAAATTTCACTCCATGCATCTGAAGAAGTGGGTTTTTTACCCATAAAAGCTTATGCCCCAATAAATATGTTAGTCTTTAAGGTGACACCAGACTCATTGTTTCTGTGGATACAGACTAACATGATTACCCGATGATACTAGTCAGATAGAGCTACTTATGTAATTAAAAACAGCAGGCCCCCCAGGATTACTCCATTAGCAAAAAAAATCTTGTCAAAGAAAAGTGTACAATGTATGACAAAATAAATTATTTTTGCTAATATCAAGATTTTTGGAACTATTACTTAATGAAACACACTTTCATTTTCTGAGGCCTTTGATCTACATTTTAACTAGCTACTACAAGAAAATAAAAAGAAAATAAAACTGTCAATAGAAATTCAGTAGTCCCAGAAAACTGACCTACTTTTAATTGAAAATATTCCTTCCCCGAGTTTCTCTAAATATTAAAAATGAAATATCTGAATGTAGGTGATCAGGTGAGGCAAGTCTATCCTTCTTTCATTATGCAAGGCTGTTTCAATTACAGATATGCCTCTTGGGCTTTACCACCTTTTCAGAATGTAATTTAGAGCAATTAACTGCTCCCCAAAGTTTTAACAAGGTCTGCTGTAGCATGAGGTTGCTTAGCTGCAGACTTCAAAATTATAGATGATCTGAGATGTAATTTGATTGTTTACAATCTAGCAAATAATTTATTTTGGCTACCTTTGAAAAAAACAAACCCCAAGCTCCCAATGAAATATAATTATCAGAAAATATTGTTTGCCTTCTTATCTGCTTCAGACTCAGAATTCTCTGATTATACAATAATTGATGTATTAGTTTTCAAAATATCATTTCTTTCTTTTGCTTTGCTGTTCCTGTATAAGTGGACATTGAGACATGCCTGTGTACTTCAGCTTTTAATTCAGAGAGCACCCTTAACAACCCTAAAATTTTAAACTTCAAGTTCAGTGTGGATGAGTCTGCAAACATTTGGACATTTATCAGTTTGCAAAACTGAGCAGGAAATCTCATGAGAAAATGTATTTCTCTCCCTGGATTTCTGTCATTTCCGTGCAGCAGTTAATTCAGTCTTATCTAGAAATACCTTTCTTTTACACTATTTTGGCACCTGAATTTCCAGTCCCACCAAGAAAATGAAAGTGAAAGGTGAAAAATATTCAGTCAAACATTGCAATAACCTAGTAAAGTTTTGGTTTGAATTCAATTTGAAAAATCAGTAGGGAGTTGTAGGAATCTTATCTTTCAAACTTGGGTCTCCTAATCATGGTGTCTGTCTTGATATATTTCATCTCCTATTACTCTGGGGTAAGCCAAACGAAAACCAGTTATGACTGCTGCTCTTCATTTCTTCTCTCTTACAATTCGACATTGAATCCTAAAACAGGATTTAAATAAAGTGCTGGTGTTGAATGTCTGTCACTCTGATTTAACAATTGTTTTCCCTAAGCATTGTTAGAATGGAAAAAGTGTCATCTGCTTTTGCATTTGCTTAGTAGGGACAACACACAGAGGGTGCTATATATTAGAGACATTTGTCTAATTGGTGTCTTGTCTCTCAGAAAACAGGTGTTTATGGAAAAAATGTAATTCTGGAAGTCTCCAGTATGCAGTATTGATGATAAGGAAAATCTTTGTAGCAAGGTCCTGACCCATATTAAAATATTGTAATGTATGGATGTTTTTCACTTGCTTCACAGTGTGGGTCCTAAAATATTTCTGTTGAGAGATATCAAGCTAATGGGCCAGTAGTTTCATGGGTTGAACTTGGCTACAAGTAGAAAATTAAAATAAGCTAAGTTTAAAGTTTGTGCTGCGGTCAGGTAATATTTGGGTCAAGTTGAAATTTCAACACATTTACTATTTAATTTTTATTTCAGGTCATTCAGACTATCAGTGCCACTGACAAAGATAATTCTGCAAATGGGCCAAGATTCCATTATTCTCTTGATGAAGGCCTTTCTCTGAATCCCAACTTTACCCTAAAGGACAATGAAGGTAAATCAAAGACATTTATCTATAAGAAGTAGGACTCTTTTTGTCTCACTGAACAAAGCAATTGTGCTGTTTCCACACAGTTCTTGTCAAGAGGTAAAAACTATAATCTGTTAATGTTCGACTGGCTGATTCCAAGGACACTGTATTTGTACACCTTGTAGTGTAAAATATGAATATCCAGGACTATGTTTCAAAAATAGTCTTTTAAAAATGCTATTCCATTTTTATATTCTGTTCTATTTTATACCTAGTATATGTGCTTTATGGTCTTTTAATCCTCTCATTTTTTTTTAAATGAGTTTGAGAAACGTATTTGCCGTCTCAGTGCAGTTCCTAGCTGATTATTATATAGCTACCACCATTACACTAGTATGAACTGTCACTATGGCTGGCATTCTTACAAGAGAAGCCAGGGACTGAAGGAAAATGAACTTCCTCTCAATCTTAGAGCTCTGTATACCAAAGGAGGGCCTCCAGCACTACCCTGGGAATCATATGACTCTGCACTACCCCTCTACAGGGCTGTGACTAAATGGTGCAGTCTAGCCCTTTGCCAACTTGGAGCTTTCATTCTGTTTGGATCATGATGGAGCATTGTATTCAGAGATGGGAGATCTACCCTTGAAATGAATGCAGAGTATACTTCTGTGCTTTTATATTTGAATGTTGAAAGGAGATTCCAAAAAAACTCATTGTGTGTTTGAATGTTTTCACATTTGGAATCACAGCTGCACTCATTTCAATGCACAGAACTTCAGATGTTTGCATGCTCTTGAATGGGTATATCTCTCTCTATATATATCATTATATCTCTGGATCTTAATATATTATTAAACCTTTGGAGTCTTTGAACAGATAGTATGCTCTAAAGTTTACCATAGACATGTCTGGCCATCAGCAAGATATCAATGTTGTAAGGATTAAAGGTCATAATGTGGCTTGGACTACATATTCACACATACAAATGTGAGGGAGCGTAAGAATTTTCCTTCCTTCCCTGTGCAAGCTCTCCAGACTTTGAGTGCAGTTGAACTGGAGTAAGCTGTTTTTGCTGGCCTACTCTACACCCTGAAGCATATGAATGTGAAATATGGGCACATGGAGTGGAGCATTGGCTCCATCACCACCAACTACAGCTGGTATGTGGAGTGTCATAATTTGCTTTTGGTATCGGACAACAGCAAATTACTACCACTCTAGAGCAGGGAGAATTGGGGTGAGGGGGAAATTGTGCTTCCAAAGGCTATCCATGAAGTACAGTGCCTCAAAGAATCATAGAATATCAGAGTTGGAAGGGACCTCAGGAGGTCATCTAGTGTAACCCCCTGCTTAAAGCAGGACTAATCCCAGCTAAATCATCCCAGCCAGGGCTTTGTCAAGCCTGACCTTAAAAACCTCTGAGGAAGGAGATTCTACCACCTTCCTAGGTAACCCATTCCAGTGCTTCACCACCCTCCTAGTGAAAAAGTTTTTCCTAATATCCAACTGAAACCTCCCCCCACTGCAACTTGAGACCATTACTCCTTGTTCTGTCATCTGCTACCACTGAGAGCAGTCTACATCCATCCTCTTTGGAACGCCCTTTCAGGTAGTTGAAAGCAGCTATCAAATCCCTCCTCAGTCTTCTCTTCTGTAAACTAAACAATCCCAGTTCTCTCAGCCACTCCTCATAAGTCATGTGCTCCAGGCCTCTAATCATTTTTGTTGCCCTCCTCTGGACTCTTTCCAATTTTTCCACATCCTTTTTGTAGTGTGGGCCCCAAAACAGGACACAGTACTCCAGATGAGGCCTAACCAATGTTGAATAGAGGGGAACAATCACTTCCCTTGATCTGCTGGCAATGCCTTTACTTATACAGCCCAAAATGCCATTAGCCTTCTTGGCAACAAGGGCACACTGTTGACTCATGTCCAGCTTCTCATCCACTGTAACATGTCCAGCTTCTCATCCACTGTAACTGGACCGAATGCTGCCTAGCCATTTGGTCTCTAGTCTGTAGCAGTGCATGGGATTCTTCCGTTCTAAGTGCAGGACTCTGCACTTGTCCTTGTTGAACCACATCAAATTTCTTTTGGCCCAATCCTATAATTTGTCTAGGTCCCTCTGTATCCTATCCCTTCCCTCCAGCATATCTACCACTCCTCCCAGTTTAGTGTCATCTGAAAACTTGCTCAGGGTGCAGTCCATGCCATCCTCCAGATCATTGATAAAGATATTGAATAAAACCGGCCCCAGGATCTAAGTTACACAGTCCATACTTTCCCTCCCAAAGCCTTCTCCAACTTCTCTTCTTTCCTCAGAAAAGTCACCCATGTAAATATAAAAAGCACGGGAAGAAAAGTCAGTCTACATTATGGAGCCAATGTTTGGCTGAACTTTTATACATTTATTCACTTTATTCCTATTTAGTCACTAGACTGAGATGCTGGACGTCAGCCCTGCTACTATCACTGACCTACGGGGTGAGCTTGGGCAAGTCACTTCGCCTTTCTGTGCTCATTTCCCCATGTAGGGTAATGACACTGACCTCCATCGTAACGCACTTTGATATCCACTGTAGAAAAGCACTATATAACAGCTAGGTATTGCCTTTATCCAGGTTTCCCCCATAGTAATAATGAATATTAGAATATATGAACATATTGATATCCCGGAACCTTCTATTCCACCACCAACTTACAACCTCCTTTGCTTGTATTTATATCTGTAAACCTCCACTGGAGAAAAAAAATATTTATTTTTTATAAACATGGCTCTAATTTTGCTTACTATTATAGAGCTCTTAGACACATTCCAACTAGCATTTTGTCTACTTATTGCATACTGTAAGTACTTTTAGAAAGAATATATAGTACCCAAATGGCCATATTCAGGGACATTTCTAAATTAGAGACTGCTCTTGTGTTTAAAACCATGCTTCTTGATGGTTACTATTTTTTTAAAAGAGTTAAAAATGCAAAACTGTTAAAAATGCTGTTGCATTCCATTCTTCTTTGGTGTTTATGAATTTATTTTATACCGCTTAAAAATGTCAGTTTCTCATTTGGTGATGGTGAGTGGGGTTAAACTTTGTTCTTTCAGTATTTCTTCACTCTAGCGTTACACCTGCCAACTTTGTCCATGCCTTTTTTATTTAATCTTCTCTCAACCTTGCCTATTTTTTTTTCTTTTGACATCTTCGTGCTTTTTCAGTCTGGATTTTCATCTTCACAATAGATTTTCCTCTGTCTGCAGTTATCTGCTGCCTTATTTCATATCAGACCTCATGTTTCAATGTTATTTCCTTCACAGCTTTGCCAATAAACTTCCATGCTTAAATTCTTTCATCATTGCTGGGTTGCTACTCATGTATTTTGTGTGACTTTAAACTCTTTCTGCTCAGGTTGGTTTACTTTTTGCTCTCGTATTAGATCTCAGATGTGTTGGGGTTTTTTTCTTAACACAGTGCATTTTTGTCACTGCTGCTTTAGTTGCATGCATTGGAGCACTCAGTCTAGGTTAGATTTATGTCAGGGGAAGAAAGTGGGAGGTTATGCTTTCCTGCACAGATTTAAAGACTGGGCCTCTTTTGGATGTCATCCCAGGCAGATTTACATGGGCAAATACTGTAGGAACTTCTTATCCTGTCTAAATTTACACAGAGTAACTGAGCTTATATGTTGGGGCCTGTAGACACAGTCATGACAGAATAATAACAAATCACAAATAGAAGTAAAGGGCCATGATCAGTATTCTTAATAGCGCTTGCTACTACATTTTTGATTAGCTGTAGAAGATCTGAGGATAATTTGTACTAAGATGAGCGTAATGACTGATGTAACTATTGATGCTTAGTTAATGGATATGATGTTACTTGTCACCAAAATGGAATTGCACTACAAGCTTTAGCCCTTAAATGTATTATTTATATTTTTACTTTATTATATTGTCTAGATAACTTTATGGTGGTGTTTTCTCGCCCCATTTTTTTTTTTTTACAGCTTGAAATCAACCCGTCCCTAGGATTGACCAATCTATTGTAGAATTGCTGAGATGTGCTTAGTACCTGAAACTCCCATTGACTTCACTGTAATTCCAGAAGCGCAGTGCCAGTCGGGATTTGGCCCTTTTTAAAAAGTCATACTTGCCCACATTTTGGCTATGCTGTTTCATCAGAAGAAAATTCTGGCTGATAGAATACAATTCAGTTGGATTTGTAAGGCCGGACATTGCATTCTGGGAGATATAAGTTCTTAAAATATCAAATTTGTTGGCTCTTCTGTACGATGATCCTCCTTCACATATTTCAAATCTAGCTCTTGGAATTGTTTGCAGATTTGCACTACAAAAACACATGGGGTAAAATCCTGGCCTCATGGAAGTCCATGGGAATTTTGCCACATTAAATAAAATATTATCATATAACATTTTACTTTTGAGTATGAAAATTACTAAGGATCTTGTTCTTAGTGTCAAGTTCAGAACAAGTTAACTTGAATTATCCCAGATATGGACTGAGTTATTATATGAACAATGACAATGTGTGAAATCCTGGCCCCACCGAAGTCAATGGCAATTTTGGGAACTGAAGTCAATGGGAACTCAGTCCATATCTCTGTTTCTGCTCCTTTAAAGCATACGTCATTTTTGTCTGATCATTGTATCCTTTCCCTATGGCATACTTGCACTGGACAGCCACACCACATGTACATGAGTTATGACATCATAGCCTAATTCCTGTTTCAGATTCACGCAACTAAGTCCTCCTGAATCGGTTGTGAGGAAGGAAAAACAAAACAAAATAAAAAAACTTTTTGCCGTTGCCAAGCTGGTGGTGAAGGAAAAATTCCTTCCCTCCCCACATCCCTACCCCAAGAAAGGAGCAACTAGTGCAAATGCCCACAGCAGAACCTGACAAAACCTGGTATTTTACCACTTTCATGGGGGTAGGATGGGTGCTGTTCCACAGGTCCAGGTAAAAGAGGGCTTTTTCTGCACCAGTATGGATTTCTATAGTTTCCCCTCTCTTGTGGTCACCTGTGGATGACATGTCAGAGACTCCATGTTGCCTTGGTCTGCTGCTGCAGTCAAAAGTCACTCCTTGGCTTTCTAGCCCTTAAAGGGGGTATACTTCTTTCCCAACAAGCCAGACCACAGCTCCTACATTTTAAGGAGTGCTGAGGTCAGTATTATGGTCTTTTGTAGCCAATGCAGCATCATGATACAGCTCATCGCCCCATCCATATGCTAGAATAAAAGAAATGAGATTGTGAAAAACATTTTAGCAAATGTAAAATGTCATACATGTATCAAAGAACAAGCTCTTCCAACCTCTTGTCAAATAAGCCTTATGAATCTTCCAAGTTTTTTTTAAATTAAATTGGCAGAGGCCTGTAAAACCTGTGAACTTGATGAACTTCTTTCCATGGCACAGTCTGTGAGTAGAATCTCCAGGCCAGTACTCATACTGCTTTGGTGAAGAGGTCTCTGAATATAATAAATGTAATCTGAATCCCAGTGACATCTAATTTGATCTTTTCTATCAAGTGACACAACTATAACACAAAATGAGGGGAGCTGCAAAATAAGGTGGAAATAGCATTTACTTTAATGGTGAAACGGTGAATGCTAGTGGAGGGATCTTGATTTTTTAAAAAATAAAATGTCGTAGCTGCAGAGTCCCATTAAGGCTACTTCCCCAGACAATGCATGGTAAAACTAAAATTTTATCAGCTTATTGGAGATGTTTTAAACAAATCTTTCTGTTTTGCATACACTTTTAGCTGTATTTTGGAATAAGGTCTGTGTCACAAAATCGAAAGCAGCTGTACAGATTCTCTGTATTTCTTGTGTAATATTTCTGTTGGGGTTTTCTTGCAGACTATATGACACCCTTTTAATATTGCTGAGGGGTTTTCATTCATTTTATTTTAAATGTGCAAGAGCACCTCAATAACGGAAGGGACAGATTGTATCATTACAAATATTATTTCCACACTCTCAGGCTGTATTGTAGGAACATGCTATCAGTGGCTATTAATGACTTGAAAAGAATGATCTATTTGTGTTTTTACACATGAGGCCTGATCATGGATTTGTGGGCAACGAAGCAGGCAGACATCATACCACCGAAAGTGTCAGAGGAATTCTGCTGGGCAGCCAGCCCAGAGTATAACCCACCAAAGTGCACCTTGACCTTTAAGTGCAGAAGGAGACTTAAGAGGCAGTTTTATATATTGCAACCAGTGGAAATGGGGGATACAAAGGTAAATGTATTTAGCTAAGTCATCCAAGAAAGCACCAATGAGTGAATAGGACACTGGACTGGGACTTGGGAAACATTCAGTTCCTGGCTCAGCCACAGACTTGCTATGTGACCTCGGGTATGTCAATTAATCTATCCTTTCCTCAGTCCCTAAATGTAAAAATGGGATAATATCTACCTGACAGGGTGTTGAGAACAAGTGTTCCAGAGCCAGGGTGATGGGGGTCACATAAGTAGATAGATCTGGTTGCAGGCATGGGTGAAATGTTAGGATAAAGAGACAGATGAGGTCAATGTTTAAAATATTGGCACAAAGAACTTGATAGAGAAAGGCCTGGCATATCGAATCAGAACCAAGTAAGTAGTACCTACCCAACCTAGCCATACTCAGGACCCCTCCCTACCATGGAACACAACAAGCCATGTGGGCTGGAACATGCCATTCTATCTGTATTTCTACACCTGTATCCATTTTTCAGTGATACCTACTTAGTTCTCTTAGTGTGCCCCTTTCCCAAAACATTGTTAGCAGAGTCTTGAAGCATCACTAAGTCAACTCAACTGTTCAGGCCCTTTAACAGGACTCTTAACAATGTGTATGCTCTTTCCTGCTTAAATTTCCCCCACTTCTCAAGAAAATTCATACTATCCACAGTTCATCCTAGCTGGATGGACTTCAGGACACTCCATAATCTTGGTCAGTTCTTTCCTAGTATTCACTGGGCTTCTGAAACCATATAATAATTATGCTTCAGTATGTCCTGTATGCAGCAGCTCAACACTGAAACAAAAATATTCCAATCAGAAAGTTTCGGGCAGTGAACAGACTTTAATAGTGATATGAAAGACACTTCCAAAAAGAACTGCCCCAATCCATGTGTTTGCAAGATCTTCCTGTCTGTAGAGTTGATTAAACAAAGCTTGAGAGGCTAAGTCCCAGCACATCCCACAGCCCATGCTGCTTCCCACAGCCCCTATTGACCTGGAACAGTGAACCACAGCCAGTGGGAGCTATGATTGGCTGAACCTGAAGATGCTGCAGGTAAACTGTCATGGCCCACCAGCAGATTTCCCTGATGTGCTGCGTGCCAAAGGTTGCCAATCACTGACCTAGCACAGTTGGATCCTGATCCTAATGAGGGCCTCTGGGTGCTACTGTCACATAAACATAAAATTAAAATAATCACTATTGTTATTAACTGCAGTGCATGCCAGCTGGAGCTGAGTAATTTCTAAATAATAAAATTCAACACGAACTTCCTCTCCCCTCTTTTCTGTTCTTCTGTGACTCAAATCCTTTGCCTGTTCCCTCAAGTTTAGCTAAATGTCACCTTCTAACTTCCTATGCCCCCTACCCTACTCATACCGTCAACTCTCACCTCCACCTTGAACTTTCTACAGATGGTGCTTTTTGGCCACTGTCTTCTCCTTGTCAGATCTCTCCTGATAACTCAGCTCTGCTGTGAAGCCTATAAGAAACACAGTCAGTTAAACTGAAGGGCCTTATTCTTGTTTATTCAAAAGACCTTTTATACAACTACAGTAGTGGAAAATGGGACTTTATGTGGATGTAAGTTATACTTACATCACCTTTCAGGTCCCTTTCCACTACCCAAGTGGTACAAAGCATCCTTAAGTGAGAAAGAGGCCCCAAAACTTTATCAAAGTAAATTTAGTCATCAAGAAGTATATGTGAACTAGCAAAGCTGCCACATGATATTTATGTAACCCTGCCTAATTCCACCCCTCCATCACACACCTTTGTCCTGCCATGTTTAAATTGTAGAACGTAAGCCCTCTAAAGCCCTCTAAAGCCCTCTAAAGCTCTCTCTAAAGCTCTCTAAAGCCCTCTAAAGCCCTCTAAAGCATGGGCATGACAGAAACAATAAATAATCATAATTATTCTTCATTAATCCATGGTATCCTGCTTTTTGTGGTTATAGATAACACAGCCAGTATCCTGACCAGACGGAGGAGATTCAGTCGAACGACTCAAGATGTCTACTACCTCCCAATTTTGATTTCTGATAGTGGAATCCCTTCACTCAGCAGCAGTAGCACTCTTACAATCAGGGTCTGTGCATGTGAGAGAGATGGGCGCGTTCGGACCTGCCACGCGGAAGCTTTCCTTTCCTCCGCTGGTTTGAGCACAGGAGCTTTAATTGCAATTCTGCTGTGTGTCATCATTCTTCTGGGTAAGCCACTCTCTTCGTTAAATACTGATATCCTTCAGAATACGGCAGTAGCAGCTTTTAATATAATGTGTTTCTGAACAAGGGATTACTTGTGAAAAGAGGTAATTAGAAATGCAAAGCTGTGATTTTATATATGGGTTTTGCTGAAATTAATAGGAAAAATGCCTTTAAAGCACACTGATGAAAAAATGGCATCCTGCAGAGAAAATTTTCCAGAGGTCAGAGTAATTAGCATTGCAGAGCTTCCCAGGTAATTTGGAAAGATTTCAGAAAGCCATTGACTCAAGGATCATCTCTAGACCAGCTGGAAAAATGATAAAGAAGAGAGATGAGGAAAAGATTTTTGAATTGCATTACTCTGTAAGAAGCATTTTTAATATTGTACAAAAGCCACTTTCTAATTACGTCTGTGGGATGAGCTGATATTAATGCACAACATAATCAAGAGGGGCAGGGGGCATATTAAATGATAAAATGATTCCATTAGATAAATGTCCTTGGATATGCATTTTCTCTGTTTGTCCAGGCCAGTTTTAATTTACCCATTACTTAACTTTCTCATTTGGCAGAGATACAACATGGGCACATTCTGTACATAAACATCATTGTACTATCCATGTGTTTTTATGCATTCTAACAGAGAATGTTTGAAACAATGGGATTTGGCTCATGACCCACATACATCCCTTAAATCAATGAATTTGTCTTGAAAGCCTGTGCTCTTTCTACGAATTCCTTTCACCACAGCTTATCTCAGCCATTTCCTGGGGTTTAGAGTATAACTTTAAAATGTACAGAAATGCACTTGAGTTATGTTATCAACATTACAGTCACAATATGTGCAAATACATGGACATGAAAGAGCATTTTGTTGTTTTTTTCTGAAAAGTAAAAAAGAAAACCTTGAAGATTTTAATTTGATAGCTAATTGATTATAAATTCTAGTGGAAACTAGGCATTCAAATCCCTTATGCAGTGTTGAAAAAATTCATCTTTTGTATATTAGGTGATGATTTTCAAAGCAGGTATTAGGCACCCAAATCTCATTGATAATTAATAGGGGTTGGACACCCAGCTGCCCTTTGTGCCATTGGAAATTCCCCTCTTAGTCATTATACGCACTGCTTGTTATATTCTGGCAGGCTTCTGTGCCAACATGGATTTAACATTGATTTAAGTGAGACTCCACATGGGTAGAGCAGCCTGTCTGCATGTGACAACTTGTGGAATCAGAGCCTTATTGACAATGGAGCCTGTTCTTCCATCAATGGGCCATGCATGGGAGGTAAACTTTAGCCAGATTCTCAGCAGATGTAAATTGTCACAGCTCAATTGGACACCAGCTCCATTTCAGCTGCAAATCTGTTCCTTTATGCCCAGATTTGGGCATCCAGGTTTGAAAATGTTGACCACAGTGTATACAAACATACAGCTGAGTTAATCATAACTCCGTTGAAGCCCAACACAATAACACAAGAATCCAAATAGCAGTCCACAAGTATATGATCTGTTTTTATTTGGGATTTCATATTTTGTGACCCATGTAAGTGATATGTTACTAATTTCATATGTAAGGCCTGTAAACCTAACCTCATATCTGCAATTTTCTCTTTAGCAATTGTGGTCCTTTTCATTACATTAAGACGCAGCAAAAAGGAACCCCTGATCATTTCCGAGGAGGATGTTCGGGAAAACATTGTCACATATGATGATGAGGGTGGTGGAGAGGAAGACACAGAAGCATTTGACATCACAGCCCTACGGAACCCATCAGCTGCTGAGGAGCTAAAGTATCGGAGGGATGTGCGTCCTGACGTGAAGCGCACCCCTAGGCACCAGCCTTCTTCAAGCCTGAACAGTATAGATGTTCATGAATTTATTAAACAAAGATTGGCAGAGGCAGATCTCGATCCCAGTGTGCCTCCCTATGACTCCGTACAAACATACGCGTATGAGGGTCATAGATCAGAAGCTGGA
Source organism: Dermatemys mawii (assembly GCA_007922305.1). Lineage (NCBI taxonomy): Eukaryota > Metazoa > Chordata > Testudines > Dermatemydidae > Dermatemys > Dermatemys mawii. The sequence continues at coordinate 9,794,477 of ML677334.1, read as the reverse complement.
TCTATCAGCTCTCTGGATTCAGCCACTACACACTCTGACCAGGATTATAATTACCTTGGTGATTGGGGACCAGAGTTTAAGAAGCTAGCTGAACTCTATGGAGAAATAGAATCAGAAAGAACAACTTAGTTACCATTCCCGGAACAAGAAGTGTTTTAATTCCTAAACTGGAGAGAGAACCACAGCAGCAGTAACAACAAATGAATACAATACTTGGAACTGAGCAAGTTGTACACAGTTACTGTAGTAACAAGTGCCCTTTTCGTGTTTGAAACTGGGTTCTTCAACTGGAAGAAAATCAAATTTTGAAAAATACAGAAAAAAGAAACAATTGTCCTTTGTGTATATTTTTTAATTGCTCAATAAAGTCTGTGATACCATATCCATAACAGTACCTAAAATAAATGAAGCAATGACATTTTTATTGCAATATATGTAAACATACCAGAAAAACAGTAAGTCTACGGTGATGCCTGTCGTGAGGTTAGTTCACTGGAGAGCTTATGCCGGCAGTTGTGACATTGCACTTCTAGCTCTGCACTAGGCTTGGGATCCCAAACTCAGATAACCAATGGGGATTGTTACTGCTGTGATAGATGCCAACAATCCATTCCTTTGCACAAGGGATACATTGGAATTATCCACTCAAATGGCCCTTTGGTGGGCCCCATTAGTAATACATTGAATCTCATTGAAACATCAGGCTGCAATTCAGGTATGTAGTTTCATTGTGCCCTCCCCCAATCTGTTCCTCGATAACAAACTAGTAGACATAGAAAGTAACTGGCTGCCTGTACAAATATGCATGCAGCCCATAGTCACAAGACCTGCACTGTTATTGAGTGGTATAGAAGCTGTTGCTTCCATTGTCTGTTTCTTTAAAAAACAACAACAAAAAACAACAACAAAAACCCCACCTTTCCACAGGGACCTTGTTCACCTAAATTGAATGGTATGAAATATTCTCTATGCAGTGAAGCAGATGAGGCATAGGCTTTCTCAATAAAAAGAACCATGGCAGTACATTTTAACCTATGCAGTAATTTGGGTCACTGTGCATTCTTAGAGGTCAGTGAATGAAGGTAACTAGGCCTACATTCTTCTGTGTCCGGGGCTCCAATGGTCAGTTTGTGATGCGAGGGATCTCCTGTGTCATGCTTATTTTGCATGTGTTACCAAAAGAAAAATAGACCTGCTGGTATGATGTTATCTGAATGTGTAAAACTGAGACAGCAAGGAGTTTAAGACAATGTTCCTGTTTTTTTAAAAAAAAATAATTAAATAATTATTGCCCAAAATGCTGAAGGATCTTAGAAGTATCTCCCTCCAAGCACAGTAAGGTTTTTTACTAATGTAAAATCTGACGGGTACACAAGTCCACTCAAATCAATGGAGGTGGAAAAACATGTAAGGTAGAAGTGCCGTTACTGGGGTACATGTAAGTTGAGTAAATCAAGATATTCAATTTCTAATTGTTTATCATTGTGGAATTTGCTTTTGTAGCATTTTAACACTTAATCCAACCTCCCACAGTTTTTTGATGGCTAGTGTTTTTAAAGCAAGTTTCTTCTGCTCTTCACCTTTCTCATGCTCAGACTATAAAAGGACTGTGATTGTGGTTAATGACCTTTAAGGTACAGCCCAGCATTAGGAGCAGTGTGGAGCTGCATAAGCCCTGGGAAAGCTCATAAAAATGGAATTCCTCCTCAAGACAGGAGTGACTAGGGTGACCAGTCAGCAAGAGTGAAAAATCTGGACAGGAGGTATGGGGGGCAGGGTAATAGGAGCCTGTATAAGAAAAAGACCCAAAAATCGGGACTGTCCCTATAAAATCGGGATATCTTGTCACCCTAGGAGTGACAGAAGTGCCCTAAAAGTGGGGAGCCACAGACAACCAAACTATGGCCCCACTCCCTATGCCATGCTGCCCCCCCCCACTGCCCTTCAACCCCCACTTTCCCTCAGCCCCTGCCCTCACACTGCCCCTTCTGCCAAGACCCTGCCCCTCACTGTCTTTTCCCCTGAGGCCCTGCTTCTGCACCACCACTTCTCATCCCATTCTGGTACCCCTGTTCCACGCTCCCTGTTGCACAGGGGAAGACTGGCTAATGTTATTACACTCTACACCCAGTCCTGTTCTGCAGGTATTTGTGGAGGGGTGGAAAATCCGTAATCCCACCTCTTCCCCACCCTTCCCTGCTGTATGCCCTCTGGTGAGTAGAGATGGAAGAATTTCTAGACTTTTCCACCAATCAAGGACTTCAGTTTTATAAGGCCTTTACATGAGTCACAAAACACAATTAGAAGGCCTCCTTCCCCACAACACACCTGAACAAGGGCCAGACACAGATTGGACCCTAATGATCAGCTCACACTTAACATTACTTTAGATTTCTTGATTTATTTTATTTATTTATTTATTTTGCCAGCCCACATGACATTATTGAAGAGTGCTTTCAGGTTTAAACAGACTACTGGGCAAACGGGCAGGAAGCTCACACATTTCGAAAGAGAACTGAAGAAGAGCTCTGTGTAAGTTCAAAAGCTTGTCTCTCTCACCAACAGAAGTTGACCCAATTATAGATATTACCTCACTCACCTTGACACTTTGAGACAAACATTTAAAACTCCTTTAAGCTATTTGCTACAGCCCTTCGGACAAGCTTCTATTAGCCACTGTCTCATCATTTCCTGCCCCCAAGCACAACAAGGAATATTTTTTTAAAAAATTGATGTTCCAAAAAGGAATTTGAATATAAAGTGATTTCAGTAGGAGTTAAGCACATGCTGAGCCCATGGAGCACATGCTTATGTGCTGTCCTGAACTGGCATGGACTTAAGCATGTGCTTAAGAGCGTTTCTGAATTGAAGCCGTAATTTATTTAGTGGTACAATAAATGATGTGGAGGCATTTCTTCTAGATTTAAATGATAATCAGTTTATGCCACCATCTGTATTATTTGTATTGCACCAACAGAGTGCTAGGGTAAGTAAACCATACAAGACAAAAGCTTTCAAAAGCTTCCGTACCCATATTCCATAATATTTTATATTACATCTGCTCAGAAACTATCCTTCATTATTAGTTTTGAGATACGGAATCTTGGGAAGTTTAATCTGAAAAATACCTTCCCTGTGCCCCCAAAGAGGAGAAGTAAATTGCAGTTTGAGTTTTGTGCAATATTTGATACGACAGTTTTGTATTAATTGCATCATAGATACATGAAGGTTTAAAGCCAAATAAAAGCGAAACATAGTGACACATGCAGATGCTCATATTTTGACATTGAGAGTAAGGGGTCACATCACAGAAGAAGTGAAGTCCCTGTCTGACCATTTGTAATGTTCCATATATCATTGCTGCTATACTACACATATTCTGTACACAGGACTGTGTGGAATTCGGAGATGTTTAAAGCACAAATTCTGCTGTGGGGTTATTGAGACTCTTTTTCACTGATGCTTCTGTGTATTCTGTTTCATATCTCTTTGCAACTATGATCTCCAAATGTGCTTTTATATCATTATAGGTCTGCATGCAATGCCTACCGTCTTTGACTCAAATAAACATCACAGTGCTGTGTTGTTTGCATGACAAAGAGCAGAATACCAAATCTTCAGAGACACAGAGAATGATCTCAAGGTGGAGATCAAATAGCTTTGCCAGATTTCCCCTCGTTACCTTTCCATTTCATCCTTGATTTCCTTGTCCCAGAAGCAAACTACAACTATACTTGATGCTTTCTGTGTTAATATGATTAAACTGAAGGAAAAAGCTAACTGTGTGTGTCATAGGAGCCATGATCATTTTGTCCCACTCTTGATTTTAGCAAAGGTTACGTGGAGTGACAATATTGTATTAAAATCTTTTCTAGTGGTGGTTGAGTCTGATTCTATAGACACTGCTTAAATCTTTCTTGGATCTCTTGTATTAGTCAAGTTTTTGAACAATTTACTCTGAGCCCAAACATTAATTCTATTACAGCTCTGCCAACTTAAGTACTGGAATCTGCTCAACTTTTACTAAAGCTGGATGATTCTGAATCAGAATAAAGCTATATGGCTATGATAATAATTAAGTGCCACATTACAGGGGTAACTTAAGGCTTACTAATTATTTCCACAAAAGCTGCCTATTTACATCAAACCAATTAATCATAGTAATTCAAACAAGTCTTTTTTTGTTTGCAAGTTTCTGGGTGAGGGCACTCAGCATGTAAACATGGTTTATAATCTGGGGAAAATGATCAGTGCAAATACAGTGGAGAAAGAATAGAATCTAAAGGTGTACTGTCAGGTTAAAAATCACAGAGGTTGATCCAATGCCTATTGAAGTCAATGGAAAGATTATCATTGACACACTGGCATGGCCAGCATTAGAGGGTAAGAAGTAGGGCAATTGCCCAGGGCGCACACTGTAGGGGGCCTCACGAAGCTAAGTTACTGTGGATAAATGTAATGTGACTATTACGGTAACTTAATCTCTAAAAGTGGGGGAAAAAATCACAGTGAAGCAAACGTTCTGAAACGCACTCTTAAGGGTTGGGGAGGAACACGTGCAGGGGAGGGGTGAGCGGCAACAGCAGGCGGCTCAGTCTTCAGCCCTGAGCAGCAGAGCTTGAACTTCATCTTGAGCGGAGCTGGGACCCACTCCTTGGTTTCTGCCCTGGCCTCCAGCGAATCTACGGCTGACCCTGCATGCTGTGGTTGGATTTGGCAACAAATCAATTTCTTTATTGGTGCTACTATTAACACCTTGGGTGTTTTAAACTGGAAAAAAATGTTTAAAATCCAAAATAGTTTCCACTCTCTAATGTACTGTGTTTACTTTCAGCATTACTTTCTGCTTGGAACATGAAAATCATTGTAATCCGTTTTGCTTTCAGATTTGAAGTTGCTGCTGTGTTTGAATTGCAAATACCGCAGGGTAATACTCATTGCTATAAAAACTATTTCTGTTGGTACTTTTTTAAAAAATGCAATGTTTCTGTTGGTCTTAGGCTTTGAAAAAACCTCATTTTACAAAATTTTAATGTCAACCATTTTGGAGTTAACTGTGTCCTGTAACCTCCTCTATACACTGTCATACACAAGAATAATGAAGGAAACTTTAAAAATCTAGAGGAGAATAGCAAATTGCGCTGCATAAGGTAATTGTTTTGGGATTGCAGTGTACTCGAGATCTTTCTTGTACTTGCCATTCATATAAAATAGCACAATGCATTCTGAAAAACGTTAAAAGCAGCATTGCAAGTATTAGGTCATTCTTACTTTTCCAAAGTCACCAAATATATATATTTTTTTAACAAAAGAGAAATGTCAAAAGTATAATATTATATTGAATTAGGTTACAAATACCTCCTTAAGCAAGCGTTACCGTTACAGATTGTTACATTTTTCTTTAAATAAACAAAAGGGATCAAAACTTTTATTCGTATAAGTATTTTTCAAATACACTACGCTGTTTGCCATGGTGATGGGTTATTGCATTCCTCATCACTCCTGAAACACAGTAGAATATATGAATGTAACCCCATATATTGTATGCACTGAGGAAATACAACCATTTAAAGTCACTTCACCTTTAAGAATGTAATATGATGCAACAGTATAAGTGAGGTCAATGTATGTCAGAAATGCTCTAGTAACTGTAAATAGGATTTTAAAGCTACATATGTCCATTCAATTGATTCACTGCCTCATAGAACATGCTGCAAATAGGGAGTGAGAAACACAAAGAGATATTTCGAAGCACACAGTATTATAACTGCTAAACAGGTCATTATTTATACTCATGTAAGTACTCCACTCAAACCATCATTGTCCTAAAACTGAACCAGAGCTTCTAAGATGAATCAATGCTCTAACCATAATAATTTGTGAAACCATTAGTGAACCATTCACAAATATATATAAATGATCAAAGTGATTAAAACACATTCACATACATGGATCCATGGTCACAGCAGGGGTTATTATGGTTGCTTATTACTGATGTGGAAGAAAAAAAAAGAACACGCATAGTCACTCATAGACACGTATGTGTATGTGCAGCAATCATTTTTTCCCAAATGAATTCATTATTGGCTGTTATGATGACAAGCTGCCTTGCATTAGACAATTCTCATAGATACCTTCAGAAAAATTGTAAGACTGGCTTTTGGGACAAGGTACCATCCAGGTGTAAGATACAGATATTGTAGGCCTGGATCTAGAAAAGAAGTTTAAGGGAGAAACTGATCATTTAAAAAAAAAAAAAAAACTTTTTGGGATACCTCACACCCTCTTTAATGTTTAACATCCACTGAATCCTTCCATCTTGGCAGAGCCAATTTGTAGACTCAGCCCATTTATTGTATTTTAATTTTAGAGTTTCCCCAACTCTGTTCTATTTCCCCAGTGCTCAGACCCTCAGATCCCTCAGACCCTCAGATACCTCAGACCCTCTTTAATGTTTAACATCCACTGAATCTTTCCATCTTGGCAGAGCCAATTTGTAGACTCAGCCCATTTATTGTATTTTAATTTTAGAGTTACCCCAACTCTGTTCTATTTCCCCAGTGCTGGTTGGAATATGAATCATTTGTATGCAGTTAGGGATGATCCTCAAAACAGGTGAACGCTTGTTTCCTATCATCAGAGTTTTTTCTTGGTTCTTTCTCCATGTTCCCCACGGCTCTCTCGTAGGTTCCAGTTTCATCCTCCTTCTCAGTTCCCCACATATCTGAGCTTCTGATTAATCCATTGGAGGGAGATTTAGAAACTCTCTGTTCTATACTGGCTACCTCTAAAATCACATTGTTGCAATCAGAACAGCTGCTGAAACTTCCTTGCCCAGCAATGCAATCTTCAAAGAGGGAGAGAGGTCAGACTGGGATTTTTGGATGACTGTGGAGATGGAGCCTTGTTTTGGGTATTAGGATCCTTAGTTAAGTTTAGAAAAAAGTTCAGCTGCAGTTCAGAGACTGGACAATGATTTGGGCTGTTTACAGTGTGCTTTATTCATTCTTATTTATAACCATCACTGAAGTCAGTATAAAGTCGTGAGCAGCATGGCAGACCCAAGTAAAGCTATTTATAAAAATATGCAACATTAAAGAAACAAGGATATGAAACCCTTTTGTTTCTAGACCTATTAAAGTCAATGGAACTTTCCATTCATAACCTCTGGCCTCATTCAGCAGTGCATTTAAGCATGCTTAACTTTAAGCATCTGTGTGTTCCCCCCGAAGTCAATAAAAGTGAGTAATCCTATTGACTCTCAATGGGACTACTTAAACAGGGTTTTAAGTGCTTTACTGAACTGGGGCCTGTTTGTTATGTGGTAATTGTTACTCAGATATTTAGAGTCTAAATTTACACATGCTTACTCATACAAGTAGTGTTTCTCACATATGTAGTCTGCCTGACTTCAATGAGGCTCACATGAGTAAAGCTTTTTTTCACAAGCATTCGCTGATCAAAAAATTTCAAATGCAGCATTTTCCTTTTGGGAAATAAGTTTCCACCAACATTTTCCACAGGAAATTATCAATTTTGTCAGAATTTTCCACTGGAAAATTGAAATGAAATTTTTAATTTCCAGTTGGGTCAACTTTAATGTCTGCAGCTATCTGAGCTGATGCAATGCCTCACTGAAGTTGTAGTTCCGGATTCATTGTGTCTCTATTTTCCCCTGTCCTCCCCAGCCAGAGTACATTGTCGATAACAGGGATCATCAACCTTGGCATGCAGGACCACAGGATAAGCAGATTTTTAAAGGTATTCAAATGTTTAAAGATGGGTACAAAGTACTTTTGAAGATCCCAGTAGAAGCCTATCTGCCTCTTTAGGAACCTAAATAATTTAAAAAATCTGGTTCAGTGTAAACGATAAATCAAGTGTGGTCTGATCAACTCAGGGCAACTGACAAGGGAAATATTTGTTATAGTTAACTTAGTAATAGATTGGTTCAAATCTGATTTATTTGGATCTATGGTCTCTCATGCATCATTAGAGCTAGTTTCAGGATAGAAATAAAATCATAAACTCACAGATTTAAACAGAAAAACACTAAATTTTCAAATAGTGGCTGACCATTATTATTAATTACTAATTTGAACTACTCTTGCAAATGATAACATTTAATGCTGACCATTGTAAATACTCTACATCTGTGTGCTTACAATGACTGAGCGTGCATATGCAAATTCCCATTTGTGTGCACAAATGCAGGATTTATCCATGATAATGTTGCATATACATTTTGAAAAATGTCTAGCCAACTCCTCCAACCCCCCACACCATTTGCATAGAATTAGACCCTCTAGGGGGAAAAAACAACACCGTAGCGTACAGGTAGAATCTTTTCCCTTGGTCATTTGTGGCATTTCTAAACTTCTCTGGTTAGAATTATAAATGGTTTCTGATTGTTAAAAATATGTAAATGTGACGTGCCATAATTTATAGCTATGGTATTGAGTTGTAGGTCATAATCTGAATATGTATACTCTTGGGAACGTGCCAGTTTTCACCTGGTTTTGTGTCAACATAAACCATACATCTGGCCAGGCTCACTGGAATTTGGATGGGGCATCACTTGGAAGCTATATGCACCAAAGCATCTGATGAATCTGGTCTGAGATCTCCATTTGTAACAGAACATGAAAGTAGGTGAGTGCTGAGTGAGATCATTGCAAACATTTCACTCAACTTGTGTGAAAAGTCAGGAGAAGGGAGGCAGCATACACAGACTGGAATATGAATAAATAGATTGCTTACCCTTCAAGCTAGAGACCAGATTTATCATATTACCTGTGGAGAATGACACAGGGATAAATTGTTGGATGGCTTTGACATACAGCTCCTACATCCCGTTCACCATGGTTATATCAAATGGTTATGTCAAAGTGGCATGTTCAGGGTGCAGCTGTGATGCTGGGCAGCTGTGTGGATTTGAACTCCAGCAGCCACTTGTCAAGGTATTTTTAAAAGGAAAGAACACCAGGTGAGCTATAAGGTGGGTAGGTCAAATGTTCCACTTTAAATGTGCTGCAGAACGTGGTCACTATGTCTTGCATGGTTTTATGTACCTCTGATAGACAAGTAAAGACTTCAGTTGGCTATTTCTGACCAGGGAAATGAAAACTCTCATACTCCATAAGTGAAAAGGTTTTGTTTGTTTGCAATACGTTTTCCACCATACCTTGGTATAATTTTAAAGGTTTCTTCTGAATATGGTAGCTTGTGACATCTGACAATAAATCCATCTCCTTGCCTATTGCATGGACAGAGATAGTGTGCCACTCAACAGAGCATGTCTGCTGATCTATCCATCCCCTTTAAAGGTGTGATGGAGATGAAGAAGAGGCCTGATAATGGATAGTGAGCATTTCACTTCAGGGTCACTGGTTCAAATTTGAACAACATGAATGGTGACCAAATGTTCTTACCATCTCATGATTCGTAGTTTATGTGACATAAGCTGGTGATCTTACGCCAGTTCCATTAGAGAAAATATTCTCACAGTTGATGCTCGCCTCCTTGGCAATTTTACTGTGGGCACAATCTCAGAATTCTATTTCTTGAAGCATTTTGAGACTCCTACAGGACATTACACTTGGCCCTGCAGATGTGTGGGTTTTTTTCAAATTATGTCTCTGTTTCCATACTCCACATAATTCTTCTCCTCGCTCAGCCCCTACCACATTGAGTCCCGACTGGAACTGCTTCCCTCTGCACTTATGATATTCTTGTGGTGATTATATTTATATGATTTATATGATCTACATGATTCTTTTTCTCTGCTTCTATTTAAAATAAAACTCCCATCCTAATGATATTTTTTTTCTTTTAGAGATACTGCACATGACAGTGGTATAGATACTGTGACGGAGTCAGACCAGAAGGATATAGGAGAGTGCTGGAAGGCAGGTATATTAGTCTCAGGATGTGCAGGTCCCTGTTCCCTGGATAGCCAAACAAAGGCTACTCCAGGCCAATCAGGAAGCTTCTAGAAAGGAGTAGAAACAGCTAGCCTGATTGGGACACCTGAAGCCAATCAGGGACTGGCTGAAACCAGATAAAAACCTCCCAGTTAGTCAGGTGGCTGTGGCTGTCAGGAGCTGTGGAAGGAAGTTATGCTGTTGGTGAGACTGAGTGGTGAACAAAATATCATACAGAACGAAGGAGGCCCTGAGGTAAGGGTGAAGTGGAGTTTGAAGAAGCGGAGACTGCTGTGGGGAAGTAGCCCAGGGAATTGTATTGTGTTTTGTGGATAAAAGGTCAGCCATCTTAGCTGATACTATTAGGGTCCCTGGGCTGGAGTCCGGAGTAGAGGGCGGGCCCGGGCTCCCCCCTTTTCCATCTTCCATACTGGCCTGTGATGAAGGTAACTCACTAGGCGGTGACTCTTGCCAATTATACTGGGAAAGGGAGGTCACTCTGGGGCCTAGATGAGTTTCTGAGGCCCCTAAATCTGCCAGGAAGCGCAGGACCCACAAGTACAAACTTAGAGCTTTGTCACAATACCTATTTTCTCCTTGCTATAACATGCTATAGTACACAGTTGTGGTGGCTGTTTTTTAAGTTTCTTGTACTGCGACACTGATTTGAGGAGTAAGTGACTGGAGTTGAGTGGATGTTCTTATTCATACTCCAACATCTCTATCACATCAGAATCATCACTGACCACATTTAAATGTGCAGGTTACCTCATCTCCCAGTATATTTCCTCTTACCACTCTTGAACAGCATGACCGGGCAGAAGAGACGATAGTTGTGTTATAATTGAAATATTTTCATACTGATTTATTTGTATTGCAATAGCATCCCAGATCCACTGATGGTCAGGACCCCAATATGTTAGATGGTGTACAAACACAAAGTGAGATTCTCTGCCTCAATGAGCTGAGACCATTCATGAAATTGAGAGAGAGTATCAGCTGGTAAGTAACAATATGAATGATAAAGGGTAATCAAAGATATTTTAAAGTCTAAATTTTGTTAGAGGAACAATCCAAGGGAAGGGAAGGATGACTCCTTGCTAAGGGAAAAGGAACCAATGGTTAGACCGAGTGTCTTAGTGCTCTTGGGTGACTTCAATTTTCCAGTTATTTATAAAGAAAAATGTGTACTGAAGCAAAAGACCTTAGTACATAATTTTAAAAATGATAAAGAATACTTTCAAAACACTCAAAAGTTGAAAAAGACACAAAGAGGAAATGTCCATCAGAAATTATATTAAAAAGTGGAGGTCACCTGGCACTTGTGGTCATGAACTAACTAGACTGAATATTGAGCTAGTAGAACCCCTTTGAAGTCAGTGGATTAACATCAATACAGAATTTGGTCCACTGAACTTAGCACAATAGAAGATGAAACCATGGGCAGTGAAATAGAAGTGGTCCATAATTAAGAGACAGTGAGTCAGGAATCCAGGACAGTATTCTAAAGCTAGATGAATCACTGATATTTTCTGGTTGCTCACAGTTCCAAAGTATTGAACAAATATTTTAATTCAGGTTGAACCAAATCAGAAAAGATTCAAATTTTTTTGAGAATCAAAAAAGGCCATGTCAGGTCTGTTTCAGAGTAAGGACATGAACCTGGATCTCCCACTTCCGAATGAGTACTCGAGCCAATGGTCTGAAGGTTAGGAGGGGAAGGGAGGGAAACCATTCTCTTTCTCTTCTGGCCATACTGTGAATGGCCAAAACAATTCATGTCAAATTAACAAATATTTTTGGGTTGATCAAAACGGCATTTTCTGTCAAATAAAAAAGTGATCCAAAAAACCTTGTCCAGCTTTACTTTAGTCCCAACTCTTGCCATTAACTCAGTGTCTGATCTTGAGCAAGTAGCTTAACCCACTTAGGTTTCCATAACTTAACATTTTTCTGATAATTAATTTGGCCCCAAATGTTCAAAACTGAGTGCCTGATATTAAGATCTTAAACCCATATTTAAGTATATACAAAATACAAATAAACTAATAAATGGATGGCAGGTCCAGGGTCTTCCATGGGATTTGTGGGAATGAGCACTGTTAAAAATCTTGCCATTTGGAATTAGACGCCTAAATATTGAATTAGATACCTAATTTTAGGCCTCCAGGTTTAAAAATGTTTGCCTCGATATTTCATAAGGATGTAAGTTGCTATATAATTGCCATTATTTCATATGCCATAAACTTCAAAGGAGTGTGTTCTTACTGAATCACATACCACAGAGGCCTAGAAATAGGTAGTTAGAAATGATAAAAACTGAAGAGATACATTGCAACAAGGAGGTGACACCTTAAGACATAATACTGGGTGCCTGTTCTGTGAAATGTTCATAGCATTGAGAATGTAGGTCACCAACATAAAGCTAGCTTTTATCAGTAGTGTTCAAAAGTCATTAACATTTGATAGCTACCCGGTGGCCTATATGAAATAAGATGGTGTCTCAGTCCAGTCTCCAGGGAACACCTTTTCTGTATCAAAGACTACCAGAACAACTAGTATCAAATGACTCACTTCTCATCAGTCTCACCAAAGTGGTTATGCATCAAATGGATATGAAATGTAATCATAAGGCTGACTGGCCTCTAGTTCCCCTGATCCTCCTCCTTACCTTTTTAAAAGATGGGCACTACATTAGCCTTTTTCCAGTTATCCGGGACCTTCCCTGATCACCATGAGTTTGCAAAGATAATGGCCGATGGCTCTGCAATCACATCTGCCAACTCCTTTAGCACCTTCAGATGTAGTGCATCTGGCCCCATGGACTTGTGCTTGTCCAGTTTTTCTAAATAGTCCTGAACCACTTCTTTCTTCACAGAGGGCTGGTCACTTCCTCCCCGTGCTGTGCTGCCCAGTGCAGTAGTCTGGGAGCTGACCTTGTTCGTGAAGACAGAGGCAAAAAAAAAAAGCATTGAGTACATTTGCTTTTTCCACATCCTCTGTCACTAGATTGCCCCCCTCATTCAGTAAGGGGCCCACACTTTCCTTGACATTCTTCTTGTTGCTAACATACCTGAAGAAACCCTTCTTGTTATACTTAACATCCCTTGCTAGCTGCAACTCCAAGTGTGATTTAGCCTTCCTGATTTCACTCCTGCATGCCTGAGCAATATTTTTATATTCCTCCCTGGTCATTTGTCCAATCTTCCACTTCTTGTAAGCTTCTTTTTTGCATTTAAGATCAGCAAGGATTTCACTGTTAAGCCAAGCTGGTCGCCTGCCATATTTACTATTCATTCTACACATCGGGATGGTTTGTTCCTGCAACCTCAATAAGGATTCTTTAAAATATAGCCAGCTCTCTGGACTCCTTTCCATTTCATGTTATTCTCCCAGGGGATCCTGCCATCAGTTCCTTGAGGGAGTCAAAGTCTGCTTTTCTGAAGTCCAGGGTCTGTATTCTGCTGCTCTCCTTTCTTCCTTGTGTCAGGATCCTGAACTCAACCATCTCATGGTCACTGCCTCCCAGGTTCCCATCCACTTTTGCTTCCCCTATTAATTCTTCCCAGTCTGTGACCAGCAGGTCAAGAAGAGCTCTGCCCCTAGTTGGGCCCTCCAGCACTTGCACCAGGAAATTGTCCCCTACACTTTCCAAAAACTTCCTGAATTGTCTGTGCACCGCTGTATTGCTCCCCCAGCAAATAACAGGGTGATTGAAGTGTCTCATGAGAACCACGGCTTGTGATCTAGTAATTTCTCTTAGTTGCTAGAAGAAAGTCTCATCCATCTCATCCCCCTGGTCCAGTGGTCTATAGCAGACTCCTACCACAACATCAGCCTTGTTGCTCACACTTCTAAACTTAATCCAGAAACTCTTGGGTTTTTCTGCAGTTTCATACTGGAGCTCTGAGCAGTCATACTGTTCTCTTACATACAATGCAACTCCCCGACTTTTTCTGCCCTGCCTGTCTTTCCTGAACAATTTATATCCATCCATGACTGCACTCCAGTCCCGTGAGTTATCCCACCAAGTCTCTGTTATTCCAATCACATCATAGTTCCTTGACTCTGCCAGGACTTCCAGTTCTCCCTGCTTGTTTCCCAGGCTTCTCGTATTTGTGTATAGGCACTTAAGATAACTTGCTGGTTGTCCCACTCGCTCAGTATGAGACAGGAGTCCCCACCCTTGTGCTCTCCTGGTTGTGCTACCTCCCAGTATCCCACTTCCCCACTTATCTCAGGGCTTTGGTCTCCTTCCCGCTGTGAATCTAGTTTAAAGCCCTCCTTACTAGGTTAGCCATTCTGCGGGCAAAGATGCTCTTCCCTTTCTTCGTTAGGTGGAGCCCGTCTCTGCCTAGTACTCCTCCTTCTCATAATACCATTGCATGGTCAAAGAATCCAAAGCCTTCTCTCCAACCCACCTGCATAGCCATTCATTGACTTCTACAAGTTGACGGTCCCTATCTGAGCCGTTTCCTTCCATAGGGAGGATGGATGAGAACACCACTTGCACCTCAAACGCCTTTATCTTTCTTTCTAGAGCCATGTAGTCTGCAGCAATCCTCTTAAGGTCATTCTTGGCAGCAAGAATCAGAGAGGTAGCCATGTTAGTCTGGAATTGCAGAAGTGACAAAGAGTCCTGTGGTACCTTAAACACTAACTAAAAGTATTAGAGCATAAGCTTTCATGGGCTAATACTCACTTTGTCTGATGCAATCCAATGAAGTGGGTATTAGCCCATGAAAGCTTATGCTCTAATACTTTAGTTAATCTTTAAGGTGCCACAGGACTCTTTGTCATTCTTGGCAGCATCATTGGTGCCCACATGGAGAAGCAGGAAGGGATAGCGATCTGAGGGCTTGATGAGTCTTGGAAGTTTCTCCGTCAGATCGTGAATCGTAGCTCCTGGCAAGCAGCAGACCTCTCAGTTTTCCTGGTTGGGGTGACAGAAAGATGACTCAGTCCCCTGGAGGAAGGAGTCTCTGACCACCACCACCTGCCTCCTTCTCTTGGGAGTGGTGGTCATGGAACCCACATCCCTAGGACTGGGCATCTCATGTCTTCCGATCGGTGGAGTTTCCTTCTGTTCCCTTCCCTCAGATGTATCCTTTAGTCCACTCTCTGCTTTGGTACCTGTGGAGAGAACATGAAAACGGTTGCTCACTTGTACCTGTATTGCTGGAACATGGACGCTCCTCTTTCGTCTTCTAGAGGTCACATGCTGCCAACTTTCTTCACCGGCCTTCTGTCCCCACTGCGCAGCCTCCTCTGATTCTTCAGAATGTTGTGCCCGTAGAAGAAGATCCTGACATCTGTCCAGGAAATCTTCATTTTCTCTTATGCAACGCAGGGTCGATACTAGTTCCTCCAGATCTTGAACCTTCTCTTCCAATTTGGAGACCAGCTTGCACTTTGTACAGACAAAGTCGCTTCTGTCCTGTGGAAGAAAGACAAACATGGCACACCCTGTGCAGGTAACAAAAGCTGAACGCTCACCATCCATATTACCTTCCTTCTGAGAACTTCCTCAGCTACTGCAGGAACTACTCAGAGAAGCCTGCAAGATGAAAGCCTCACTGGGCTCTCTCCAGGTGAACTCCCAGGCAAACTCCTGCTGTCAGCCTCCACTGTGCGCCACTCAGCTGGTTCGCTGTTGATTGCCTTTTTATAACAGTCAGGCCCACTCAAGGCCCACCTCCTAATTCACATTTGTCAAAAAAAAACAATCAAACAATCAAGCAATCAAGAACAAACAAGAACATGGTCAAACTGCCAAACTGTCTCCACAACAGACACTCTGAAACTTAACAACACAGCCCTCCTAATGCAGCACTTAGCGTACCTCCTCTCGGACAGATCCCAGACAAACTCCCCCTGTTAGCCTCCGCTGTTCGCCGCTCGCATTTCCCCCAGCCCTTAGTTTAAAAACTGGTCTATGACCTTTTTAATTTTAAGTGCTCTGCAATCTGGTTCTGTTTTGGTTTGGGTGGATCCCATCCTTCCTGTATAGGTTCCCCCTCTCCCAAAAGCTTCCCCAGTTCCTAATAAATCTGACCCCCTCTTCTCTACACTATTGTCTCATCCCTGCATTGAGACCCTGCAGTTCTGCCTGTCTAGCTGGCTCTGTGTGTGGAACTGGAAGCATTTCAAAGAATGCTATCATGGAGGTCCTGGACTTCAATCTCTTACCTAGCAGCCTAAATTTGGCCTCCAGGACCTCACTTCTATCCTTCCCCATGTTGTGGGCACCTAACATCCATTGAGGCCAGTGAGTACTACACCATTATTTGAAGGTTAAATTGTCCCCAATTTATCTGGATTTGGAGGCCAATTTTGAAGGCCGTACTGAGGCAAAACCCTGCATTGACTCACATGCAGGTATTGCCTCTGTAAAGCCTTTTAGACTAGGTAATTTAACAAAAGTCACGTTCCAGAATTTTACATAGAAAATTAATCGAGAAGCTAGGTATATATTTTCTGATGGTAAAATAAAAAAATGGCATGCAATGAGTCCTGAAGAAATGCTGCTGTGGAAAAATGATAGTGGAACAATTTGGCTGATGAATTACTGTGGTCATGGAAAACAGCAGAGAAATTATCCAAATCAAAATCAAGTAAATGAGTGGGAGGATGGATAATATTAGGTAGGGTGCCTCATGCTTGCTGATGTAGAATGGGTGGAAAAGAGGCATGGTAAATCAGGTGAAACATCAGATCCTTTCCAGTCGTATTACATATGAATCTGAAACTTCTGATGTCTTTGAAATTTGCCTATCACTTTGTTACAGATGCAGCACCTGAACCTTTTTAAGAAGATGCAGTTCATCTGTGGGTAATACTGGGTCAGGATAATTAACCCTGATTCCATCTGATGCACATTGAAGTATGAACCTGCTTTCTAAGGAGCTGCTTGCCCCTTCTTGGTCTGTACTGTGCAGAGCCATATATTGTTCCATTCCACATGCTCTGGAGTGAACTGTTGTTTAACTAAATTCCTAAAGGCTGGGAATTATGAAGCAGCCATATAAATGATTCAGCGAATCAGGTTTAAAGAAGAATCTAAAAGTAAGTCATTATATTCTCAGCCATTAATCATCCCCACCTCTGACATTCACAGAAATCTTTAGCATTGTAGCTGAGATTGCACCTAACAAATCCTGTCATCAGAAACTAACTAAATTATTACTGTCTTCATGATTTGAGTAAGCCACAAAAAATTTTAGCCATTTAAGATGATGCCTTTTTATATTAAAAGATTTAAACAAATAAACAACATTCCTTTGTTTAAAACCCAGTTAATATGAGGGTGTTCCATGACAACAATAGACCTAACTACCACATCCTTTACCAATCCCAACAACTTGAAAACGAAGACATTCATGGGTAAAGGCATGATAAACCTTACATTGCCCACATAATAAACAAACACATAGATTTAAACATGAAGATATAAAGTACAAGGAAATGTATGCTGCATCACATCAATCTTAACTCTGACCAGTGCATTAGTGAGTTATTTAGGCATCACTCTTGATTTCAGAGTCTACATTTTTAAAGGAGATACTATTAAATATTTAAATACTGATATTATTTTGCATTTGTCAATTGACAATAGAATAATTTTTGGTAAAGCATTCATAATTGCTGTTTCTGAGAATAATGTATATGCAAATTAAAAGAAAAATGTGATACTATTGATTATAGTAAAAATGTGTACCTATGTAGCCTTAGATTAGAGGCTGGTAATATCAATAATTCATATATTTTATAGTCCTTTTGCAAGGGTCTTTATTGTGTTTGTATTGAGATTACTATAGAAAGAATTGGATTTTGGGGGGATCACAGTTGTTGTGTTGAGTGTGTTGTATATCTTTACATTTTATAGAAACAATATGTGTTTATCCTGGCTCCAATTCAACAATGTATTTAAACACAATGCTTAAGTTTAAGCAGGTGAATAGCCATATTGGCTTCATTTGTAAACATATTAAAAGGTGACTTTTTAAAATAAGGCTAAATTAATCAGCTGTACTCCATTCAGTTACTTTTTTACCTACCTTAGTGTTTTGAGCCAAAATTTTAACTATCAACATTTAATCTGTTTCTGGACAATATGCAAGAGTACTTTCCTACTCAGGCAAAATTGGTAGCTGTTTCCATTGCATTGAATATTTCCCCCTAAGGTTAAAAGAAAGGGATCCATATGTGTTCTATTTTGGTCCTTATAGGTCCTGATAGAATAAATTGGAATTTTACTGTTGACTTCAATGGAATATGATCAGATCCTATAGGTTGGTCCAATGGGAATTTTATAGAGAGTTCTCCATTTCTCTCCTCTGAAAACTGGTTTTAGTATGAGCTAAAGTTAGCCGGTTTAAACCAAGTGCTGGAAATACTGAATAACAATAATATAAAAGGGAGAAAAGAACAACACCCATTGAACAAAAAATTCCATAGTACTTACTCCAACACACTATAGCTTCTCTGCTTGTATTGAAATGCTGCAATCCATCTCCTTTATTTGATACAGCCAAGGATGTTTGTTAGCTGGAAGTGAAAAGAGGAATTGGCTTTCTCTTAAAAAAATATAGTCTTCTGCACAGGAAATGTTAAGGCAGAAAAAAAGTATTGAGAAATTAAAAAAAGACTCTTTGAAACTTCATTTACTTACTGGGATATTCAGTTCTATTCAGTTACTGAGGCACTGGAGTTACATTACTTCTGTATGAAATATTTATATTTATGTCTCTGTTTGTTTTCACCTCTGCTGCATGCATTATAAAATTGAAGGGACATCTACTTTCTCGGTTGGTTTGCCTGCTCTGCTGCTGATTTTGAGAACTGTCTAAGATTGTCTCTTTTATTTCATTGATGCTATACTCTCTGTGACAATCTGCTGGGATTTCCAGAATTGTGTGTTATCCCTTTCAGCCTCATCAAGTGAGAGTTTTGCTTCTCCTAAACTGTATGACAACTCCCTGACACAACAGATAACTTCCTGGCCAACAGACTCTTCAGGACTGTGCTAGTCCAAAGTATGCTTTGTAGGTAACACTCGGTGAACCCAATTCCAAAGTTCCCCAGAAATGTCTCCCTGCAGCATCCAGCCCCCTTCCTAAACATAAACACCTATTGAAGTTAAATTCATTGCTCTTTAAAGAAACAATAACCTGCAGACTGTTATCTTAACTCGAATTAACACAACTTTTCCATCGATCAGTGCACTGAATTGGGTTATACTAAAAGTAAAACAAGTTTATTTAACAAAAGAATATAGAATTAGGTGATACCATGTATAAAAACTAAAGATAGAAAGGGTTACAGGCAAACAAAAGTAAAAATATGCTGTTAAGACAAACATCTGATTTACTAAATCTCTTGCTCAAAGAAGTGTTTCTCACCTATTTTTTTCCCATCGTGGCTAACCAGACCCTGGCCAAGACCCTTTGCAGATCTCAAAGTGTCTGGTTCCTTTCTCTTCAGGTGAAGGATGCTAAGATTGATTTCTTTCCTTATTTATAACTTCCAGAGTTTAATGCCCTGTTAAAAGAAGCTGGAGGGTTTCCTGGAGGTGCCATGTCCATCTCTGATGGAGATTGTTAAGTCAACGTCTTTCCTCACTTGCTCTCATGATGGCTTTCTTGACCTTGCATGTATCTGCAATGGTGCCAGAACATTTTTTAGAATCGGGGAAATGTGCCCTCCTCTTCCCCCATCTGTGCCGCTCAACACCCCTAGAGCTGGGGCTGGGAGCAGGGCAGAGATTCCAAAAAGCGGGGGATGCAGACAGGAGTTAAGGAGCAAGGCTGGGGCCACAGCTGGGTTGTGTATGTGTGTGAGGAGCCCCTGGTACGGGACTGGCAGCTGGGACCAGGGGCAGAAGATGCGACCCCATGCAGAACCTGGGGGTGCTGCAGCACCCTTCCTACCCCCACACCATTCGTTCCCGCACCTATGTGTACACATACCTTCGTTGTCTCTGCCAGATGACCAGGCTAGTCTGACAAGCAAATACACATTCCTTTGTCTAGAGCAGACTGGGCTTATTCAGTTCCTGTCAAACACATTTTCAGAACATAATTCTAGCACATATTTATAACTATTTGTACATGTCCCGAACATAAACTACACACAGGCTTGGGATCAGCATGTTACCAGTTTGTATATGGTATCCTTACATGACACCTGTTAGATATAGATTATGACAACAGTGTGCTAGGTGTGGTAAATATGTCAGACCTGACTAAAGTTGCTGACACAGAGTGATGAACTACCAGTGGGCCTCTGTGTGACATTCTCCCTGTGGGAAAATTGCCATGCATCCCAACATACTGATGGGATAGTGAGAAAGTGATAAGGGTGAATGGCATGAAGAAAAAGCACTGTTTTTTTCTGTTCCAAAGTGGCCTGATACAAGCATGAATGGGACCAGACATAGCTTTTATCTACTGTATACCTATGGACCATTTCTTTGGTGTGCCTGTCGTTATCAAAAACTACATACAATGTGTAGAATATTTTTCATGGAAA
This sequence comes from Dermatemys mawii, assembly GCA_007922305.1. Lineage (NCBI taxonomy): Eukaryota > Metazoa > Chordata > Testudines > Dermatemydidae > Dermatemys > Dermatemys mawii. The sequence continues at coordinate 9,774,024 of ML677334.1, read as the reverse complement.
AATACTACTGGAGTGAGACATCTACCTCTCCTCCATTTAAACATTCCCATTCTAAACAGTCCATTTAAACAGGCTTGACAGAATTCAATTGTTTAAAATAATTTCAATGGATAATATTAATTTTTTTTTGTTAAGCATTGGTTTCTTCTTATATCAATTTAAATTACCATAGTTGGACAAAATTATGGGGTTTACACATTTTTTTCAATTGTTATTGATTTAAATTTTCACAGTTCCAGGAAAGTATTGAGAGGGTTACCGACTGGGGCGGGGGGGGGGGGGGTCAGACAATAATTATTTAACGACAGTAGATGTTCAGATTCAAAAGATTAAAGCTTAATAAGCACTAAAACACAAATTGTCACAATTATCACATGTCAAAATACATAACATCAATATCTTTAAATAAAACTTGAATAAGTTCTCAAGCAACTATTTTTTTTTACTTTGTGTATCTGTAAATTTAATTATCATTGATGGAAATATTTGTTTGTGAGTGTATGGTGAAATCAACATTTGCTGATTTTAAAAAAAGATCTAAACCTTCCAAGCCTATATGCAAATTAAAACTCTTGTGACTGTCTAAAAATCAAGCATGCAACATAATGAGGGATAATGATGACTTTTGCCTCACTGCCCTGAAGAAGGGGCAATGCTGAGCTGTCCTGTACCAGAAGTAACACCAAGGAGATTATGTCTTGGGGGTGGTAGAAAACTGTTAATGAGTGGGGGTTCTGAGCAATCTGTCACATCTCTTTGGATGGAGAACATTGCTCCCTCCAGTGCACCGGCCCTGTCCCATGGGCAGGAGCAAGGAGGTAGGGGAATCAGGAGATACCAGTCCATTGCTCCCTTTTCAGCAATCTGTTCTCTAGAACACAGGGATTACTATTATGAGAGAAGCATAAGAATGCTCCTTCCCCCTTGTTTCATGAGGGACCAAATTTATGTATCTCTTAGAGATCAATCTAGCAAGATTTCCTGCCCTTGGTCACATGACTGGGGTTAGGGTGATAGAGAGTCAACCCCATATCACGTGGCTCCTCTTTGTCAGCTGTTGTTTCTTACAATTTGTTTTGTTAGTTTGTTGCTATATCTTGTTCCTGTTAGCTTCAGTCACTAATGCTTCATTTTCTAGTCTGGCAAAAAATAATGAAAATGGAAATAACACAAAAGAAAGGAAACATTTTAAAAAAATCAAAATCAAATCTAGTCTTCCTTCATTTGCTTTGCGATCATTGAAAAAGCCAATCACTTCAATCAGTGCCTTTAAATAACTCTTTATGAATTACACTTATAAATGCATCAGATTAGTCTGGGTACACAATTAGATGACTAATTATATTAAAAGTAGAACTGCACATCTAATTAGACTGCCACACCTCGGTGTCGGCCCAGTAGCGTCTGCCTCTTTGTCAGCAGTAGTTTCTTTTCCATTAAGAACCACCTGCTAAAAATGTCAATGTGTGCAGCACAGCAAATGCGTATCTAAGTACATGTGAGATTGCAATTCTAACATGCACCACAGGAAGGTCTCTTAGAAAATGTATCTTTGGTTCCATGTGGTGCATGTGATATCAAAAGAAGGGGTAATTTTTAAAACCCAGCGTTCATTTGGGGCTCAATCCAATTCTCATTGAAGTCAACAGGAGTTCTTTTTGTGAACTTCAGTGATAGTTGGATGACAAAGAAGTGATTGGGCACATTACGTCAGATTACTGTCAATTAGATAAGAGTATCAGATCTTTTATGTTCAGTGGTCAGCTATTTTAAGTTCTCTCTGAAGATGTAATGCTTGTTTCTTAACATACTTATTATCTTTGGCACATTGGCAGCTGGTCTGATATAGTATCTCTTGCTTAGGGAACATGCCACGTCTCTTGTTTTATGCGGATGACTTAAAGCCTGACAATGAAGTACTTCTTTCCCCTCCCCCCGGCAATAACCTTTGGATTCTCACAATACTCTACAGAACAAAGTGGGAGATTTTCAAAGGTAAAAATGGAACTTAGTCATCAATTTCCATTGATTTCTTTTCAGTGGGAGCCGAACACCTCACTGGCCTTTGTGACTCTGAAAATTTTCCCTGAAACGAGTGAAAGTGAATTTATCAGTATGAAACATCCATTATTCCCCAACCATTTCAGGTTTTTATCATCCCTTTGTTGATCTTTTCATTCTGGATATAGGTAAAATGCTCGTATGGGCTGTTTATGAGCTGGATCTTTGGAAGATGGAAGGAAATATTTGGAGCTCACACTTGAAAGTTAGGAAGTCAGATTGTCCAATCCTATGCCTCAATTTTAACACCAATATGACTCCACTGATTTGAATGGTATTAAAAGTGGTGAAAAAAAGTATGGAAAATCTGGTTCAATTAATTCATAATGTTATCATTTATTAATTGTAATTGTTAATTTTTACCTGGATATTCTGCATATTCACTGAGTTGGCAATGGTTCAGCTGGTTACCAAACCCAATATTTGCATAACAGGTTGGTGTTTTGCATATATTACATCTGACCAGATTTTACAATCTCTACTCAACACTGAGGATCATCCTACTCCTCAAGTAGCCCTATTGTTTTCAGTGGGAGTATTCTTGATTTCTCAGTGTGAGCAAAGATGGTAGAATCTGACTTAGAATATAATTATTGGGAACATGACAGAATACATCACACACGCACACAAAATGCTATTGTATTGGAACATATACGTCAAGCTTTGGTCAGTATTGTTGGAGGTATCAAGAAACTTGGTCCTTTCAAAGACCAAATATGAAGATGCATCTGATCTAGTCTGTCCATAATCAAAGCCTACTTGGATTTTAAGGGGATAAGAGTTCTTTGAATTCCAGCAAACTTGAACAAATAGCTCCCTTCTGAATGAGTCATTTAAAGAAGACATGACTATACAAAACAAAATATTTACAGCAGAGAAGGGGAAAAAATTAACTGTGGAAAAGAAATTCTGAGCTGTGCACAATATACCATCCACACATAGCACTTGAATTACTTCCTGATTGACATCTTGACAGGTGGACACTGGATGTCGCTATTCATTATGGTGTTTGCTAATAATACTGTACTTGCTATTTCAGATATGGATTAGTCAATAGACATTATCTACAGGTTGCTTGGAACTTAATCATGTAGAATGTCAGATAAAAACTCAAGGGAGGGCAAGATTTAATTAGGACATCGAGATTTTCAAGAGCTCAACAAAAATTCTGTCCAAACTTTATTTTAAATACTGCCTCCTGCACCTCTCATTTTCCACAACAATGACCAGCCTTCTCTAAAAGCTTTTATAACACTTTCCAGATACAACTTCAGTTATTTTTGTTTTACTTGATGGAGATTACCAGTCCCATGTGTCGTGTTAGCTGACATATATGCAGCATATTTGAAGTTTGAATTAGAAGTCCTTACCCTATGTTGCTATCCCCCAGTAAGCTTCATAAATAAATAATACCATCTCAGAAAAAAAATATTAGGTGTGGCACTGAAAAGGATTTATATGTAATGCTGTCAAGACTTGATGATGCACCGTATACTGGCTGCAATACTGGTGAAATGCAGGGTTATTAATTCTGATTTTAAGCTACAATTATGTTCTCTCTTATTTTAAAAATCAACCAGTTTACTAGGTTTCATAAGATTTTCAGTCACAATATATTCCATTTCCTACTTTTTAGTGGAAATATATATTTATGGAAATATATATATATATAGTTTAGACTGTGGTTCTGGATCTACCCCTCTTACTCATGTGTGTAGTCCCACTGGATTCATGAGAGAATGGTGACATGAAGAAGGACATCAGAGCCAGACCCATAGAATCACTGTATCATATTCATTTATAATATATATCTATAGCTATATAATTTTTCCTGCACTCAGTGAAATTAATGCAGCAGGTTCTGGTTCTAAATTGATCACAGTTATAACATGTGAACCTCAAAGGATGCAGAAGATCAGTTTGTTTAAGCACAAAAAATCAGCAGAATCTTTTGGATCCCCACACAGTACTTCTGAACCCCAAATTGGAGAGGCTCCTCTAATCCCTGCTGCCAGGATATACTGGCATAATTACAGCTTTCCTTAAGTTTAACGGGCAGACTTCATTCCCATGGATGTCAGCCACACCTCAGGTCAGTTTGTCAGTGTTACAGAGATCAATGCTGGTGTCAGTGATATAAATGTCATTAGGATCACAGGCGACTAGTAACTGCGGATAGTATGAGGGGCACAATTTAAAGGTTATGAGTGGTATGCAATGGGGTTCCTATCAGGTAGTCATGAGACAAAGGAGTTTTAGTTTCTAGCACTACTTTTGATGTCTATTTTACAGTAGATGGACACTTCTGAAAGAGAGCTACATATGAGAAAACTGTGATTTTATGTTTTATAGGTGCATTAAAAACCTTAAGAAAGTTGTCCTAACATATGACTAGCATTTAGGTCGATTTGTACGTTGCTGGCTCTGACATTTGAGATTCTTAAAAACAGAGCGTTCACAGAAATTCTTATGCATTCTGTCATTTGCTTTTTTGGTACATTCACTGCTACCTTAGAGTAAAGTGTCAGAATCAGTCTTGTGATATAACTCCAACACAATGCCAACACAACTGCATACAGCGTTATAATTACAGTCAAATTGAGGTTTTTGATAGAAAAATAATCTATCTTTATTTTAATAGGAATGAATTCCTATCCCTCGTTCACATTCCCGAGCACTAAAATAACAAATGATTTATATTAGCACACTAGATGCATATTAATTTCATAGGCAGTGTCAAGGAATTTGCCTGATTCTAATGGCAAAGATGCAAGCAGACCATTAAATAGCATGGAATGAAAGCATTGCCACTGGGGTGAAAGCTCTGTACAATAGTGGCAGCTTAGCCCTTCAATGAGTTCACATTTCCCAGAAAAATTCCTGCAGCTGCTCAGAGATATGGTCATTTTACCTGCATTCTGTGGGTTAGAGAAATTCAATGGAAGATGGCTGCCAAGAGACACACTGTCTCGCAGCATGCAAGCAGGCAGTGAAGTACACTGCTGGGTAGAGTTTCTCCAAGGAGAGCGCCCAGCAAATTGGACAGTAGAACGTGTACTTAGAAGCAAATTAGCAAGGTCTTGCTCAGACAGTGCACAAAAATGTGTCACTGATTTGGTATCTAGCTGGCTTTGAATCCTGCTAAAGTGAATAAGAATTTTATGCCGTTGAGCTGCTATATCCCCATCAAACCAATGAGACAGCTGATCCATCTTTACTTCTGTATTCCTTATTTAAAAACACCGGCCATGGGCTAAAAACGTAAGAGACTGTTTTCCTGTAAAAACAGCTATATTAAGGGGGATACCAGGCCAAGACGCTTATTTCAGTGATCCATTCCTCTGGTCTATTTCAGAGATTTGGATTTAATTCTCCATTGTGCCCAAGTGGAAAGATCTCTGAAGGACTTTAAAGCAGCTGAGAACTGGGTATACCATAGCCTCTCTCTTCCTCCTCCCTGTCTCTCACATGGCTCTGTCTCCTCCTTGCCTCCGAGAAGACTTAGTTTTCCCTTATGCCACACAGTGGGTTCCAGCACAGTAGATGACAGATGCAGAAGGCAGCAGAACCATCACTGCCACTGGGGAAAGTCCTTTGACTATTTCACGTTCACTCTATGCTGCATAAGCAGAGAACAGTCCCTTAGGTCTAGAATACCAGGAAGGGATAATGGTGTGATTTTAGACCAGATTTACCTCGTCTATCACCACTGACCTGCTACTTTCTGTTTGGCTTTAGGAGCAGAGCAGATCTATTGCACCTCTCCACCAGACACCAGGTTCTCTTTAGCAGCCCAGCTTTTGGACACCTATTGCGTTACTCAGTCACTTTCAATTATACATTTGACCTTCTTGCTTTATGGCTTAAGCCTTAAATTTCTCTTTTCATTTTAGTTGTTGGTACACTAAAGTGCAGAGAACAAACAATAACTAACTGTATGTTTGCTGAGGATTTCTGGAACAATGTAAGCCATAAGATATTTTTGCAGCAGTACAGAAAAAGAATTATATCTACGAGGCCAATTTTACCCCTGGTGTAATTTCACTGGAGTTAGTGGAATTACAAAAGATTAATTATGCCCCTAGCTTTCAAAGTGCAACAATATGCCATACCTTTCAATATCTCACTGTATACAATACAGTATAGCATACCTTCCAATACCCCACTGAACATAATATGCCAGACCTCCCAACCTAGCACACCTTCTAATACCCCACTCAGTATGCAGTATTTTCAGAACTTGTAATTCATAAGTCTCTACTAGGTATCCACATATTGTAACAGAAATAATAATGAAGTACAGTGGAGCTCCGGTATAACGTGCCCAGCGATAATGCACATTCGGTTACAACGCGATCTTACCATGGCTCCCTCGATATGTCCCTATGTCCTGGAACTTGGCGGAGGTGGCAGCTTCTCTCCCCTGCTCGACAGCACTCACAGTCTGCAGCCCCGCTGTTCTCTGTCCCTGGCAGACATGGGTCCGCGACTTCTCTCTCATGCTGTGGCCCCGTGCCTGTCGGCGACAGAAAACAGCGGTGCCCGCAGCCTGTAGCCCCAGAGTTCTCTGTCCAGAGAACCCAGAAACCTTTTTTTAAAATTCTGAGAAACCCCACTATAAGGCGTCCCCGCTTTTAAAGTGATGGGATTGTTTGGATCCCAACCGTCATGTTATAGCGGGGTTCTACTCTATGTATCCATGTAACACTCAGCTGCTGCAGGGATGGGTGCAGTAAGGTGACACTCAGGGTCACTGCATACTTCTTGTGGATTTTGCACTTGGTGTGAGAGAGCAGCTAACAACACTTTGTCCTTATCCTTTCTTGGCAAACTCTTTGCAGTGAACACGTTGCCATCAATGCTACTTCCTCTATTTCCAATGTGAGCTGGAAGTGGCTCTCTTGTTACATAGCAAAACCACCAACATGCTACTTTGGGAATAGGGCGCATACACTGTAGACCCACAGAGTGCTAATGCAAACAAACCACTTGACCTGTCCAGACTTCTTCAATCAAATGGCATTACATATGAAATGAGGTGCCACGGCGGAATGTGCTGCTAAGGGCATAGCCTGAAAGGAGGCCATCAACTAAACATGCTGTGCAGCTCTTCCAGCATTAGATACAATTCACACTCCCAGCAAAAAGAGGAGAGGATTTTGTGGCTCTCAGAGAAGCCTAGAGTCAGCAACTGCTTCTGTCTCAAGGCTATGAGAGGGGGTGAATAGTGAAAACCAAAATACACATTGCTGGAAAACACACCCACAGCGCTGCTTATTATGGAAATAGAGCAATTTCCCTCTTTAAAACCTATACCTCAGGGAAGCATGTATTTGTGGGACTATGAAATTGACCCACCTTGTCTAGATGAGCAAATTGGTTGTACTGAAAAAACATGATAGTTCAAGCATGTTAGCACACACTTTTCTAAACACTGCCTTTTCCCTCAGTTTGGACCTGCCCATTCAGAAGAGAGGCAAGGAAAGAAGGAAGGGGCATTGGATATGTTAGACAGTCCCAGTTCATACCACTTGAGCATCCAACCAGACAGCTCAAGCAGTTACATGCCAGTCCAGAGAACTCAGCTGGCCCATAGCCTTGAGCTGCTCCTGTCAATCCCAAAGTAGGAGCCTTAGTAAGGTGAAGTTCACTTGTCTGCAGACACAATGGCATGAACAGAATATCCCTGGGAACTGTAGTCCTCCCATAATAAATCCTAAGGGATTCATCATGTGAGGGAGGAAATCCAGGGTATTTTAATGTTGACCTGGGATTACAGGAGGGAAATGGAGTGAGTGAGCAAGCAGTAACTCTGGGCTACTGCTACATACACAGGCTCTACCCTGCCTCCACACCCTTTTCCTACAAAACAAAGAGGTATGCAGTGTTTCTCTTTGTTTCAATCTTAAAACAAACAAACAAAAAACCAGACTGTCATCCATCCACCCCCCATGGTTATTTCCTTGCTGTGGCCATCCTCATTCCCCCACCATTAGACTCCCAGCCCTATCCTATGCTGTTCCGCCTCCCTGTAGGATCCCCAGGATCATTCCCACTGCTCCCCACAGTCCCTGCTTCCTCTGTGCTCCCTCCCTCTCCTGAGCCCTCCCATTTAGCCTGGTCACTGCAAGAAAGAAGCTCACCAAGCCAGGGCAAACAGCTACAGAGCACACAGGCGAGTACTCTCCTTCTGGCCCGAGGCAGGTACTTGAGCACAGCTGTAACTTCCCACCCCCTCTTGAATGTGCCCCCCTTTGGCATCTGGGGAGGGGCATGAAAACATTCCTGCCCCTCCCTAACATCGCCTCTGATTAGGATGGAATAGGCTGGATTTTCTATATGATGCAATCACGCTTACTTTAACCACTCCTAAAGGAATGCTGGAAATCCCTCAGCTCATAGATGATATATCCTTCCTGGGCTAGTCAACCACAGTAGGGCTGTTAGCTCTCCTCCAAACAGAGAGGCCATGGTAAGAGTTCAGAAGAACATTAGCTTGGTATCTTGAAATATGTGCTTCATACGTGCTTCACTGAGATGAGCCGTCCAATCCTCATATACCCAGCCTATGGAACAAAGTCATTATTTGACATTGGTCAATAGTAATATTTTAGGGCAACAAAGTGCATCTTTTTGGAACTAATTCAAAAAAATCATTGCTTGAGAGATCAAACAGTGTTCTGTAAAATAATTTTGATATATTGGAGGGTTTATACAGCTGGTGCGGGAGACCTGTTTTTCTGGAACTTGAAGACAGCTCTACTGTTTGCTGCAACTCTGAAAATAGCATTGCTTTTGTGTAACCTTTTATGTTGTCCATACAGCCTTAAGTGAAACATTAATAGAAGCTATATACATAACTATAGATAACAGGAGATTAGGAAGGAATATTCTGATTCCCTACTTCTGTTTCAGTAATGAATTAACACATTCCAGAAGTTCAATCCCCGCTTTTGACCACTTGGACAATACTTTTGACAATAATTACATCTCATCTCATAGACTGTGGAAAATATAACTGCTTGCATAATGCCACTAATTGAAAAAGTAAAATCAGTCAATTTCTACCATAGACAAAGTAATTAACAGCACAGCTTCGCTTAACATAACCTAATACAAAAATTAATTGTTCTGATATGTTTATCTTTGACACTCTGACATTCATTACTGTACTGTATTTTGCAGAACACCCGAAACATTTAATAACTATAGATGAAAGTAAAACCTGTTTAAATTGTATTTGTGTGTTGAAACAAAACATAACTTCCTCCTACTTAAGACGGAGGCAGTGTTTTACCTCATTATGCCAGTAGACTTGTAACTATGTGTTTTGGTGCACTTACTGGCCTCTTGCTCCTTTGAAAGTAGCTGAAAGCTTTAAAAGCCTCTTGTTAGCCTGATTAGACAGATGCCCTTTGTCTGGCATTGATTTCTGGATCTAGAGTTTATCGAGAGGTCACCTAACAATTTTTCTCTGTTCAATGTTGGCAATTAGCCATCTTCTTGAATTATTAAAATCCAGGAACAATACAAAACTAAGGCTAATACTGTGCTGAGAGCCAAGCAACTTTTTTGATATTGTAAAGTTGGTTATTATAAATGAAGAAAATAAAAATAGGTTTGAGTTAGTCTGGAGTTATGTGTGGGATTAGTAGACTGTGCTCTTCGAAGGCAACAGAAACAGTATTTTTTCCTAGGTAGTGAAGAGATAATGGTGGACTTTGGGATAATTTTCCTCTCTGGCTCTTTTGACCATGTTTTTTCTGCTTCTCACATCTCAGCATTGATTTCCCATAGTCTTTTATACATACAATTATCTTCTCCAAAAACCTTTTCACACCATTTCTATTGGCCTGTCTTCATTTTCTCCTCCTCCTATTCTTGTTCCCCCAGTGACTATCTTTGCAGGATCACGATCTTTTTCCCTTTCCCAACTACATGCTTTCATTCATGCCACCATCTGTGGAAATGAGGCAACTTGTCCTTATCGGTGGAGGAATAAAGAAGTTAGTACGGCTGGTTTAAAACAAAAGTTTAAAATTTTCAAAATATTCTCAAATGCCCTGTATTTAAACTGTGGCAAATAAGCAACAAAAATGGTGTACGACTATTATTTATAATGTATATTACAGTGACACCCAAAATCCTCTTAGGATAATATAAATATAGGAGGACACAGTTCTTGCTCACTTCAGGACCTTACAGAATAATAAGGGATGTTTTGCATAATTTATCAACAAGTTTAATAAGTAATGTGGTCACTAGAGGCAAAGCTGTTTGTAAATTATGCAAAGCATCTTAGAATTAATCTAAGAAAGCATTTATTGGTATTGGCAAACCCCATATAATTTACTTAGTCACATTTGTGAACATTAACTCAAAGCTAGAGCAACTTTCAGTCTCAGACTATGGGACCCTACCTGAGATTCTGTGGCAACTCAAAATCATGATATTTAATTTTAAATATGAGATTACTTTGTATTCTGGAGGTGTTTTAAATAATGGGATTATCTCATGTGGCAGATAGTCTCTGGACCTTCTAAAATTAGTGTAATATTAAACTTGATTGGGCTGACCCTCTTTTATGCATTAACTGTTCTATGTGGTTTTGGCAGTATAAAGAGGCCATCCTTGAAGTGGAAGTAAAATTATGTTCGCATCTATTGTAAGGTTGTTTTTCATAACATAACTAGAGCATTAACATAAATGAGGCTGAGGATATGTGTACACTTAGAGCTGAGGGTATAATTTGCAGCTTGAGGAAACCGATCCATGCTAGCTCTGACTGAGCTAAAATTAGTGTAGCCAATGCAGGGCAACAGGAGAAGGATGGTGCAGTAGTTAAATGCTGGTTTGGAATTCCAGTGATCCAGATCCAGTTCCCTGCTCCTTCACAGGCTTCCTGTCTGACCTTGGAGCAAGTAAATTAATCTCTTAATCCTCCTTGAGTAAAGGAAGGCAGAAGATGTTGGAAGTACACCACTGGATAGGTAGGTGGCGGAAGATTTTGATTTTGTGCAACTTCGGTTCACCCTCTACGAGGGAGGGGGCTATCGAATATGCATGGCCTCCACCTCAGTAGAAGAGGAACCAATCTCCTCAGGGGCAGGCAGAATAGGTTACACAGAAGGAGGTTAAAATACTAGCAAAGGGGGGAGGCAAAAAGGGGGAAGATATAAGCACTCAGAACAAAAGTGAGATGTTATGAAGGAAATTAATAAAAAAAACAAAGGTCACTAAGAAAAAGAAATTTTATATACCAATGCTAGGAGCCTGGGTAACAAACATGAGAAATTGGAATTGCTTATTTATGAGCATAAATTTGATCTAGTTGGTATTACTTGAAACTTGATAGGATGTTTCTCTCTATTGCAATGTTAAAATTAAAATGTGTAACCTATTTTAGGAAAGACCTAGTGGTCAAAGGGGAGGGGAAGTGGCACTCTATGTCAAAAATGGCATTACCTGTTTCCAAGTCACTAATAACTTGGAAGAAAATTATCTTAAATGCTTATGGATCAATGTCCTAACAGATACAGCAGAAGATGGGGTGCTAATTGATGTCTGCTACAGTCTACCACATCACACTAGGGAACAGGATAACTTATGAATTTATCTATAATGCACAGGCATATAAGCTGCATGATCATGGGGGACTCCAATTTCAGTGACAAATGCTGGAGGTGTCATGCTCCCTGTACTAAAATATCCTCAATATTATAGATGACAATTTCCTGACTCAACAAGTGTTGTGGCGAACACAGAGGAAGTATTTATTCGATAGAGGGACTGATCACAGAACAGAAAATTAACAGTAGCTTTGGTGCAAGTGATCATGACAAGCCAAATAAAGTCCAGATCAATAATATATATAATTATGAACAAGGAGGAAGAAGTTAATCAGACAAATGTGAGTGATAATTGGCAATCTTTTAAGAACATCTTACCAGATGCCCCAAAATCCATAATCCCACAATCAAGGAAGAAGGCCATACTGGGTATAAAATCAAACGGATTCAGAGGGAAAAATAAAGACAGCTATAAAAAATAACAAAAAATATAAAACAAATGGAAGAAAAGGAAAGTTAATAGTAATGAATATAAATAAGAAGTTAGGAATTGTAGCAAATTGATAAGGGAAGCAAAGGGACACCAGGAGTACTCTATGGTCAGCAGAGTTAAGAATGACAAGGAGTATTTTTTTTTTAAAAAAAAAAAGATTAGGAACAAAAATATCTTCTCAATGGTATTGGTCCATTACTAGATGGAAATAGGAAAGTTAATAATAATAATGCAGAAAAGGCAGAAGTGACCAATAAATATTTTTGTTCTATATTTGGAGGGGGCGGGGAAATAGATGATATAGTCTGATCATATGCTGGTGAGAACACTCTTGCCTTTCCACTAGTTTTTCAGGAGGTAGTTAAACAGAAGCTACTAAATTAAACAATTTTAATGTATAGGTCCAAATGCCTTGCATCCAAGATTTTTAAAAGGCCTCTCTAAGGAGCTCACTGGACCTTTAATGCTGATTTTTCAATAAGTCTTGGCACACTGAGGAAGTTCCAGAAGAATGGAAGAAAGCTAATGTTGTGCCAATCTTAATATATTTAAATGGGATGACCCAGGTAATTATAGATCAATCAGCCTAACTTTAATCCCAGGCAAGATAATGGAGAGGTTGATAAGGGATTCTATTGATAAAGGATTAAAGGGTGGTAATTTAATTAGTGCAAAGTAACATGGCATTATGGAAAAGAGATCGTGTCAAACTAATGTGGTATCTTTTTTGATGTAATTACAATTTGAGTAGATAAAGGTAATAGTGTTGAAGTAATATACTTGGAGCACTCATACAGGGAAAGACAGTGCAGCGACTGCACTAACAGTGAGGGTCCCCATTAACCAGTGAATTCACTAAGAGCTGAAATCACTAACAGAGTTAAGTGGCGGAATCTCAGAACACAGGATCACAGAAGTGGCAGTGAGCGGCTGCAGCAGCTGTGATAAAAGCAACAGAGGTGGCAGTGAGTGGCGACAGCTGCAGCAGAGATAACAGCAGCAGAGGTGGCAGTGAGTGTCAGGGGATGGCAGAGAAAACAGCAGTAGCTGTGGCCAGTGGCAGCAGAGTACAGCGGTGAGTGGCAGAGGCAGCAGCGAGCAATGGCAGAGATAGCAGCAGCTGGGAGTGGGAGTGAATCGTCATGAACACACTTCTGAATTCTGTGCTTGGCTGACCAAGGACCACCAGTTGTGTATGGGGTGCAGCAGAGGGGGAAAGGCGTGGTGTGTGGACATTAATGGACATTAATTCTTCAGACTTTCACACCACAGAGTGGGAAATTATGGCAAAGGATACTACTCAGTGTACTGTGGGGTAGCTGCTTGCTTATGGTTACATGATTTTGAATCATGGTTGTGTTGTTTTTTTCCCTAAATTAAAGCTGGGGTCCCTTTCCCTTTTAATAGAAGTTTTCTTTTATTAAACACAGACTTGATGTTTGCGAGTGAGGAAGTATTGCCTCTTCTTAGAGATGTCAGGGCCGGAGGGGGGGGGGTTGATTTTCCCAGATTGCAGGGTGGGAAACTGAACTAGTTCTGTTTTTGTATTCGTAAGAGGAACCTCTAGATATCGAACGTGACCCTGGTTACTGCCAACACCAGCCGGCCAAAGGGTTACGCAAAGATTGTACTTAGTTTGTATCTTACATAAAGAAGTAGAGAGCAGCTATATAGATTGAAGACACACAGGGGCAAGAGCTCTGTTTCTTTTTTAATCTTGTCCTTGAAATACTGATGATCCAAAATATCCAAAAATCATCAAATAGATATATGGACAAAATGTTCAATTGTGGTTTCCTAAAAGTGGATTTAGAAGCCTACCTTTATGCACCCAAATAAGTTAGCAGGTGTAAACCAGTTTTGCTCAAGAGACTGCCAGTTCTGTGCACCTTCTGCTGGATTCCCAACTGTCCACCTGACTCTCTCACATCACAAATGCCCTGAAAGCTGTATAGGGTGGCACAGTACTTCAGATACCACAGAGAAACATTAGAGAGAAAAAGATGATGCCCTCACACAGATGCTCTTGGAACAAATCAGGTGGAGGAGGAAGAGAGACTGGACAATGAGGAAGGGAGGTAACCCACACTTATGAGACTGAGAGAATTTGGGGAGTGGTGACTTCTATGTGTGTATCAATGTGAAAGCTTTTGGGAGTGAATGAGGTTCTTGGGTCCTGTGAGTTTAACTTGGTGCTTGGAGCTGAGGTACCTGCCATGTATATATCCACCCTGCAGCAGTGTTATACAAACCATGGTGACTGGCTTACTTAACCATTTATTCATGTTATTTTGCCAGATGATGGGAGGAGATACAAATGTTCATTCTTTTGCAGTAAACCTGAACCTGTCTTCCACTTCAAAGTTAATCTGCAGCTTCAGTAGCTTTTTTTCCTATTCGCCCCCATTGAATTTTAAAAGTAGAAGAGGGTCTAGGTGGCTTGTCATGGTGCTATGAGCCAGTGTGGGATGAGGTAATTTGGTGGATATTCAGTGTGGTGCTCCCCACGCCCAACTATGTAGCATGGTGTTTATGCAAATACTGTAATGCATCTTCACAACAAAAGCCAATTTCTATATGGCATCCTTTTCCTAAAATCTGCAGATTTCTGGACCTTCAGCCTATACATATGTAAGTGCTGATCTCTTGCAGCTCTTATTGAAATCATTGAAATTAAAGGCAGCTCAGCCGCTCTACAAATAAGGCTACTTAGTTGTTTGTTACCCCAGTGTTCTAAACACTTACATACAATATTACCTTTTTCAAATGTGATTACTCTTATTTAAAATGTGTGTTGACAGGATAAGGTCCTTATAATTGGATTTGGTGTTAGATGCCTTACTTTTGAGTAAGAGAAGGGTTGGGAGATCCAAAACTAGATGTCATGCAAAAGGATTTGATTAGCTGCAGAGTTTTGGAAGAACTGCTTCAAGACAGATTGGAATTTAAAAGAAGGACTTGAAGAGCCAATCCCATACACATGGGACTAAGGCTAGAAGAATATCTGTAAGTACCCAAGTTTGAAAATTGTAGCCCTATAAAGATAAAATATAACAAATGTATAAAACTGAAAATCTGAAATACACATGAACTGTTAATACACTGACACAACAGAAAATTGTTCAAAGGCACTTCAAGTTTAGTAATATAGCTTTAGTACAACAATGTAGTTAGCTTCCATCACTGCAGATGGCTCCACAAACAGGTAATTTTTGGGGGATAATGTTGGCTTCAATTTATATTTTCTCACTCCTAGATGATAAACTATATTTTACTGTGCTATTTCATTTCCACCATGGTCTCATTTATGAATAATGACTTCTGAGACGATAGCCATACCCAGAATGGATAAGCTTTAACATTTTCATTGCCTTTGTTTCTAAATAACCATACCATATATTCCCTAGGCATTCCCTGTATAAAGAGAATACATACTGGACTAACATAATGTAGTTTCAAAACCTGAATTTTTTTTAAGGGCAATGACCATATGTTTAATCTGTTAGAGTAAATGTTGTCTAATGGGCTGCCATGGAATAAGATTCTTGCCTTGCCTCTGTACTTTCTGACTGTTACTTTCAGTGAGTACATTGACACCCTTTGTTGAACTTCCCTGTCTGAAAAAAAGAGTAACAACAATCTCACAGGGTTGTTGTGAGGATTGTTTAGTTTAGTGTTTGCATAGTGCTTCGAATATGTAAAGTTCTTTGTCCAGTCGCTATCACTAGAAAAATAAACAGTTACCCACTCACATCTGAGATAATGCAACATTTCCATATAACTGTTCTATATCCTACTCTGAATAGAAAGGAATATATTTGTTTAAATGAATTTTTTGTTACTCTTCTAATTCTCTTTAAAGTTATTCTCCATATGTCAAGTGGTGGGGAATATAATAAAATCACTTACAGTTCTGACATGCTTTAAGTCATGAGATAGAATTGAAATTTTGAAAATTATGTCTTTTAACCACCATGTAGGAGTACCTTAACATACTTGTTAAATGACCTGAGACCTGGAGGCAAAATGAATGCCTTATGAAGAAAAATTGCATTTGTTTATAAGTCTCTTGATGAAGGTGGCAGTCATCACTTCTCCTCCTTTCTCTTTTAATCCTTAACTAGAATTCCTTCATCTGCTTGACTGACTCTTGAACTTTGAGATTTAGCTTGGGCATGCAGTTTAATAAGAATTAAACCAGAGCTCATTTACAGGTGGGATCCACTGGCTAATACATTACACTACCAACTTCTTCTCCTTACATTTGTCTTAATATTACAACTAATGACATTAACATGTCTAATCACACCACATCAGTTAATGGACCATTCTTGGTAAATATGGAGTTGCCTCTTTGGAGGCAGGAAAGAATCATCTGAATGTTATATCATCTCTGGATTTGCTTACTTCCTTTGAATCAGTCACAATTTTAACTGATATCATTTCCTTCCTTGCCTCTCAGTGAGTGACTCACCAATAACCTATATCTGTCACTTTTTGTTACATTCTGTCATTTGTATCGATATCATAAGCAAATAACATTATGTCACATCATAATAATCCCCTGGTACAGATTAGTATAATGAAAGGCAGTACACTGCATTTTAAAGCTCACACTGCTTTTTGCAGATTGTGCATGCTGTGAGATTTCTGAAGAAAATAACAATTATATAACAAAATTTTTAGGCCCTATTCTCCATTGTATTATACTTCAATTTATGTCTGTGTGACTACATCAATTTCAGGGGAGCTAAACCAGAATGTGGAACAGACTGGAGATCAGGCTTTCAGTATCTGATGTGAAATCCTACCCCCAATGAAGTCAATTGGAGTTTGGCCATTGATTTTAGTGGAGCAAAGATTTCATCCTTGGATTTCAGTGAGAGCTGGATTAGACCCTAAAGTCTGGTCTTTTAGGTTCCAATACCATTCCTCTTTCCTACTAGTGCAGCAGTATTATTACTATGATAGACAAAAATAAAAATCAAATCATGCTGAAACATCAAACAAAACAGCCTCATTTCACAATGGTACTCACTTTAATATTCATCTGGCAAAGCTTCTAGTTTTTGACAAGTATTTTGAGATACACTGATAACATAAGTTACTAACTGTATTGCTTTGACATACTTCTGTTACTATAGAGCAGGGATCGGCAACCCTTGGCATGCGGCCCCTCGGCCTGTGCCGCTTCCTGCAGCCCCCATTGGCCTGGCATGGTGAACCACAGCCAGTGGGAGCTGCAATCAGCCACAACTGCGGACAATTAAATGGCAAATAAACAAACCAGCCCGGCCTGCCACAGGGCTTACCCTGGCGGGCCACGGGCCAAAGATTGCTGATCCCTGCTATAGAGGAATAGTTGTGTTTTGTGGTGAGCCCAGAGATACCACCTGAACGCCAAAAGTGCCAGCTTCTAAATTGATTGTTTATTTTGTGTGATGTTAGTTACATAGTCACTAAATGGGTAGTTGTGGTGATGGTGAACGAGCAAATATGGCCTTCCTAGTGAGTTACATTGCACAAAACTCTTGGCATTATCCAGTGGGGTTGCAAGGAAAGGGACAGAGAGAAGTGGGCATAAAAAACACTCAGCTCTAACAATTTACATTTGTACTACAGTTAAAAGGCAAACTTTAACACACACATATATATATACGAGGGGAGAGAGGCAAGACTGAAAGTCACAGAAAACCTCTGAGGCAATCCTTAACCACAGGACCACCTGAGGCAAAGCTGGTACTCTGCCACAATATCTATCTATCTATTGATTTATAGACAGATAGATTAGATTAGATAATCACCCTGTCATCTGCCAGCTGATTCTCGATTGAGCCTCCAGTGAAATCTTTATCGCCTAAGAGAACTTCAAACTCAGATTTCAGCACAGGACTTCACTTCACTACCATACCACCACGTTCTTGTGAGCCAGTTAAACAAAGAATGTCTCCCAGAACCTTCTAGGCTTCCCAGACCCCAGGAGTATGAGCATGTTTGGGGACCCTTCCTGTTTTCCCCTCCCCACTGGGCTTACTGGAACCAATGGTCAGTTCAGAAAACATTTTTACACAGATGCTGTCCAAAAAGAAACTGACATCCAACGGTACCGTTGTCACCCTGTTATCAATAAATCAACCTCCAGGGCCACATTCTTTCTTGGTATCAGCCAAAAAACAGAATGAACAAGAATCATAGACCAAAGTGATCTTGCTTCCTTCAGCCACGTTTTCCTCCTCTCTGGATGAGGTGGTAATGCCACAATTGTTATCCTACGCCAATAGTTCAAGGCCTTCCAAGACCTCATGAGCACCTGGCAGATTCCTGACAAATCCCACTGGAAGAAGTTCAAAAGTCCCAAAACTGTTTTGCAGATATTTTGAATATCAACCCCAACAGAAAATTGCTTCAGAATATCACATTAACTAGGGTCTTCTCCTAAAAGTGTGCTACCCAAAAGTAAATACCTTCAGAGAGGAGACCAGCTTTCACATTGTGGAAGTCAGAAGAAACTTTGCCTTTTATGTCGATAGGATGAAGACCTTTCAGATCTCTCTTAGGTTATTTATATCATTTGCAGAAAAGATGAAGGACAACCTATTTCTACACAGAGACTGTCTAAATGAGTTTCGGGCCGCATCTTAATCTGCTATGAATCTGCAGATATGTATTCCACCAGATCCCAGTCCATATCTATAGCTCAGTTGAAAGATGTTCCCATAGAGAAAATCTATAGATCCACTACTTGGTCATCCAACCATCCAACCATCTTACCTGCATCCAGGAATGATACCACCTTTGGTGATACAGTCCTCCAAAGTGTCCTGTACCTGACTCCTTAGTACGCACCTCCTCATTAAGTTACTGTTTGTCTCCCATGTTTGTGTCCCATATCCATAGGGACATATAAGCAAAGAAAAAGGAGAGGTCACTCAACTTACAGTAACTTGAGTTCTTCAAGATGTTTGGTTCCTATGGGGACACTACCTCCTGCTATCCTTCCCCTGTGCTATGGAGTTTTTAGCTTTGTGGAGAATGAACTGAGTGGCAGCTGGCCTTCTTATAAGTCCTTGTCAGTAGGCACAAGGAGCTGTTCTGTGCAGGCGTGGGTCTGTGGAAATGACTCTGCATTCTTCATTTGAGAGCACCTGGGAACACACACATCTTATGGTGGGGAACCTAGTGGGACAAACCATTTGAACTCAAGTTGCTATAAGACAAGTATCCTCTCTTTCCACATTGAATTTTTGTTCAAAACTGACTTGATATGTTGAGGCCTTGTGTCCTTTACTTTATTTTATTTCATTTTATTTTATTTTACTTTATATTTTTAATGGTAATACCTTCCTTAAGAAGTCTTTTTAAATGTTCCAGAAAATTCAACCTTAATTCTTAAATTAGCCATTCTACCTAACTCTAACCTACTCCCTGTTCCTGATTAAAGGGGCATGACACTTTGGAATGTGTTACCATTTTTAGAACTAAATGCGTGACAACTCAGCTACCATAAATTAACCAAGGTAGAAGAGTAGTGTTCCAAATTATCTGGGAGCCACAGACACCAGACTGAAATATTCCTTCAGTTCCCTTTAGGTTGTTAAAAATTGCCAAATTTTTTTAAATCATAAACCATCACGTTTCAAAGTAAACTTATTAAATTATTCTTAATTGTAGTAATTTGAAGCTAGCTGTGCTGAAGCTCAAGACAAACATTTGAGATAATGTTCTCTCATTTATTAATAGAACGGCAGTTTTGGATGTTACTTTTAACTATGAAGAATTAGCATCTCAGAAAATATGTGTGTTGTATCATAGAACTGTGTAGCTGTGAGCACTTAAAGAACAATTCTAATCTCATCATCAATCCAGAGAATCACACCATACAGCAAGAAAGCGGTGTAAAAACTTGAAGTTGTGCTGTAGTCCGCACTGTCTCTGGACACACAGATTGGCGAATATGGAGAGGAAGACTCTTTCACACTCAGTTGGTCAGGTGATTGCAGCCTGTCCTGTCGGACAAGGGCCTGCTCACTGATATCCATGCTTTTGTCACCCCATAGCCTGGAATATCACAACTCACCTTATAAGTAAAACTGGCCGATGCAAATATAGTACACCAATGCGATTCAAACTTCCCTTTCACTTCTGTTTGGAATTCATCAGTCCCGACAACTGATCACCTAACAGTGAGCCCTGGCCAAGTATGTAGACTTTATAATATGCCCTGATGATCAGTAATTCAGCATCTGACGGAATGTGGTGGTGGGGAACTAAAAAAATGATTCAGACTTTAGTGAATGGCACTCCACTCAGCTCCCATTTTAACAAATAAGTGAGTTAGTGAATCTCCTTTCTCTTTTGTTCCAAATTTCCTTCTCAGATATGTGTGTCCAGCTTTCATTTTCTTTGATGTGAGTTGTACATGCTTATCAGAGGGGAAAATCTATCCCTTTGTGTTTGTTGTACTGTCTGCTGCTGACAACCTGAAATATCAACATTTCCATTTCCATGCTGAATGGAATCACATAATCGTTTGGCTTAAAAGGGTGCTCTAGTGCCATCTAGTTTGTGCTACAGCATCATGGCAAGAATAGATTAATTTAACTTTTCCTCAACTGATGCTTGATAAAAGGAGGGCTTGGTTTAATAGTGAAGATCTGCACTGACAGTGATTCCATCCACGACCTCTCTTGATGCATTTTGTTGTTTCAAGACTCCTCTTAAACATTTTTCTATGGTTTAACTTAATTTTTCACAGAAGCAATGTAAGCCCAGATCAAGTTCTGTTTTTTTCTCTAGAATAATTAGTAATATTGATTAGATAGTCTAGATCCACTGCTTGCTGATCAATGAGGATAACTCATCCGTGTCCCCTTTAAAATATATATTTATGCATTTGCACACAGTTAGACTGTTTTGTGGCCAGAGCTATATTAGCAGTGTAAGTAGAAGGAGGAGAAGCACTGTTCCAGAGGGGACAGCCAAAAGCATTATGCCTGTAGATGGGTAGAAAAACATGCTTTCTCTATCTTTTCTCCTCTATAGTATAAGCATGTAGAGACAAAATCAGAAAGGCTAAAACACAAAATTATCAGGGATATAAAAAGCAATAAAAACATGTTATTTAAATACACTGGAAGCAAGAGAAAGAAAGAAAGTGTAAATCCACTTCTTAGCAAGGAAGAAGAGCTAATAACTGATGACATCAAGATGGCTGAAGTGTGTAATGCCTGTTTTGATTCAGTCTTCACTAAAAAGTTTAATGGTGACCAGATATTCAATATAATTAATATTAACAACAAGGAGGGAGGAATGGAGGCCAGTATAGAGAAGAACAGGTTAAAGAATATTTGGATAAGTTTGATATACTCAAATCATCAGGGCCTGATTAAATTCATCCTAGGATACCTAAGGAATTTACTGAAGCAATCTCAGAGCCCATAGCAATTATCTTTGAAGGACAGTTGAGGTCCCAGAGGACTGGAGAATGGCAAACATAATATCTATCTTTAAAAAAGGGAAATAAAGAAGACCTGGGGAATTAAAGGACAATCAACTTAATTTCAATACGTTGAAAGATACTGGAACAAATTATTAAACAATCAGTTTGTAAGCACGTAGAGAATAATAGAGTTATAAGAGCTAGTCAGCATGGATTTGTCAAAAATAAATTAAGCCAAACCAATTTAATTTTCTTCTTTACTAGGGTTACTGGTCTAGTGAATGGTGGGTAGTGGCGAGAGCAGTAGATGTGATATAGCTTGATTTTGGTAAGGCTTTATCAGGTTTACTGATTTCAGTAAACTTCTGCATGTAGAGTTGGAGCATGATAATCCTAAAGAACCGTGAACATCCAGGTTTGAAACCTCTGGATTATGACAATGGAAGGTTATTCTTCTACTTTACTTGGCACTGGTGAGGCCTTAGCAGAAGTATGTGCCACAATTAACTAAAAATGTGCCTAAATTGGAGAGAGTCTAGAGAAGAGCAACAAAAATAATAAAATGTTAACTTGTGAGGAAAGATTGAAAAAACTGGACATTTTTTAGTCTTGCAAAAAGACCTGAAGAGGGGACTTGATAACACTCTTCAAATATTATAAAGTTATAAATACAACAGTGATCAAATGTTCTCCATATTCATTGATGGTAGGACAAGAAGTAATGGGCTTCATCTGCAGTAAGGGAGATTAGTTTAGAAATTAGGAAAAACGTTCTAACTTTAAGTAAAGTTGAGCACTGGAAAAGGCTTCGAAGGCAGTTGTGGAATGCCTGTCATTGCAGGCATTTAAGAAGAGGTTAAACAGGAATGCTCAAGGTTTAATTGATCCAGCCTCACTACAAGGGGCTAAGCTTATTGATGTCTCAACATCTCTTCCCTCCCTACAATTCTATAACCCCTCAGGTTTCAAGGTAGAAGCCAGTTTTGGAAGGCTATGGGGAAATTTCTCTGAGACAGATCATCCCAAGTGATACTTAACAGGACACTGAACCAGATGGACCATTGGTGGGATCCATTATAGCAATTCCTGTGTTTCCCACTTTCCCAAAGAAGTGTTGTTGTTGTTTTTTTATTATTTTTATTTTTTTACAGTTGAACAGATTTCCATCAGAAAATGCTGAGTTTATGAAATCAAAATGTTCTGTGGGAATGTGTCAAATCCACTAAAAGCTTAGAAAAAATCTCAGTGGGTGGACTGGCTGGCAAAGAAGCAAGGTTTCCCGGGCTGTCCAGCTCCTACTCTCCACAGCTCCCTGAATGGCAAGCTTCTTGAGCTGCCGCCTGGAAGGCTGCCCAGGTTTTTTATTATATTATAAAAATGTTATGTTACCAAACCAATTACTAAATCAAGTATCTATTATCAATTGGAATAACAGTTAAAAATTACAAGTTATAATACCATTTGAGCAAACCAAGTACCAAACTAATTAAAATACCAATTACCAAATTGCCAATTAGATTCTAGAATATCATGTACCCATCCAAATGCCAAATACCAGTCAGAATACCAATTTCAAAACCAATTACTAATTTATATCATAAAAATGTAAAATATAAACTTATAACAGTCAAACATTTTGCATTATAAACATAAAAGTTGAGTTAATAAAGTCAAAACAAAACATTTCAACTTATCGAGACAAAAAAAAGTTTTGATTTTTTTGAAATTAGACCTTGGAATTTCACTGCATGGAAAATTTCAAAATATTTGTTCTGATCTGAATGAGAACAAATGAAAAATTTTGAACAGTTAATCTGGGTTCTAACCAGCTCTATGTTCCCATCTGTAAAATAAGGAAAATATTTTTATTTACTTCAGAATGGTATTGTTATAATTCAATAGTTAATATTTATAAAGCTCTTTGAGCTCCTCAAATGATAGACACTACAGAATTCCACATGAGCATTGTATTAGATAATGATTTGGTTGGAAATACTCTTAAAGGCGAAAGGTAGTTTAATCAAGTGCAACTCCATGGACTCCACTGATTTTAAAATAGTTTCACTGGATCTGCCACTCATCCCAAGTAAACTCTAGAACATCAACAGTCAAATTAATTTAATTATTTATTTTAACTGATAAAAGTTGCCCATTGTTCAAACTTTATACAAACTACAAATAACAATTAGAATCAATGACCAAACCAAACACTTTTCTAAACCCCCATTTTAAATCTTTCCTCCCACCTTCATCATCACACCTGTATTCTCCTGATGACTGTTGCACCAGCCAAAGTGACCATGGTTGATGATGTTGTACCAGGCATAGTGTTGTGAAGTTCCCAGATCTGACTCAATCGACTAAATCCAGTAATCACTGGGGAAGCCACGTAGTCTTTACCAGTTAGGGTCAGGGCATGCATCCCTTTGAGGGTCTAGGGAGTGATTGAGAGCACAGTGTGCTGGGGTGTTTGAGTCCATCCAGGTAACATGACCAAAGATCATGCAACACTGCTTTTCAAAATAATGAATGATTGAAGGAAGGCTAGATCTTTGTGAGATTGTGACATTTTTCCCACCTCTGCTAACCCATTAATCATCAAAGCCTGGGAGAAAAGATTGGACTCATATATTAACAAATTCAAGCTCTGGTGAACTGATGGTGAAATTAGATTCCACTTTCCTGGACCCTTCACTGAAAATATCTCCAGTCCCATCTAGTTAAAGCAGGGGAATGCTTTCATAGACACCTCAGAAGGTCTTACTCTGTGAGAATCTTTTGGTAACATGGTCTCTTTGGAACAAAACCCAAGTTGAGCTGGCTTTGTAGGTTAAAATGAACGTCTTATTCTAGACCTAAAAATAAATTAGAAAGCAGTGTAGATTGCAGAATATATGCTATCGTTCACTCATAGCCTTTAAAATCAAAATATTCCTGTACTAGTCTCAATAAAAAAAATCTAAGATATATGATTCTGGCAAAACCCTTCACTGAATCCAGTTGAAAAGGGTGTAATATCCAGCTGAAGATTTTTCACCATTCATATCTTATGTTACTTAATCTTGAGTGAACTGCAGATAGCATCATCAGACAGAGAAATTCCACTCTTCAGATTATGTTTATTTGTCACTTTCTCCATTGTCTCCAATGTGACTCTGAGGTCATTGACCTGTTACTCTCAAGAGAGCTCAGCAAAGTCTGCAGCATCATTACATTTTTTTTCCAGAAGCTCCATACATTTTAAATCTAAACCAAACACAGGTTCACCAAGGGGGCACCTGTGTAACTACAAGGATGGACACCATGCTATTCCATGTTGGTAAAACTTTGATAAACTCAAATTCCTAAATTACCAGGTATTATTTATTTAAAAAGTCTGCCTTATTGGTTCTGGTCTATTTCAGAGCAGTTATTATGGAGCATTCTTTCTGCTATCACAGTTTAGCATTAAGATGGCCAGAGCAGAAGAAAAATACTGATTAAACAATGGATCATTTTAACTTCTGCCTTTCTGTAGGCTAAAACACAAAGACTTGAAGAACAGCACAAGATTGATATGAATGAAGCAAAGGGAAATGATTTTGATAAATCTCCTTTGTAATGTGAATGGTGATTGTCTGTCACATGTAGTCAACCAAGAAGCACTTTTAAAAAGACAAAATAAATGACTGCAGTGTGGCTAATACAATAATTCTATGTTCCCCTAAGAATCATGCAGACTCTAGCAGGAAGAAGACAACAATCATGAGCTCCACAGAAAGATGAGGGCATTGCTCACTTGGGGAGGCACATACAGCCCCTACTTCCTCTACTTCCCTCCTGGACCATTGTCCATCTTCGCTGTTCCCCACAGGCACCCACCCTCAGGCAGGCAGAAAGGTGGCACTTTTGAGGCCCTCTCACTTTCACAGCCTTGGGGCCTACCCACCATCAAGATATTTGTTCTTTTCCACTTGGTGAACTAGTCTGTTTCTGTCGCCATTGCTACTGTGGCCTGTTGCTGATTCACTGGTTGGTTTGCTGCCCCTCTGGTACCTGACTGTCTTATTTACTGGCTGCTCCAATAGCTCCTAAGTGATTTCTTCTGCTTTTAAATTTCATTCCTGACATGCTGAATTGCCCAACTGAGCTTTTCTGTTTAGTCTAATGAGTTCCTTCAAGGTATAATGCAGCTTCCACGGTTATGACTGAACTTGTAATATTTTGAATTTTATAAAGATACTGACAGTGTCCACAGTGAGCTCCACACACACAATAATAGCTCTATCTTCACAACAGCCCTGAGAGGCAGGGAATTATTCCCTGTTTTATAGACAGAGAACTGAGGCACGGAGAGAGTAAGGGCTGCTTGAGTGCGGTATTTACCCACAGCCCTGTAACACGAGATGCGCTGTGTCTGAGGTAGTATTGGGAAACATTCTGTCTTAAAAGTACAATGCCTTCCACACTCTGTGTTTGTGCTGGGAGGGAGAAATCCATGATAACCCTTTTGCAGGGAAGGAAAGGGGGCAACATACTTCCCCAGTTCAGAAGCCAACTCTGTTAGCCATGTGTGTGCGAGAACCATGGCTTTACCCACTCCCTGCCTTCTTATCAGCAAATTTATTCCTTAAGGAAACAACTTCATTATAGCCCCTTCACTTCTGTGTCTGCAAAAGCTGAAACTTTGCTTTCTTACATAAGCTAAACAGAAAGGGCGGAGCCATCCCTTTTACTGCCACTAAGCAGCCACATACAGGGCACCACAGTCTAGCCCGAAATAATTTGCCCATGGTCAGACAGAAAATCTGTAGCAGAGCTAAAAACTGAAGTGTTGTACTTTGTGTCCTGATCTCTAACCATCCTTCCTCTCCGGCCTTTAGGTATTTTTATTTATTTGTATTGAACAAAGTCCTTTAGTAAAACATTAACAACAATTCTCATTCCATTAATTTGTTTTGACTAATGCCCATAAACCTAGCCCCAGACTAAAACATCTACAGAAGCTGAGTCAGGCTTTCCATGGAAAGACACACCAAACATCTCCAGTCCCTACTCCAGGAAAACAATGCCTGGCCACTCTTTATGTAGTGATTGCTTCACCTGTCTTTTAGGCCTGCCAGTTATTTGCAAATTGATTTATTGCACCACATACTGACTTGACTTTCTGCTATAATTATGGGATAGTAACGGGCTGCTAATCATCCTAGTTACTTCTACTGTCTATGTTGTTTGTTTATATAACCTTATCTATATTATCTGTGTCGAACTGCATGTTCAGCTGCTGTATTGCTTTTTTGTAACTTTGAACTATAATAAAGTTGATGAAAGATATCCTTTCTCGGTATTAAAAGCTAGCAGTATAATAGTAAATTGAACTGATTTTTTAAAAGGGATTTCATGTTGGTCTTGACTTGATCAGGATATCTACAACAGCTTTTTATTTCTTATTTTTGACTCTCAGTACCTTGCAGGTGAGTTTGAAGTATATTAGTTGTCCTGAACGTTTGCATTGGACACTCCAAGAGCATGTGTTTAAGTCCCAAGTCAGTGGGACATATGCACGTGCTTAAATTCTTTTCTGAATAGGGATGCTTCCATGAAACAAGGCCAATATGACAAGGGACTATAATACAAAATGTGTCTGATGTTTTATAGGTCTATTTATTTACACAGATATATGGATGTTGGCAAAGGTTTCTCTGAATTAGCAGTGGTTGCAGAACTGAAAGAGGAATGTGATTTTATTGGAAATTCTTAAAACGGCTACCTAAAGTATGCCCAAACCAAATTTGAAATACACTGCTTCTCTTAAGCATAACAGTGGACCAGTTTAAATAGATAGCTGTACTGATGAGGACCACAAAAAAAGGTCTAAACATTAATTTATTGATTAAATAAATAGAGGGAGATTAAATTGCAAATGAGTGGCTGTAGAGAGGTGTTTATAGGCACATATCTATGTATGCGTTTTTAAGGAATAGAATGCTGCCAGTTCTGGTTGGTGATATGTAAATTATTTGCAAAGTTCTTAACTGAGTTACCAAATGGTAACTGGAGCAGCAGTCTTTCTATTGACAAGAAATGTTTGGGATCAGAAATATCGTAATCTAGGCCCCTGTGAAGCGGAGCCTTTAAGCACATATTTCACATTAGTACATCAGCAGTCCCATTTACTTCCAAGGAGTTCTTCTTGTGCTTAACATAAAGCATGTGCTTAAATGCTTTGCCAGTTCATAGTAGTTATAATCATAGGGCTGTAAATAATCTGCTAGAATCAGAGAGGCATCTAGGTGTATGGTTACACTTACAAGATTATAGCGCTATTGGTTATAGCGGTCCCCTTAAACAGTAATATGAATAGCGCTATTGTATGTCCACACTAAGATGCTCCAGCGTTATAGCATGGCCACATTTGCGGCACTTAATACGGCATTAAGAGCAGCGCAT
The DNA here is from genome assembly GCA_007922305.1 of Dermatemys mawii. NCBI lineage: Eukaryota > Metazoa > Chordata > Testudines > Dermatemydidae > Dermatemys > Dermatemys mawii. The sequence continues at coordinate 9,746,033 of ML677334.1, read as the reverse complement.
TAGGGCATGTATCCCACAGTACACCTCTTCCTGATCTGGCGCAATGCCTTGTGGTGGGGGGGGCGTCACTTGCGGGGCAGTCTGTATCCTGTTTCAACTACCCATGATGCTTTTTGGCATATCCCAGCAATCCCTGTGTTTCCTTCCACCTCCAGCGCCATCTTTCAAGGGTTTCAGCAAAGCGCGCTCCATCTTCCATTGTTGTGTGCTGCAATGAATCCAGAACTGCTGAGGAACATGCTGACGACTGTCGCCAGCACATCTCTGTGTGCAGTGGAGTTAATCCTTGACATGCAGGATGACAGTGATGAGTCTGAAGACGAGATCGAAGCGGTGAATGCGTTTGACACGAAGCTTCTTGTCTCATTAACGGACATGCTCACGGCCGTTGAACGCCGCTTCTGGGCACGGGAAATGAGCACTGAGTGGTGGGATCGCATCGTCATGCAAGACTGGGACGACAAGCAGTGGCTGCAAAACTTTCGAATGAGAAAAGCCACTTTCATGGGACTGTGTGCTCAACTCGCCCCCGCCCTGCGGCGCAAGGACACCAGACTGAGAGCTGCCCTCCCGGTGGAGAAGCGGGTGGCTATTGCGATCTGGAATCTGGCTACACCAGACAGCTACCGATCGGTGGCCAACCAGTTTGGGGTTGGAAAGTCGACCGCTGGAGTTGTGCTGATGCAAGTGTGCAGGGTCATTAATCGCATCCTGCTACGAAAAATCGTGACTCTGGATAACGTGCATGACATCGTGGCTGGCTTTGAAGAAATGGGTTTCCCTAACTGTGGAGGGGCGATAGATGGGACCCATATACCTATTCTGGAGCCCGCCCACCTAGCTGACGAGTATGTTAACCAAAAGGGGTACTTCTTCATGGTTCTCCAGGCGCTTGTGGATCACCGTGAGCGTTTTACTGACATTAACGCTGGCTGGTCTGGAAAGGTGCATGACACACGCATCTTCTGCAACACTGGCCTGTTCATGAAGCTGCAAGCCGGGATTTTCTTCCCAGACCAGAGGATCCCCGTGGGGGAAGTGGAAATGCCCATAGTGATTCTTGGTGACCCTGCTTACCCTTTAATGCCCTGGCTCATGAAACCCTACACAGGGAGCCTGGACAGCAGTCAGGAAAGGTTCAACTATAGGCTTAGCTGGTGTCGAATGACTGTGGAGTGTGCTTTTGGGTGTCTCAAGGCGTGCTGGCGCTGTCTTTATGGGAGGCTAGACTTGGCCGAGGGTAGTATCTCCGCGGTTATTTCCGCATGCTGTGCCCTACATAATCATTGTGAGCGGAAGGGCAAAGGCTTCACTCAGGCATGGTCCTCGGAGGTTCAACGCCTGGAGGCCACATACGCCCAGCCAGAGAGCAGGGCTCTTGGAGGGGACCAGCACGAGGCTGTTAGGATCAGAGAAGCCTTGAGGGAGCATTTTGAGGCTGAAAGCCAGTTCTAAAGTGAGGTGCAGATGGAGGGAGGGAGGGAGCATTCTTTTAATAGGAACAGGCATTTGCTTTTCTGTAGCCTGTAATGATGTATGTACACTTAATAAAGAAACCCATTTATTAAGAAGACAATTCATTTATTGAACAGGTACTTCGGTTGCTGAAAGAAAATATTGTGATGCATGTGAGGGGGAAGCTGGGGGAGGTGCAATGGGGGTGGCATGGGGTCAGTCAGAGATCGGAATATGTCCGGGTCTCTGAGTCTCCAGTGCCCTCACAGTGGCCATGTCCCCTGAACCCCATTTGCGGAGGGCAGTAAGGCATGTTATTAGGAGTTGACTGCAGTGGATAATGGTCCGGGGTTTGGGGGTTGTTCGGTGAAGACAGACGGGTTGGAGGCAGCTGTGGATGGTGATAACCATTTGGCTGATGATAGTGGCCTGGAGGGTACTGAGGCACAGAAGGGGAAGGGATTTGGGGCAAATGATAATTGGGGTGGTGGGTGCGGTGCTTCTCCTCCTGAAGGGTGACAATCCGCTGCATAGTCTGCAATTGAAGCTGCAGTAATGAGAGCAGCTTATCGGTTCTTTTCCGGCGGTGAATCGCATTCTCCTTCCGCGCCTTCTCCCTCAACTTGCTCTCATTCTCCCTCCACCTCTGTGCAACTCGATTCTCCGTTACAGCCTGTTGCATTACTTGCTGTACAAGATCCTCTTTGCTCCTTTGTGGCCGCTTCCTCAGTCACCTCAGCCTCTCAGCTGTTGATAAGAGCGATGGTGCAGGGCTGAAGGACGACCCCTCTAAAATAAAAAGATACATTTAACAGTGGTTCCCTTGTAAAGAGCAGACATGCCTATGATTCCCCCGCATTCCCCGTTTGCCTGTCCCGCAGAGAGCACAGATACAGCAACGGAGCCCCTGCCATGGTGAGTGCACTCTAGAGGGAAGGGAAATGATTTTTTCCCTGCCCCAGAAAAGCTGTGCCGGGGGAGGCGGTGAAGAGTGCCAGTACGTTGCAGGAGCCCCAGTCTGAGCAGCAGGCAGGGGGAAGGATTTCTTCCCTGCCCTGAAAAGCTGTGGCGGAGGGGGGGGGTGGAGTGCCGGGAAGTGGCAGGAGCCCTACTGTGAACACTGTCCCAACATTCTCCGTAGGTGTTTGTCCTGGAAGATAACTCGTTGCTTCAAGTCACTGAGGAACAAAGGAAAGGGATTTTAATGAGATGCGGCTTCCACCCAGGGCCATATGCAGCTTGCCTATGTGCAGCAATGCTCCCCCCACCCATTGTAGCACAGTGGCAAGGACTAGTGACCGTGACCGGGACGGGGACCACGCTGGCTCTCCCGGGAAACCTGCGCAGGTGCATTGCAAGCGCTCTTATTAAGACCTTTGAAGAGATTATTGATGATGACTACCGCGAGGTGATAGACTACATCAATGCTCTATTCCAAATGTAGGCAAGCATGCAAGCATCCCTTTCCACCCCAAGCTGCAAGCCTTCCCCATAGAAAAGCAGCTTTACCTCCGCAATCCGCTGCTGA
>ML677334.1:9650339-9743040 GCA_007922305.1 Dermatemys mawii | reverse complement strand
CAGCTTTACCTCCGCAATCCGCTGCTGAGCTGGCCCCTGCAACCGCCAGACGCTGTGGCTGGCTGCCCTCCTGGGTTGAGAAGAGCTCCTGGCTGCATGCGTCCAGGGACTCCTCCGTGCCCTGGGTCGCTGCCGCCTCATCCTCATCCTCCTCCTCTTCTTCATCCTCCTGGTCTTCGTCCTCCTCCTCACCCCCCCCCCTTCACTGTTGGGCTGGGAAGTGTCCGTGGTGGTCGATGGAGTGACCGTGGGATCACCACCAAGTATTGCGTGCAGCTCCTTATAAAATCTGTAAGTCACCGGGGCTGCCCCGGAGCGGCCATTTGCCTCGCGGGCTTTGCGATACGCATTCCTATGCTCCATTACCTTAACACGGCACTGCAGTGTCCCGCTCATGGCCTCTTTCTGCCAAGGCCCGTGATATCTGCCCATAAGTATCAAAATTCCTGCGGCTAGACCGCAGCTGAGACTGAACAGCCTCTTCCCCCCAACAGCTGATGAGGTCCAGCAGCTCGCTATTGCTCCATGCTGGGGATCGCCTATTGCGAGGAGGCATGGCACGTGGAGTCATGATGATCAATCAGAATGATCACCTGCAACGATTCCCTGAGACCACGCCACGCAATCAATCAGATCAATGAGAATGATCACCTGCAAGGATTCCCTGAGAGCACGCCACGCTTGGCTGGAGCAAACAGGAAGGGGATTTTCAAATTTCCCTGGAACTTTAAAGGGCGGGTCTGACGTGTGGTCACCTGAGGACAGGACAAAAGAGTTTGCAAGTGATGACCAGAGTGGCTCGAACGGGAATTATGGGACAGGCTGGAGGCCAATTAATGCACAGTGGGTGTCCACATTCTTTCTGTAGCGCTACAGCAGCTGCGCTACAGCCTTTATTCCCCATGCGGAGGTGGATTAACAATAGCGCTATAACTCAGCGGTTATAGCGCTCTACGTGCCTTGCCAGTGTGGACGGGGAGGAGGTTATAGCACTCGTGGGGGCTTTATAGCACTATAAAGTGCCAGTGTAACCAAGCCCTAGGCTAATCTGCTGGATTGCACCTATGTTAATGATTTAGTCTGGGGACAGGAGGGCAGTCTGAGAGCTAATAAAGAGAAAGGAGCTAATTTCATCCCATTTCTGTGCCTAAAATAAGGTAAGCATTTTGTAAAGGGTAAGCAAGTAAGCCTTGAATGATTCTTCAGTAGGCAAGTGTGATGCTGATAGAGCAGCAGTAACACCCTTATGAACATCTCACTTACTCCCATGTTTGTTTTTTTTCTTTTCTTGTAAGGCCTTTATATAAATAGGGTCTGACTCTAACCACTGACCTCTGAGAGACCCAAGTAAACACATTCCTTTACAAAGACACTGTCTTCAGCATATTTTCTCTTGTGTGCTGCCTGGATCCCTGGTGCTTCATGCCTAATCAGCAGCCTGTCATTTTGTATTTCACAAAAGTCCTTTCTGAAAACCCTGATAAACGGTGTCATACGTATTGCTATTATCAGCCTTGCTTGGGCTATAACCTCAATGTCATTAGGCAGTAGCTTTAGCTTTCTGAATTTCTCTTGTCTCATTTTGTCTTACTGAAATGGTTGCATTTTAATGTAAGGATATTGGTTCTAATGCAATAAAAAACAACTTGAACCTTCCCTGAATCTTATATCTTCTAGCTATGAAGAACAAAACGTATACCTTCATACTGGCTGCTGCTTTTTTTCACATCAGGAAAAACAAAGAAAGAACACATTTAAAGAGCCAAATCTTTTAAAAAAATTGTTGGGGGTAGGAAATAAGATGTATAATCATTCTCTCTCTCTCTTTATATGATCTCAGAAGAACAGAGTACAATTGCCTTGATGGATGTGTTAATTGTTTTAATACATGTCATATTAAAAGTTTGATAATATCTTAAGTAATTCTAAAATTAGGCATCTAGGTTAACTGGATCTGTGGTCATTTCCGAGCTGGTTAAGCTTATGGCTGTCTCTGTAAATGGAAGAATTTTATTTTTATGGTCACTGCTAAAGTTCACATAAACTGCAATAAAATCATGGAGGAATAGGCTGCTAGAATGTTTATGTTAACACTGAAACATTCTATTTTACAACAGTGATGAAAAGGGCATACTGGGTAAATTTTGTTTTTGTTTTTTTCCCCCTTATTTAGAAATCAGCTTAAAAAAAACCTATTTATTTCTTCTGTAGAAATTGCTTGGACTACCAAGTTCTTTCAGTTTGGATCTTTGAGTTAGATTTCAAATTTTCACATCAAAAGAACTTGCAGTACCTGTTGGCCTTGGAAAAAACAAAATTGGTGTTTCAAAGATATTACAGTGAATTCTTATGATGCTCAGAATAATTCTTGCGTGCTATTTAATTGTCATTTACAACATGCAGAGTGTTACCAGATTTGCCCATTACTTTGAGGTATGCTTATTTATTAGGGTTACTTATGGATGGGGGAGAGTTCTGTAATTCCATCACTGTACTGCTTGTGTCACTTGTGTTCTCATACAGAGCTCTACTTCTCCTTTTTGCAAGTCCTCTCCCAATAGAGCTATCCTGCAGGACCTAGGTTCCCCAGGGCTAGGTTTTTCCTGCCCAAAATCAGACGAACACATGCACATTAACAGAGCACGCCTGAGAGGACCGGGTCAATCAGCACTCCCAAGCTGACCCCTTATATGTCCCTATGCTCAGCAGGCTGGAGTCAAACAGCACTTCCAAGCTTCCATCCTCCTATGCCACAGGTTCAGCACATCCCTATCCTCACTTTCAAGTTACAATTGTTTTGGTGGTAATCCACTTGATGAACAAACCCTACAAGAGTTGTGGGTGCTGAAGGGATCTTTAGGTTAGGTAAGAGGAGCATTGCTGCAGAGCAAATAGGGAAGCCAAAAACACAAAAGAGAGAGGAGGGAGGGAACTATCCATCTTAACCATAAAAGTTATTTATTGCCAAGTAATAACCATACTAGAAGAGCTAAACAAACAAAACAGTTTCAATATTAAATCTAGCTAAATGTGACTACAAAAGTTAGGTTTAGAAAACTATGCCTGACCACACAAGTCAGGGTTAGAAAGCTATACCTAGAGTGTGGGGGTGGGGGAACGGAAGAAAGAAAATTGGGTTCTCATCACTCCATGAAGCTTGAGAGACCCAGAGAGAGATGAGTCCAGGCTCACCTCATTACAATTATCAAAGAGTGAAAAAAAATATGTAGGGAGAAAAGCAGGAAGTGGAAGTTTGGTTGGGTTTTGATTTTGTTATATGTGTGGTATAAAAATTAAATCTTTTCATTATAAAGAGAGTTGTATTTATTATCACTGCACCAGATTTGGGAAATTCAATTTCTAAGAAGTCGCATTATATTAAAGTCAGTACAAAATGTAGGGATATTGTATTTCAATGTGCTTGACAGTAAACTTTAAAAACTCTCGAAAGGTAAATATTTTTAATATAAACCTCTTGTTAAAGTATATTATTCCAGAGCAGTAGTTCTAAACAGCTTTTTCCTAGGACCCGAATTTCAGCCACTTTATTTTTAATATTGTGACCCACCTCCTCACATCTCAGAAACATTTGTACTATTGACCATGGATCTTCAAAGCATTTCCAAAAGTAAAGGAACTCATTTTCCCATTTCCTTCTTATTGTCAAGTTAGAGACTAATCCAAAGAACACTGTAGTTAATCGATTCTTCCAATTAATTAGGCCTTTTCTGAAAAAAGAGAAACATTGCTCTTTTCTCTCTCCATGTTGTCTCCTGAAGCAGGGATTTCATTTTTTTTCTCCCTATGACTTGCCTCCTTTTCTCTTTTAGTTGAGGCTAAAGATGAGTTTTATTCTGTTGTGCATCTTGGGTGTTTCACACCCTATTCTGCACAATGCAAATGTATCACACAATTTTCTCCTGGGACTGGCTTTCCACTTGTGTAAAATATGAAGCACATTTAATGGATATAATGATAGTTTAAAGACCAGGTGGGAATGGGCACAATCTCATGAGCTCATAATGACCTGCTGGTGACCCTCTCTAGTTCATAATTTACCAGTTGAGGACAATTCCTCTAGAGTGCGATAACACTAGTCTACAATTTTTTAGAAGTCAGCTGCTTCAGCGATAAAATGTGATATTTATTATGTATTTTGATGTGCTGAATTCAAATATGACAATTAAAACAACTGATTGGCTACTGTTTCTAAGATATTTAAGTTTTTACATTTTATGTCTGTGTATATTGTGTAGATAGTAGAGTTTTAATCAAATTGTAAACGTAGGTCTTTTCATGTGTTTATGGTTGCTTTACAGGATAATATTTCACCTGTCCTGTTTATGTAACACTTTAAAAATCAGCAAAAGGCTTATATAAATAAAATGTATTATGAAACAAAAGGCAAAAAAACTATTATGTACATAGTTTAGTCCTATTCAGCGTCTACTCAGCGCTTCTTGGCTTGTCTCTTGTATTCATTAAATGGAGCATCTCTTGTCACTGTCCAGCAATAGTCTGCAAGCATTGATGGGCTCCATTTGCCCTGATAGCATTTCTCCATTGTTGCAATGTCCTGGTGAAATCGCTCGCCGTGCTCATCGCTCACTGCTCCACAGTTCGGTGGAAAAAAATCTAGATGAGAGTGCAAAAAATGTATCTTTGGTGACATGTTGCAACTAAGGCTTTTGTATGCCTTGAGGAGGTTTTCCACCAACAACCTGTAGTTGTCTGCCTTGTTGTTTCCGAGAAAATGTATTGCCGCTGACTGGAAGGCTTTCCATGCCGTCTTTTCCTTGCCACGCAGTGCATGGTCAAATGCATCATCTCGAAGAAGTTCATGAATCTGAGGACCAACAAAGACACCTTCCTTTATCTTAGCTTCACTTAACCTTGGAAATTTTCCACAGAGGTACTTGAAAGCTGCTTGCGTTTTGTCAATGGCCTTGACAAAGTTCTTCCTCAGACCCAGCTTGATGTATAAGGGTGGTAACAAAATCTTCCTTGATTCAACAAGTGGTGGATGCTGAACACTTTTCCTCCCAGGCTCCAATGACTGTCGGAGTGGCCAATCTTTCTTGATGTAGTGGGAATCTCTTGCACGACTATCCCATTCTCAGAGAAAACAGCAGTACTTTGTGTATCCAGTCTGCAGACCAAGGAAGAGAGCAACAACCTTCAAATCGCCACAAAGCTGCCACTGATGTTGGTCATAGTTTATGCACCTCAAAAGTTGTGTCATGTTGTCATAGGTTTCCTTCATATGGACTGCATGACCAACTGGAATTGATGGCAAAACATTGCCATTATGCAGCAAAACAGCTTTAAGACTCGTCTTTGATGAATCAATGAAGAGTCTCCACTCATCTGGATCGTGAACGATGTGGAGGGCTGCCATCACACCATCTATGTTGTTGCAGGCTACAAGATCACCTTCCATGAAGAAGAATGGGACAAGATCCTTTTGACGGTCATGGAACATGGAAACCCTAACATCACCTGCCAGGAGATTCCACTGCTGTAGTCTGGAGCCCAACAGCTCTGCCTTACTCTTGGGTAGTTCCAAATCCCTGACAAGGTCATTCAGTTCAGCTTGTGTTCTGAGGTGTGGTTCAGAGGAGGAGGATGGGAGAAAATGTAGGTCCTGTGACATTGATGGTTCAGGACCAGAAGTTTCATCCCCTTCCTCTTCCTCGTCTGACTCAAGTGAGAATGATTCTGGTGCATCAGGAACCGGCAGTCCTTTTCCATGTGGTATTGGGCATATAGCTGATGGAATGTTTGGATAATGCACAGTCCACTTTTTGTTCTTTGACACACCTTTCCCAACTGGAGGCACCATGCAGAAGTAACAATTGCTGGTATGATCTGTTGGCTCTCTCCAAATCATTGGCACTGCAAAAGGCATAGATTTCCTTTTCCTGTTTAACCACTGGCAAAGATTTGTTGCACAAGTGTTGCAGCATATGTGTGGGGCCCACCTCTTGTCCTGATCTCCAATTTTGCAGGCAAAATAAAGGTGATAGGCTTTCTTAACCATAGTGGTTAGACTGCGCTTTTATGATGCAAAAGTCACTTCACCACAAATATAGCAGAAGTTATCTGCACTGTTCACACAAGTACGAGGCATCTCTGTTCACTTCGGCTAAACAGAAATGTGTCCCTTTGCAAAATCAAACACTGACAAATAAAAGAACATGACGCTGTATGATTTCTAGAGCTGATATAGGGCAATTTGTTCAGCAGAGTGATGTAAGCTTTGTTATGATTGCATCATCCATGACTTCTAGGAACAACATGATGCAATTCATATCATGTATGATGCAATACCAGCTTCAGATTGCATCATTCATTGTCTTGCCTAAAAAGCAAGTACTGTCCAAACCCAGTCATAGATTTATTCATAGATCCAGTCAAAGATGTATTTTAGTCATTTCTGGTTTAAATTGAGATCCCTTCCCTTTATAACTCACTTATCCTCCACCATTCCCATGTCAAGGGTTGTATATACTGTGCCAATAGCGTATCTTGAAAACTAGAGCCAATCAACAATTTTAAGTATCATTTTCATTCTCAGTGACCCAGAATTAGTAAAGTTTGACTACATTTATTTCAGAAGCATTTTGGCTGCAGAGCAGTGTCATAGTTCATGTTTGGGTAACAAACATCTGAAGGCACTTTAGACAGAATTTAGAAGCTTACTCTTTTGCTATGTATAAACATAATGAAAGCTGTTACATTATTATTTACACAGCGTAAATATATTCAAGTCTTAAGTACATAACAAAAATCATTCATTTGGACAGTTTAAGGGCACTAACAGGACATATCAGCGTCCCCCTGGATCCTGCATCTGCTCAGCTCCAAAAACCACTCAGACACCTCTAGTTCAGCAATCACCAGTGCAGTTTATTTATACAGTGCAATCCTGTCACCTTCTCACAATATATAGCATGGCGATTTCAGTCTAAAGGACTTCCCAGCCTCTGCAGCCAGGAGAGAAGCACTTCCACTCTCTGTTTTTTCCCTTCTTCTGTTTGCTCCCTTTGGCTTCCTTCCTCTGAGGCTTTTATCTAGCCCCAGGCTAATTAGGTTGGCAGCTATTTTCCCATTGCCAATCAGGTGCAGATTCCTCTAGCCAACTCCAATTTAGTTCCCTTAATTAGAGTGAGCATGACAGAGGGTTGGCTTAGGAGTCCCAGCCCAGCACCCTGTCACAGACTCCTTAAAAATTAACAATTATATAAATTATTCTATGTAGGAGGAGGAAATTTTTGATATCCCAGAGCCCAGTAACATGCCTACACCACTGCCCATGGCTGAAATGCCATTTGTTATGCTTGTTGCAGAAAGTAGCTAGAAAGGCTGTTTCTGAAGCTTTAGCACAACTAACAGACCAGGAGGAGAGGTGGGATATCAGTGACCACGAGGCATAAACATGACCTTGTGACCTCCTGACATGAGCTTTTTGACAAAATGTGGTTTTACAGGATGGAAAGTCCGGCAATAATTAACTATTGCTATGTGAAATACAGCTGGTTAACTCATGGGAAACTCCACACTTAACTTAGCGTCTGCTCAGCAGCTTGGAGTGAGGGGCTGGTTTTTGTTTTTATGTTTTGATCAACAAGCTATGTGATACTAACAAACTGCGTATAAAAAGAGGAAGAAATCTGAACTTGGTGGACACTTGAAGGCTTGGATACTTCTCAAGTTCCCCAGCAGATGGAAAGCTGGCCTCTGAACATCTACAGAAATCCAATCAAGACCTCTTCTAACCCTGAGTAAATATTAATCTGGGATTAATTTTGGATGCTCTATTAATCAGCTGCAGACCTGTGTAAGTGCTGGAGACTAAATAAAGTAAAGGCTTTGAGTGAAAGCACTTTGTTTGCCTGCTTGCATCAACTAGCTATTGGCCAGACGGCTTCTGTCCCCATTGATGTATTTCCTGCCAGTGCCTTGCAAAGAGTAAAGTTACCTAGAGCTTTGGCTTCAGCAAAACTCCAAGTAACAAAATTTGAGGCCCCAGTGAGATGATGGAGAGGAAGGGGTCTATTGGTGCAAATTGCTAATTGTCTATTGCAAGAGGAAGTAGAGGACAATGAGGTAGGGTCACAGCCTACAGCTTTTGTTTTGTAGCCCGCAAGTCAAATAATGGATAAATTATGTTACTGGTACTTAGAGCTCAAACTGGCAGCCTGGTCAAGTGAGGAATTTTGTCCAAAGGAAAGGAAATATCTGGTAAGAAAGAACAGTTGAAAATGATATCGATAAACAGCTTGACTGATTTTCTACAGGAACATGGTAACAGACCCAGGAAACCAGGAATCTTGACTGGAGCCCGGAGCATTCCTGCAGCTCTGTAAGTAGATGGTAGCAATGGCAGTAGATAAAGAGAGATCGGTTAAAGACAGAAATAGAGGAATTAAAGAAAAGCTACTGTTGAAGAAAACAGAGATATCCAGCCTGAAGGCTGAGTCAGACACGCTCCGAGCTTACATAGTGGAACTGCACAAGCAGGGATGTGATGGTAAGTAAGAGAATAACAGGCTACAGAAGGAAGTGTCTGGATTGAAAGAGCAGACAGTGGAGAGTGAAAGAATTTTTAGAATCTTACAGAAGGATTGTCAAGGATAAGACCCAGTCAGATCATGAGGAATGTAAGAGGCAAGGATGAGAGAGGAGAAGGGAATAGCAGCTTCAATTAGAGGAAGTTGCAGTCTGGGAAGGGGGATGGGTCACAGGAGAACCCTCACTTGTATCCTTCTTATTATGATGATGAGAAGGATGATCCCTATGAGCTTCCATTTCCTCTGAGCTCTTCTGGGCAATCCCTGTATGGTCCCTTGCTTAAAACACTGGAAGAGCTGCAGACATCCACAACCATAGGCACCATGAGTGAAGAAGATTGGTCTCCCAGGGGGTAACCAAGGAGGGGAAGAATGGGTAGAGGTCAGGCCCTTCTCACCCGGAAAAGGTTACAGCTGCAGGGAAATTGGTTGGTGTGTTAAACTGGAGCACACCCAGTTTCACTCTGGTGGATGTGGTAGCAATTCCCACTCTCCTCTCGGAGCCAAGATAGGAGCTAGGGGTTCCGGTTCCTAGATGCTTTGGCTCACAGATCCCTACTTCTATATTTTCAAGTTCCCCAGCAGATGGAAAACTGGCCTCTGGACAGCTACAGAAATCCAATCAAGACCTCATCAAACTCTGAGTAAATATTAATCTTGGGTTAATTTTGGGTGCTCTACTAACCAGTTGCAGGACTGTGTAAGTGCTGGAGACTAAATAAAGTAAAAGCTTTGAGTGAAAGCACTTTGTCACCCTTTCCACTTCTTCTCTCCCCTTCCCTCTCTTCCCCCATCTGCTGGTTTTTTTGGTTTTTTTTTTTTTTTTGCCTTTGTGTGTTTTTGTTTTGAAAGTTAAGAGTTAAGCCACAGCTGGCGTTACTTTACTAAGGTAAAGTATTTTACTGTCCTTGAAAATATCATTGCCAAGCAACAGAAAATTTACTTTGCTACTGATCCTAACTACTGCCTGGAAATCAGTTTTGAGAAAAGCAATAGCTTAACAAAAGAAGGAATGGGCCCAAAGATTGTAGTTTATTTGAGAGCTAAAGGGGAGAAAGGAAAGAGAAGGGAGATAGGTGGTACAAAAGTCAGAGCAGAGCCACTGATCCCTGGTGAGTGGAAATTTGGAGACAGCTCCTAATGTATGAACTTAAGGACAAAATAGATGGCTTTTCCATCCCAGAAATTTTATTAAGGCTGGCTGAGCATGAAGGGAAGAGTGGAGCTGGGTCTTAAATTCCAGGATCCTGCTTTAGCATATCACAGGTGGAAGAACCATTTGTGCTGCAACTGATGACTACTGAGAGGAGAATGGGAGCTATTCTGAGTTAGAACCATGGAACAGAGCTCCACCCTGTGTCATATTTCTTTACCTTCCAGTGAGGTAGAGAGGGGAATTACTCCTTGTGAAACAAGGAATGTGGGTTTTGCAGTATTGGGAATATCTGGTAAGATTGTCCTTTGTCCTGAAAAGAGACCACTCTCCGTAAAAGATGTACTTACTAGCAAAATTAACAACAGTAATGTGTCCAGCCTCAGCAGGCCCTAAGCAAATCAGGGCTGATGAATTTGCTGAGCCCCAACTGGGTGCTCAAAGGACAACTGAAAGCTTGACTCCCCTTCCAGGAAAGCGGAGAAGGGGAAGAGGGACTTAGGCCTGGATGGGTCTGAGAAAACTTAATAAATATACCTTAAATGTTTCGTGATGCCTCCTGCTATATAGTGAGGGGAAATGTTTGCTTTGCTTTGTGTTTTAGATTATTAACGGTGTAGATACTAGAAGATCTTGGAGGTAATGCACTCCTGTGTGCTGATTTTGCTGGCCTTTGGATTGCAGATCTGTTCCTTTGGTGATGTGAATCAGGAACCTGTTGTATTTGCTGCATGGAGAGACTCTCTGTCAGTGACAGTGAAATGTAAAGTGAACAATACCCTTGACATCACTACTGATCCCAACATCCTGGGAGAACAAATCACTCCTTTAGGCCTCTGTGATAGATATGACCCCACTTCAACAAAACTGAAAGGCTTGGATTTGGATAAAGTAAATATTAACATTAGGAATGAGTGAGGACTAGTAATGTATCATGATTTGGGTTGCAAATAGTCTTTGCTGGTGGCTGTGGAATCCCTACCATTTTGGTCGTTACTACGCCATCCTCATGTAAACACAAGGGGCTAGGAGACGAGCGAATTAGTTAGTGGGGGAAACTAAAACCTACCCAGTTGGGTACAGTTGTCACTGGGTGGGAAACGATAGGTTGTTATTTAATAGTGAAAGCCAAATGTGTTTACTGTGGAATAGCCAGTTCTTTTTAAGTAGAAACAATCCTTTTCACTCCCAAACACTGGACAAGAAGATCTGGGAGAGGCAAGGTTACAGATAGTGACAACTGCTTAAATGAATCTGGAATTGGACATGAATGCAACAAAAAGGCCCTGCAAGTACAGAATGTGTGTTTGGAAACAGCTGAAGGGAAATATCACTATGCTATTAACCCATTTGCAAATAATAACTCTATGCTTGTATATATAGGTGATCACACTGATATCTTATGCTTCTTGTTAACTACATGCATAAAGTAGATCATGATCTTCATGAGAATACATGTTTTTGTCATGTTATAGTGATCTGGGGATGTAATTTTGAATTTCAAGTGCCTGAATTTATATATAATCAGTTAAAATAGGCATATACTTTGTACACTGCTATGAAAGCTGTATCCCTTGGAATGAATTTAATTGTTTTACAGATGTTGCTTGTACACCCTGACTTACAGAGCCAGCTTCATACTAGCAAAAAAGAGGTACATAAAGTCATGGTCACCGTACATCATAACACCAATGAAATTAAACATGTACTTACGAGAATTGGCCAGGTTATTAAACTCCAGTCATGGAAGGTATTATTGGGATGGTTCCCAACAGCACAGGGATCTTAAATTTGGCCCTGAATCTCATTGTAGTAATTTTAGTGTTCCAAGTAATAATGATCTTGTTTTTCAGCCTGATGACATGTTGGACCTCGTCAAAATTTGACAATTGCAAGTCCCACAACAGATGAGCCAGTGGCTTCTGTTACCATTGCCCTCATTCTTAGAAGGGGAGTATGTGTAACTTGCCACCCTGTAGTCATCACACAGCTAATCTGGTGTGCTGGGTTTGGGATACCAACAAGAAGAACATTTTATCAATCTCAGCTGAGAGCCTTGAATTTTCATTGGATTAAAGCTCTGGTGTAACCATAACCCTTGGTGGAATTGATTGTGGCTATATGAAACCTCCCTTTTAAAAGGAGGTGACCTTCAAGGAGGGGGAAAAATTAACATGTCTACATCACTGCGCATAGCTGGAATGTCAATTGTTATGTTAATTGCTGAAAGCAACAAGATTTATTTATTTATAGAAACCTATTTCAGATCAATGTCACCTTTAAACTATATAAAATTTCAGCAATTATCACCGGAACAATTTAATAACATCCCAAACTAGAATCATAAATACATGGTGTTCCTATTAACTATTTATGTTTAAAAATAAGTTGCTATCCTTTTAATGTCTCTCTAAATAAATTCAAATATTATCTAATTGATAGGAGTAAATAATTAAATTACATATAATATTGCACTCCATAGCTTCTTTCATGCTAGAATCCCAAAGGGCTTTACAAATGTTTAGGAATGTAGGTAAAATATTCAAAAGCAAGTAACTGACATAAGATCTTAACTTTCATTTTCAGTTGTGACTTAGGCATTTAGGAGTCTAAGATTCAGATTTTTAAAGCATATTCAGCCATGTCTAACTGTATCCTTATGTACCTAAAATACTTTTAACAATCTGTCCCTAAATGCCCAAGTTAGTTTGAAAATGGAGCTTAGGTTCTTAAATCACTTTGGTGCTTTTGAAAATTTCACTAGTAGTCTTTCAATACCTCTGTAATGAAGTTATATGCTATTATGTCTATTTTACAAGTGAGGAATTTGAAAAAGAGTGATTATCAGGCTTAAATTTTCACATAGCCCACTCATCTGTGCTGTGCTGTGGCACTGATAGATAGCTAGTTCAGGTCACAACTTCAAACTGTTACATGGACCAATTCACTTGTGTGCGGGTATTAAAGAAATGTTAAATGGGCCAGTAGCCATAAGCCCATTCACTAGAGCTCATAGGAATCAAAAGAATGCCAAGAGGCATTTTAATGGGATCAAGCCAATTCACTGGTCTGTTAGAATAGTTCAAAGAAATGTTAGTGCTATTTGCTTCACTTACATACATATACACTATGCTTAATTAACCCTAGATCAGAGGTTTGTGTTAGAATTTAGATGTGAATTTACTTGATGCGTAAAACTAATAAAGAATTGTTTTTGGCCATTGCATTGTGTTTACATCACTAAATAGCCCTTAAATGGGATTGAGGCCTTAGAACTGTAAATGAAGAGTGAAGCATTCAACAATGGGAAGTCTACGGATCCATGCTGTGCTATGTTTGCCTGTTTTCATCTATAAAAGTGCGCCTGGGAAGGATCCTACATCTCTGATTCCTTTGGATGCTGTCAGGGGGCACTCCAGATTCAAGCCAGAGGTCTCCAAAACCTTAAGAGAGTACAGGAAACCAGCAAATTACTGCACTTCTGATATCATGTTGGATTTATAAACTTTAATTCACCTATAATGGATTTACCTGCTTTAATCTCTCAACAACACTCATTTCTTTTTCTTAGATAATAAATAATAAAGAAACTGACTTCAGCATTGTCTTCAGTGAGATCTGAAGTATACCTTGACCTGGGAAAAGTGACTGGCCATTTGGATCTGGAAGAACCTAGTATGTGTTAGTTTTGCTTTTAATAACCTCTCATCATAAAGTCCAATCTGTCTGGGTGGCAAAGTAGGGGCTGCTGAGCTTATGGGCAACTGTCTATGGGTCCAGGGTAAAACTAGTGTAGTGATCCAGGATGCCCATTTGTTACTGGTTTGGGGAAATCAAATGATAAAACAGGGGTCGGCAACCTTTCAGAAGTGATGTGCCAAGTCTTCATTTATTCACTCTAATTTAAGGTTTCGCGTGCCAGTAATACATTTTAACATCTTTAGAAGGTCTCTTTCTACAGGTCTATAATGTATAACTAAACTTTTGTTGTATGTAAAGTAAATAAGGTTTTTAAAATGTTTAAGAAGCTTCACTTAAAATTAAATGAAAATGCAGAGCCCCCTGGATCAGTGGCCAGGACCCAGGTAGTGTGAGTGCCACTGAAAATCAGCTCTCGTGCCTCCTTTGGCACCTGTGCCATAGGTTGCCTACCCCTGTGATAAAATATACCTCCAGTATGGTTGTGTCTGCCCAGTTTTCTCACAATCCAAACTGAAATTGGCACTCACAGCTGTGACCTATTCCAGGATATTGTGATACTCGAGTTGCCAATTTGAGTTTTCTAAACTCCGAGCTTTAGGAGTCCTGAACAGCCACTATTACAATTTACTTTACTGAGAGCTTTGGATGCTCAACATCAGACTATGTAAGAGAAATCCTGGACACATTGAAGTGCACGGGTGTTTTGCCTTTGATTTTAATGGAGCCATGATTTTACTTTGCATGTCTAAATCTGGCCACTTTAAAACTGGGTAAAAACTTTAAAAAAATTAGTCCTAAATGACTTGAAAAAATTCATGCAATTTCAGCCAGGAAGTTGTTTGCTAATTGATTGCTTTGACTAGTCTCTATCCATTATTCATAATGATGATAGTCAGCAAAGCTGCATGGTATTTTTCTGCTCCCTGACTGGATGTTCTATTCTTTTAAAATATGATGATAATAACAAACAATCTATGATATGTTTTGGTAAGAAAGTTCTGATTTATGTTGAAATTTGTCAAACTTTGGGGATTTTTGAAGGTCTTCATGAATAGCTTGCATCCCTCTGTACACTTATGAACTGTGTGATCTGAATGTGTTGTTTTTCACAAAATAATTGTCACCTTTTTAAAAAAAAATATATTCAACAGCACTATAAGAAGTCCTGTGCATTAATAAAATTAACATCTTCCCTCCTCTAAACAGAGACTTTAGAATTTACTATGTACCTTCAAATATCTGCTTAGGTGATAAGGAGAGCACACTTGTTTGTGATAGGGAAATATATTTTTTCTTGAAAACCCACGTCTCACACCAACTTTTTTTAAAATTTAAAGTTGCGTTTTGCACAAAGAACCATGTTAAGTCTCTGTATTTTAAAGTACCACTGTTTCTGCTTTCATTCAAAACAGGCCAAATAAACACATATGGTAATGTCTTAGAGTATGTTGAAAAATACAGCATTGAAAAGGATTCAGGGAAACAGGCCCAAGTGAGTAAACAGAAAAGGAATAACATTTTTTTCATTCTCTCTGTAGGAGATGAACAAGAAGCAAATAAGCTTAAGGGAATGTTAATTTATGAAAATGTTGTTTACACACTGCTTCATAAGGGCCAAACAATGAAGAGTGATTGACAGAAACCTCAGAATGTGTGGAGAGACTTGTAAGGTTCCTGGGAATGAAACATATTTGTCTTTGGAGAATGAAATGTGAGTTGTAGAGCCAAAGTTTTACAGGGGCTGAAGAATTAAAATGAGTCATTTCTCCCATCTCCCCAGCCAAGTATCCCTGAATGGTTTGCTGATGCTATTTGATTATTTTGAAAACAGTAGAAAGAAAACTTCAACTGGTTTAGGATACCTCAGTGCTAAGTGCAGCTCATGAAATTAAACAGAAAAGATGAGATACAGTAAAAAGGCGGACAAAAGAGATGACCAAGGCCTTGGCTATAAACAAACTTTTCCTGATTTAGAAAAAAACCCTGTCTGGGCACTCTTCTTTGCTGTATTTGGCCACAATATGACTGTACTAGATCACGGAAGAGGAAAACATTTAGCTGTCAGGCTGCTTTAAAAAAACAATATCTAAATAATGAAAGGGTAGTGGTCTGAAGCTGCTTGGGCATTTTCAAGTAGTTCTGATAGTGGTGCACTGAAAAGCTGAGTGCAGGTGAGATGTTCAAAAGTGCATGTTAAATTCCACTTCTCAAATGGATCTTCAGGTTATCATATGGAGAAGTCCTTCATATGTCTGATATATGCTGTTATGGATTTTGTGCAGCAATCTACCATTGAAGCAATAGTACATAGTCATGTGATTATTATTTGTATTACTGTAGTGCATAGGAACCTCAGGCATGGACCAGAATCCCATTGTCCTAGGCACTGTGCATGCTAGAACAAAAAGATGGTCTCCGCCCCCAAGAAATCACACAACTAAAAGTCAGGAAACAGAGAGTTAAGGTTGAAGCAAACCTTATCTCTGTTTGTGTAGGTGCCTTTAAATATAGCATTTTTGTCATTATATACTCTTGTCAATTATTACAGTGTATATTTTAAAACTACTTTATATATAGTGCATAGACTGTATTGAGTGTGATGTACTACTGCTTAGTACAGAGCATGCATCAAACATAATAATAACAATTAATTAACATGTGGTACCAGGAACAAACAAAGATGTTCAAATTTTTTTAAAAAAACCTGCTTCTCTATTTTGTTATATGCAATGTTGTTGTAGCTATGTTGGTCTCAGGATATTAGAGAGACAAGATGTGTGCAACAATCTGGTCAACTGACCTTTTAGCTGAAAGGACCAAGAGTTTCTTTGCCTGAAAGACAAAAATTACCACTGAAACCTTGTTAAAGAGCCATTCTGGTCCCTGCGTGTTGGCAGCCAATATAAAATTGGTTCCTGGAATGTTAGAAACAGCTAAAGCCATCCTCCTCTTTGGGAAGTTTCAAAATCTGAATATTGATATCTGAGCTTTCTCTGAAATGTTCCGGTCAGGAAGTGGTGAAAATAAAGTTGAAGGCCATACATTTTTGTTCTCAGGTTGGTTCCCCAAGGGTTGCTCCAGTAAGGGGTATCTGTTGTACTTTCACCGAATACCCAACGGGCATTGCAGCATTGGCAGTTAATGAGTGACTGATTAGTGTCCAATTTTGTTTCTTCTAGGCTGATGCAATTGATCTTTTCTGCTGGTAAGATGGACAATAACCCGTTGGCTGTCAGTGTGGTGACATACACACATCACACTTTTCCTGGCCATTTTGTCCAACATGTTATGTCAGATTGCTGTTTGGGGTGTAAATCTTTTCCTACTTTAACCTGATAGCATCCTGTTATAGGCTTCCAAAACCACACTGGAAGTTAATAACAATGATATGGTCTCCCAGAAGGTTCTGGTGTACAGAAATCGCCATGAGAGGTGAGACCCTTTCCTAATGAACAACTATTGCTAGATGGATATGGCTACAAGTGCCACAATGCAGGGTGCTATTGGGAGAGAGAGAGAGAGATGGAAGTTTGGTTAAATGGTTCTTCCTGCTCCTAGATAGTTACTTCTGCAAATTCGAGTTAATCAGTAGGGGCCATTAAATTACTAACCTCATCCTCATCCATAACTGAACTGTTGTTTTACCCAGGTTTGTAACTTGATCTTGCCTATAGAATATTGTGAAGCTCTCCTCTGGTGTTGTCTGCACCGATGATCTGCTCAGTCACTCCAATCCTCAGCTCTGGGAGCCAACCTTAGTCTGCTCTGTTATGAAAACCCCCACTCCTGAGCTGTTCGCACACAGCCTCTAGCATGTAAGCTGCTCCCAGCTACTTGCAACTGAATTACACTAGCCAATATCCCCAGTTCCAGACACAACCTTAGGAACCTTCATCTTATAGAGTCCAGTTGTGACCGCTGGACGCTGCAAGCTTATATGAGTTCATCAATTTAATAAAGAAATTGATATGTACCAGGCTTGTTTTCCAAAGGGGAGCCTCTGACACACTTCAAATGAAACATGCTGCTTTAGATAGACTAAACAAACAAATGTATTAACTATAAAGATAGATTTTAAGTGATTATAAGTTAAAACATAAGACAGATTTGGTCAAATGAAATGAAAGAAAAACATTCTAAGCTGATCTCAACACATTAAGTGCCCTTATAAATGTGTATGTTTCTCACCACAAGCTGGCTGGTTGCTCTTCAGCTAAGCTCTCACCTTTGATCAGCTCTTCAGTTGCTGGGTGTGGTGTCTGTAGGTGGAGGTGGATGACAGAGAAGAGCATGGCAAATGTCTTTCTCTTTTATCATTTCCTTTCTTCCCTCTTGGCTTTGCCCACCCCCATCAGAGTTAGATTAGCATTACCTCATCACAGTTCCAAACTGACCGTAGGAAGGGGAGTGATGCCCTTGAAAGTACAACAGATTCTTTGTTGCTGTCTAGGCCAGCGTCCTTTGGCTGGGTTTGTCCCATACGTGCCTTGATGAGGTGTGAACTGCCTCTCAGCTCATTGAGCGTTTTTGCCTGGGCTTATTTTAAGCCATGAGGATACATTTTCAGCCTCATAACTACATACATGAAATTATAACCTATAATCTTACTATAGCACTACTGTAACAAAAATGCTCAGTGCATCATGAGCTTTCTGAAGACACCCGACATGACAAACTTTGCATGGGATATCAAACAGTCATTTTACAAGGCTGAACATAGCTGGGCTGGGTGTTCCTCTGAGATAGGGAGCATCACAAATATTTTCCCAGAAAAAGGGTAAGGGGGGAAAGTCAAATAGCTCAATTAATCTTTTAAAATGGAAACCGTAGGCTTGAAACTCTACTCTGTTACTTTGGTTTTATGCCAGTGTTATTTCATTGACTCTGAGAGTTGCTGCAGTGAAAAATAAAGAAAAAATATGTTTTAACTAAATGGAGAGTCAGTCTTTTATCACTTTGTTGCTTTCCCTGAGTTTGGAAAAGAGATCTGTTTTCACCAGAGAAAACCATTGTCCCATGACAAACATGCAAACATACAATTCTGGAGCTGGAGCAGTAGGCCTATAATTCAGTATGGTCTGCCAACCCCTGGCAAAAATTATAGCAGCCTCATTTCTGCAATAACTTACATCAGTGGCTGATTTGGCTGCAGGATCAGAGGAAGCGAAAAGATTACTTAGAGCCATATTCATCTCCCCCAGTTAATTGAGGACTGTGCCCTTTCAATCTACAAGAAATAACATTTGTACCTCAACACTGCTACTATTTTTTAAATTTAGTATTCTAAAAGGGTAGTATAGCTAGAATGGATATACTATGACGTTGTAGAGAATTAAGTAATGTCATACCTTTGTGTTTCTATTAAGTACCTCTGAACTGTAGGGCTTATGCAACCTTCATTCAATTCCCTAATTAATATGATCAGCACTAGTAGTCTAATAAATGCATCCTGGTAATTACTAGGCACTGCAGTTATTCTCTTGTCACTCATGACCCTTGTAGTTTGACTTTTTAATTTAACTGGAAAAAGATGCAACTCTCTCAAAAGATAATCTGCCATTGTTAAGTCCCATATGTCTCAGGCAATTTAAAGAGGTGAGTGACTGGGTGAGGTGAGGTGTGAGGCAATTCATGTTATTTTTTTAAATGACAGAATATACATGCTTCTATATCCATTTTTATTAATCTTCTTTTGCTATTTGCTTATCAAGTAAATAAAATGATTCTTTTTGGCATACAAAGGAATTCACAAAACTATTGAAATGTTGTCCAACTTCGCTGAGTAAGATCACTCTAAATGTTTGCAGACAATTTTAATTCCATGTCAGACCAATCATGGAATAGAAAAATCAATAGTTCAGTATATAAGATTTAATATGCGCTTAATTACAATTACGTGTATGTAAATTACAATGCATTACAATGCATGTAAAGGATGCGAACTGATAATTTTCCAAACCCTTCTGAATGTTTGGACCCACTAATCTCTCTTTCTTCATACTAATTTGAAACAAATACAATCAGCATCTTGGAGAACACCAGTGGCACAATCCATTTATATTTCCTACACAGCAATGTTTATTTCTCATAAAAAGTCAGGTCAGGATGTAAATCGACAAACCTGAAGAGTACATTATCACACTGTGCAGACTATGTTTCAAGATGCTGTGAACTAGTAGAAGATAACTGATATGTTCAACTACAATTTTGTGCTTAGGAAGAAAATGACTACTATTGTTTGATTCCTAGATCCTTCAGAGAACGAAACTCTGTGGATATGGCAGAAATGTATAAGGGGGAGTAGTAATGACAACAGTGGTTAAAAGTAAAAAGAAGAAAACATTTCACAAACAACTTCAAATGAGGTGGAGAGGGTTTAAATTCTCTTGGAAAATTTTCATTGAATATATTTATCTGTTGTCAGCTAGTGCTAGTCTCTTGAGGGCCATAACACTTTGTTTTTACTTCAGTTGTTGGGTTTAGTGTATGGGTACTGGGTGGCCTGTGATATACAGAAGGCTAGACTAGATGATTTGGTGCTCCTTTTTGACTTTAAACTCTCACTCTATTAAACACTGATGGTATGCTTCAGGTGACACAAGATGCCAAGAAAGCATGGCATCTGTCTTGTAAACCTCATTTATGCACCCTTTAGTAGAGGGGCCTCTGAACTTTACTGGGAGTGTACTCCGGGGAAAAGCCTGTGTGCCACAATCTAGCCATAGAAATTACAACTACCATGATGCCTTGGGGAAAAAGGGAGAGACTTCCTCATGCAGGGAGAGCAGATGGTGAACTCCATTTTGGGAAAAGGAGGGAGATCGCTGCTGTGGAGCTCTGTCCATACCAGGAACTGCTGCTAGGAAGCCAGAAGCTGCTGCTAAGAACCTGTGGGGGCTGTGATCAAGCAGGGAGCCTGAGGCTAGGTCTACACTGGGGAGGGGATCAGCCTAAGATACACAACTTCAACTATGCGAATAGTGTAGCTGAAGTCGACATATCTTAGGTCGACTTACCTCGGTGTTCTCACAGTGGCGAATCGACCACTGCCACTCCCCCATCGACTCCGCTTCCACCTCTCGTGGCGGTGGAGTTCTGGAATCAATAGGGAGAGCGCTCAGGGATCTATTTATCATGTCTATACTAGACATGATAAATCGATCCCCGATAGCTAGATCATTACCTGCCGATCTAGTGGGTACTGTAGACGTACCCTCAGAGGCTGTTGGCGGCTTCACTGGAGTCAGAGCAAAGACTGTTGCTGTGCCTGGAGCTGACTGAGATGAGTCTGCAGTGAAGGGCTGTGAGTAACCACCACTGTTGTTTGAGAAAGTATTTGCAAGGGAAGGGGCACAGCAGAGAGACTGAGTCTGAGTAAAGGCAGAGTGAACTTCTGACCAAACCAGGGCCTAGAGGTGCTGACATTTGGTGGGGCCATCTCCAGTTGTCAGAGGGTTGTGCAGCTTGTTGCCTTGGCTGGACTGATACAAAGAACCAAGAAAGCGCTGTCTCCAGCTGCAGATCTTCCAGCGCGCCCACACAAGCAAGTGCCTACGACTCATAAATCCAGATGAATGTTCCCTGCAGGGTGGGTGAATGGTGGCAGTGTCAATGTCAGTTAGATAGGTTTCATTTATCACTGTGTCCTATATTTGTTAATTGATTTTATTCAACTTCCCCCCCATGGATTTAAATTAATAATGACATATAATCTTAGTCTGTTATACCCTGTTTTTAAGTTTTTAAATAAAGGTGTGTTAACTCTAATATATATGGATTATAATGTATACATTATAATCCATATAATATATACTTGCCAATCATTTTTATACATATATATATACATTTCAATATATATTATTGGATTATTATATGGATTATTATTTATAATTGGTATTTTGAGTTACACTCATAACACAGATTACATTATTATTATTATTAGTAGTAGTAGTAGAATAACTTTATTCCTGGAAGTTCCCAAGGCACACCATTGAGCGTGTAGAGGGGCCAGTCAGGTGGAGGCTCCACCAATTTCAAATTCCTTTTGCAGGAAAGGGACTGCAGCAGAGTGGATAGGGGATCTCCATCTATCCAACATTACCACTGGAATACTCAGGATCTCCTTTAATGTCAACAACATCAGACACCCAGGCACACAGGAGAGTGTTGCCTGCTCCCATGTAACCCACAGAGGAAATGGGGGGTTACACTTATAATCCAAGAAAAGCTCTCCCCCTCCAACACACACACAACAAAACAAATATCACTAGGAGACTTGGCTATACTAGACACTGATCTTTCTCACATTAAAATTGAAATCAAAACTCCCATTGATTTCTGTGGGTCAGGAGAAAACCTCTAGAATGAGACTTATTTTTCTGTTAATGGCTGCATGGCAGCACTTTTAATGCTAGGCATTATCACCGGTGGGTTATGTGGAGGACCTGAGCTTTGAGAGAGTTGTATGAGGAAAAAGTGCTGGATGGATAAACAGGGAATTCTGGGGCATGGCTAATATGTGACACTTCAGATCTATTTTTATGAAAGAATGTGTGACTCAGTTTTTACACTTACTTATCATTGTTACCCATTGGGTCAAAGGTATAAACTCTCTCTTTTTTTAACGGGAAGATGTGACAGATGTGAGATCTCGAAAGGGTGGAAAACTTCAAACTATTATACTGAGATGTGCCAGACTCTATGGGCCCACAGAATATTCAGAGACCTTTGTACAAATAATAGTTATACGTATCTTTGTGTTCCTAGCTCACTGGGTGGATTTCCTGTGGAATCTGGAAGCAATGGGGATGATTAATGCAAAGCCCCAGTCCCAGTTATGCAGCTATCCAGCCTTTGAAACTTCACCCCTTTGAGAAAAGGGGCATTGTCCGGTTTCATCTGTTTTAGGAGGTCTGAGCAACAAAGCTGCCATATTATAGACAGTGTCAGCTTGAAGTGACTTGAAGTGCATTGCTACAGGTTGGGGACTGACTGGCTAAGAGGCAGTTCTGCAGAAAAGGACCTGGGGATTACAGTAATGAGAAGTTGGATATGAGTCAGCAGTGTGCCCTTGTTGCCAAGAAGGCCAATGACATATTGAGCTGTATTAGTAGGAGCATTGCCAGCAGATCAAGGGAAGTGATTATTCTCCTCTATTCAGCACTGATGAGGCCACGCCTGGAGTATTGCATCCAGTTTTGGTCCCCTCGTATTGAAGGGATGTGGACAAATTGGAGAGAGTCCAGTGGAGGACAATGAAAATGATTAGGGGGCTGTGGCATGTGATTTACGAGAAGAGGCTGAGGAAACTGGGATTATTTAATCTACAGAAGAGAAGAGTGAGGGGGGGATTTGAAAGCAGCTTCAATTAACTGAAAGGAGGTTCCAAAGAGGAAGGAGGTTGACTATTCTCAGTGGTATCAGAAGACAGAATAAGAGCAATGGTCTCAACTTGTGATGTGGGAGGTCTAGGTTGGATATTAAGAAACACTATTTCACTAGGAAGATGGTGAAGCACTGGAATGGATTACGTAGGGAGGTGGTGGAATCCATCCATAGAGGTTTTTAAGGCCCTGCTTCACAAAGCATTGGCTGGGATGATTTAGCTGGTGTTGGTCCTGCTTTGAGCAGGGGATGACCTCCTGAGGTTTCTTTCAATCTTAATATTCTATGATTCTGTGACTCCAGGTTGTCCTTTACTTGACCTACAAACATACGTGAGACCTTATCCAAGAGGGCAAAATGCTGCTGGAAGGAGATGAAGGACTGGAAACAAATCCAGGTTTCCATATGGAAGATGGGTGATACCTAGTAAACTTAGTATGTCTGTAGACTGTTTATTGTTTTGTTATGTGCTTTCTCTGTAATAATTTTGTCCTAAAATAAATGTACCATGCTTCCTGAGAACTGGCTGCTCTCTGGTAAATGCTGACATAGCCTCTGGGAGAAAATAAAATAGCAGATGTTGGGCTAAAGTTAGACATGTTGAAATATTCACAGTGAATTGCAAGAGGACTGTGACTCTAATCTGTGTTCCAGAGGGAAAGTAAAATATGTAAAACAAGTCACCTCTATAAAGGCTGAGACCTAAAAGGGTGCTTTTGAGGGACCATGGAGAGCGCAGAATTACAGTTAACCCTGGACCTGATAGACGTGAAGAAAAGAGTTAGAAAAGGCTATTTACGGGGAAAAGCTTCATAACAACTCTCAAATAGACAAAAAACAGGGAAGCTTTGCCAAAAAAGGATAATTAATTCTGTATACTGTATGTGTAGTGGAAGAATAAAGCAGTGAGTTGAACACAGTACAGTATCTTACTTGAGGGCTGTTCTTTTCCAATAGAAAGCCATCTAAGAATAACACAAATTAGAGTTAACACTTCAAAACAGAACATTTGAATAAGCATCACTTGTCTTCATGTATTATCTTAAACCACTGGCTGAGGGTTGGATTACGTCATTCAAAGAGCAAGTTACACATCTGAATTCTGAGAGGCAGCTTAATCTTTACTTGTCACATATTACATCTTTAAGGCCCAACTGAGCTCTTAACTTGAAACTCTTCACAAGTTATTTGTGGTGTCAGGTTTGATGTGTTCTGACAGATAGGATGTAGCCAAGCCTTTGACAGATTTTCAAAAACAAAACAGAAAAATGAAATTAAGCTCTTTTCCAGGGATACATAAGTGGCACAGTCATGAATACAGTGGGCACTGGAGGAGAATTGCCATATCTGTACTCATATAAGTCAT
Organism: Dermatemys mawii; assembly: GCA_007922305.1. NCBI lineage: Eukaryota > Metazoa > Chordata > Testudines > Dermatemydidae > Dermatemys > Dermatemys mawii. The sequence goes on along the minus strand of ML677334.1, from coordinate 9,718,862 downwards.
GATCAGCTCTAGCTGAGTAACAGTTATAGCTAGTTTATTCAAAATGAATTATCAAAGTGCTTAGAGAAGCATGTTAGTGCACCTTCAAGATGGGATAAAACAAAGAGGCCTGATGAACAAAAGCATTATAATTTTAATCACAGCCTGAAATTGTGAAGTTGAGTTCTGGATCAGAACAGAATCATTATTAGATCTGATTTTTCTAGTTCAGGGTATCTAGCATTCATGTAACAGTCAAGAACATGATACCAATTATAAACAGACCAATTAATTTCACATGAATGCCCATATGAATTTCAAACCATACCATACATGTATTGTCCATGCTACATACCTTAAAAAAATAAACATATTTTACATAGTTTTTTAAAAAAGATATAGTGGTGCTATTTTTCATATCCCCCTACTTGTGTAGACAGATTGCCTAAAAAGTATAATAAATGTAAGAAATCTTTTTAATACAGCGTTTAGTCAATCAGAATCCAAAATGTAAAATCCTATATCCCTCAACTGACCAGTGCTAGAAATAAGTCCAGAATGCTATTGGAGAGAGAGAAAGATTGGATTTCTAGCTCTTACATGTCAACAGGACACCACGACAGTATAGGTGTCAGTGCTGGCAGTTCCTCAGACAGGACTAATGCCTAAAAGTGAAGTTGATTTAGGATTGCATTTTACCCATCCTGCACAGTGCATTTTAGGAGAAATCATTTCATATTTGAGGGGAAGGAGTTTAACATTTTGGCAGATTTCGCTCTTTTTTAAAAATAGAAGCTCTGGGAAAACTTCTTAGGGATTTGAAATGTTAGAAGTAGTGATAGTTATAGGTCAGTGTTCAGACAGCAAGTGAAGCACACTAAGGCACAGGATACACTACAGAACACATATATGTTTTAAAGTAGATTGGGAGCTTTTATTCACCCTATCTCATAATACAAGAACAGAGAGACATTCAATGAAATTGAATGGTGGCAAATTAAAAATAGAAGTATTTTTTTTTCATATAACTGCACAATCAGCCTGTGGACCTCATTGCCACAGATGTAACTGAGACCAAGCATTTAACAGCATCCTAAAAAGGATTTTACATTTATAACTTATAACAAGTTATCTAGAGTGCTAACTGTAAATATTAACTGAAAAGCCAACAAGCGTTTTCAGCGCATAAGCCTACTTCTAAGCATTAGGGGCTAGGAGGAACCTCTTCCTGTAGTCAAGTTATCCCATAGCTGCCTGCAATCTCTTCTGAAGTATCTGGTAGCTTTTGGAGCTAAATCCTGTTGGTCTGATCCATTATGACTGTTCCTATGTGTCAGTACATATTTCATTGTAACTTACCAGGAATAAATGCATATTCTTTTTTTCCTTTATTTTTTATGACCCAGTTAGCAATTTCTCCCACATAATGCTACTGCCCAGTCAGTTGTGAAACTGTCCCTCTTATTATTCAGTTTGTCGAACTAAAGGAAATTTATGTTACAGTTTTACCACAAGTAGAGTCCTATAAAGTTGAAGTCTTTATTAATAACACTCCATTTGTCAACACTTCTATCCTCAATCTGTATGGGCAGATTCTCTCCATTTTTTTTCATTGTTTTGTCTAGTATGAATAAGCCTCTGGCAACTTTTGTCCTTCGAAATAGCTGTTCTTCTCACTCAGAAATGGTGTCTTTGTATTATTTTTATTGTATTTTACAGTCTTATTTTTGCTTTCTTACTGCATGTAACATTGACCTTCTGATGTCTTGCATGTCCCTTAAAGGTTGGTTTTGTCACTGGATGTAGCAGCAGCTGTGCTGTGCTGAGAAACTGTTGGAATATGTATTTGTAACTGTTCAGCCTTTTCTGAATATCAGAGTAGTAATCCTGAGAACAATCAACCTGGTTAATAATAGTATTAGTACTTAGCTGATATTTTAATGATTATTAATTTATTCATTTGATTAGGGTAGCACTCAAAAGCACTGCAAAGGTTATCCTGGGCTCTATACAAATGTAGACCTAGGAAGGGAATTCTCTCCTCCTCCCAGACTTTTCTGTGACTATTTCCACACTTTGGGGCCTCAGGGAGTGTCCATAGCTGGAGTGGGACTTTGAATAAACTAGCTTTGAAAAATGTTGGCTTTGAATTAATAAAGTTATGATTATTTGAGAGTCATTTGGAGCATGCAGAGTAGAAAACTAGCAAAGTATACATGTCTGTCTATGCTTCATGCACAGTGCAGATGTGTGTACCAATGTTTCATTAACATATTTTTCCATGATTCAGGGGAATGAACTGGCCTTTGGGGACTGGATTTGCTTTTGTTTATTTATTTATTTTTTAATTTAATCTTCCCTCTTTTTGTTTTCTCTCTTCAGTCTTTTAGGACATAGTAGAGAAATTTAAATTCACAAGCTAATAGGAATGTATTCAGAAGCCCCAAAAAAGTCAGGAAACTCCAAAAGTTAAGTTTTCCATTACTATGCTAATATGATATGTTACATTTACTAATCCTCTTCTGCTTGCTCACTGACATTTTTTATTTAATCTATACCATCATAAAGGGAGAGCGGGGACAAGTTTGGTCTTTCCAGCATGCGGGAGTCCCCAGAAAGTATTCCCCCCATGGGATCTCCCTTTTTCACTACATCAAATGCAAACTACATGTCTTTACTTTTAAAGCATATCTCTTCCATTGGCATATTCTCAAATTCTGTCAAGCTGCCCATATACACCTGTGATCTACCAGTGATGCCAGCCTTTACTGACCTTTAGTCACATTTAATGTAATCTTTAGTCACATTTCCCATAAGTACCTTTGCATTTTTTCCATGCCTCTGGGTAGGCAGGCCCTGTCAAAAATCTGCAGGTCCACTACATTATGCTCCTTTACATCTCTCCATTAAAACTCCCGTCAGTTGTGATGCATACAAAACACTCAACAATGGATAGGCAGTTGTGATTGCTGCTTCTAATAACACTCTATGCTCATCACAGTTGTCTCGCAGTTATTTTGTTAATTTGTTGTATCCATCAGTTCTCCTTCACTTTTCTGTATGCTCCTAGGGGCCAAGACTGTCTTTTATTCTTGTGTGTGTGTACAGTTCTTACCACATTCCCTCATTGGGAACTGTAGATATTAATTGTGATGCTGTATGGAATTCTGGGGGCAGGGGGCTCTTTAGGTTATTATGAATACCAATATCATAAAAGTGCAATGAGTTATGCTGTATGTGCCATGTAAGTTATCTGCAAAAATGTTATAATTGTCCAGGTATGACAATCTTGTTTATGTGTTTGTATCACCTTTGTATTGTAGGTTATATGTATGGTATGTCTTTGTTTCAAACTTGTGGTGTGCATCTGTATGTAGCCAGATGTGACTCTGCCAGACAGATTGGCACCAGCACTGCCTAGCTTGATGGACAGCCCATCAAGGAACGTCAGCTATACAATTGACCCATTGAGAGAAGTTAAGGGATACACCTTGTGACTCAGCAAGGCATTAGGGAGCATGACTATGGACAGAATTCTAAAACTTCCAGGCCATGTGCAGGACGGCTTGTGTTTGGAACAAAGGAAATCAAGCTGCATGGCAAAAGACTGTAAAAGGCAGCTGCATGTTCTCCATTTTTTCTTCAGTCCAGTTTCTTATCTTCATTCCTGCTTCTTACCTCTGGAGTAAGCTTTCTACAAACAAAGCTCTGAAAAAAAAGAACTGAATGACCCATCCAAGCTATGGATGTATTCTAGAGGGATTTTCAAGTCAGCAAACTCACCAATACCACTAGGAACCTGATGGACTTTGAAGTCTTTATATGTATGTGATTGTTTTACCGTTTAACATCTCTCTTCTTGTTCTTTCCTTTTTTAATATAATAAACCTTTAGTTTTAGACACTAAAAGATTGGTTGGCAGTATGGTCTTTTGGGTAAGTTTCAAGCCTGTACAGACCTGTTACTGGGGCTGACCCTTTGTGGGTCAGAAGAACATTTGTGAGGAGAATTTTTTAAATAACTTCACATTGTACTGGACCTATGTACTGATGGGGAGCCAGAGATCTCGAATGCAACAAAGGGGACTATGGATTTTTTTTTCTTCTTGATAACCAGTGTGGGGGATCAGAAGCACAGTTTGTGACTGGCTGGGGAGTTAAACCTAAGTGTGAACCACCAGTCTTGGGAGTATCTGCTCTCCCTTTTGTAGCCTGCCCTGACCTTGGCATTTCCAGTGACAGCTGCTCTAGGTGCACTGGGTCATACTAATGCAGTGCAAACATTTAATGGTAATAATTAATAAAAGATTAACTAGCCCAGCACAGAGGCTGTGTTGTGTGGAAAGCCCTGAGATTTGCCTTAAACTATGGCCATTCTGATATAGACCTGGACCCAGGATCAAGGAGCCACTAAAGGTTCATTTGTACATGCCCTAAATATTGTTTGTATTTGGGTATTATACTTCATGGGTGAGAACAAAGATCTTCCATAATATATTCAGTAAGTATAAAATTTTAAAAATTACTATGAGAGATCTGTAAATTTTCCTTGTTATCTTTGCACATTATACACTTGTGTCACTGACAGTGGAAGTTGGCAATTACGCAGGCAGGTAAGTTATTCCAGACATAATTAATGACACATTCCATAAATCAGAAAGATCCATTAAAGAAGAAAATCAACAAAGCCTCTAATAGAATAGAAATGGATTATTATCAAATTTGGCAAGAGTCTATTGCAGGGGAGACGGAACTTGCTGCCCCTCTGAGCTCCATACGATAATGTTCATAACCTCAAGAGGTGGGCACACCTGCTGGGGCTCAGGGCTTTAGCCCTGCAGGGCTGTCTGCCAGGGTGCAGGGCTGCCCTATAGGGATGAAGCCCGAAGCACCACCACCCTGCTGCAGGGCAGAAGCCCTGACCTTTCCCCCACCCCTGCTAGTCAGGTAGACAGAGAATGGGGGGCATGGTGGGGTCTGTAAAAGAACTGCATGTGGCTCACAAGCCACAGTTTGGCCATCCCTAATCTATTGTGATAGTTTGGTGAAGGATGTAATAGAGAAAGATGAATATCCTTAATCAACAGTTTGCAGTCATTACATGAAATGAAACAATCCCAGCTCTGATTGAGAAAATGCTGTAAGCGCTGTTCAAAGGCAACATAGATTAAAACAGGTATAATAATAATAATCAAATGACTTACAAGACAAGACTTCAGGTGCTTCTAGAAAGCGGAATGTAACTAACAATAACTAACAAATAAGTACTTACTATTGCTTCTAAGGGAGAGAGTTCTTGGCAAGTATTAAAAAGTCAGAGGCAGATCTAGATATCAACTACTCCTATATAATTGAGATAGAATCTGCCCAGATAGGAAAATGGCAGACATTAGTCATGTAGAAATGTATAGGTGTTTACTAATCTAGCAGATAATGACTAGTGGCTTTTGAGAGAAAGTAGCAGAAATAAATACTCTTCAGCAATTTAAAAGTAGCCTAAATTCTCAGATGACTGACTAATCCTATAGAGCAGAAAAAAAAAAACAGTTACCTTTAAAATTACTGTCTTAACTTCAGAAGAAAATTACTAGGATTCAACACTTCTAAATATATTTACATGACAACTATATAAAAATATTCTACAACAAAATACTAGTCCAAATTCCAACTTTTACAACCAGAGATGCCCTTGGGGAAAGTAGGAAGAGCAGCAAAGATGTAGCACCTAACTACTGACTCCAGGACATTCTACGTACAACAGCTGATGCAGACAGATTGCATTAGTGGATCAGAGGTAAGCATGCTCAGAAAAAAAATGGAAAAAATAACCATAACTATACATACAATATGATGGGGGCTAATTTAGCTACAACTAATTAGGAAGAAGATCTTGGAGTCATCATGGATAGTTCTCTAAAGACATCCATGCAGTGTGCAGCAGCAGTCAAAAAAGCAAAAAGGATGCTGGGAATCATCAAAAAAGGGATAGAGAATAAAGACGTAGGATATCTTATTGCCCTCATATAAATCTATGGTGTGCCCACATCTTGAATACTGCATACAGATGTGGTCTCTTGATCTCAGAAAACATATACTGGCATTAGAAAAGGTTCAGAGAAGAGCAATTAAAATGATTAGAGGTTTGGACAGGTCCCATATGAGGAGAGATTAAAGAGGCTAGGAATTTTCAGCTTGGAAAATAGGAGACTAAGGGGGGATATGATAAAGGTATATAAATCATGAGTGCTGTGGAGAAAGTGAATAAGGAAAAAATATTTATTTGTTCCCCTAATATAAGAACTAGGGGCCACCAAATGAAATTAATGGACAACAGGTTTAAAACAAATAAAAGGAGTTTCTTCTTCACACAGCTCACAGTCAACCTGTGGAACTCCTTGCCTGAGAGGTTCTGAAGGCTAGGACTATAACAGGGTTTAAAAGAGAACTGGATAAATTCATGGAAGTTAAGTCCATTAATGGCTATTAGCCAAGATGGGTAAGAAATGGTGCCCCTAGCCTCTGATTGCCAGAGGGGGGTGATGGATGGCAGGAGAGAGATCACTTGCTCATTACCTGTTAGCTTCACTCACTCCAGGGCACCTAGCATTAGCCACTGTTGGTAGACAGAACACTGTGATGGATAGACTTTTGGTCTGACCCGGTATGGCCATTCTTATGTTCTTATGTTCTTAGAAATGGCATGTGCGTCTCTAGAATGTGCTGCATTCTTTTCCCCAGATCTACCTCTGATTATCAGATGGCATGGGAAACAGGGCTTTGATCCTACACAGAAGCCATTTACAGAAGGGTGCTGCCAGGAATGTTCATTGCCCAAATAGCCAAGTGTTTCAGGAAACATTGGTCCTGTCTTTTCTGTATTCTGCCTCCAGGTACAATGGAGGGCAAGAGTGAGCTCTGGGCACCCTATTCTCCAGACCACTACATACTAGTATGTAGCCTGTCACAATGTAACCCTAAAGTTTAACATTGTATTTTGGGACATTTCTGATGAAGATGATAGGGTTTGTGGGTTTTGCTTTTTAAACAAAAGAATGCTGTACTAGTGTATATAGGTAAAGATAGCAATACTGATACATTTTTAATAGCTCTAGCTGATATGCAAAGGAAAGGCTGGAATGTTTTCAAAGAGGAATTATGCTGAACAGATTGAATTAACTCTTGTCAAATAATCTATAGAACCGGAGACAGTTGCTGTTGAAGATCCAGCCCAATATCCAGCATGAAACTGACTGCAATGTCTTTCTTAATGTAGAGATTGTATGTTTTAGATCTTCAGGCCCAAATAATGAGACAGCTTTTTAGGTCCTTATGCCCTTGATTCTAGAAAAAAACATCTGCAGCTTCACATGCAGTGAGGCTCATATGTGCCAGGTGATGGCTTATTTCTAAGTCAGACAAACAAAACAAAATCCTCTCTGTTCTAGAGGCAATGCATATTACTGGCAGACGATTCTGTAAGTCAAAATAGGAGGTTAACCCTGGGCTACCCAATCAAAAATGGGGAAAAAAACTGAACTCTGTTCTTTCCCTAAAATGGCAATGAGCTATTGATCTCTGTTGATACAGAGAACACTAAGAAAATCTCCACTCACAATATCATCTGACTCTTCAGACAACAGGATCACAGATAGATTCCTAGTAGTCCAGTCCTTTGATCTCCTCATCCCCTTGAGCAGCCATGCATTTCTTCAGCTACCTTGGGTCCTTTTTTCACTATTAGCCTCATGTGACTTGAATTTAAGTCCATTCAAAGTGAATTACCATTACTGAAAGATAGAATTTTTTCTTTCTGCAGAGAAAGTATGTAAGTTCCAGCATGTTGTTTAACACAGTTAAAATGTGCCAATTATAAGGATCTCGGCATGTTGACGATGAACAATGCGGTTTTACATTCCAGCATATTCAGAAAATAATTTCCAGTTCCACTCAGCTCCGGTTCTGTCACTCCTGGAATTCCCCCTGTAAAAGAATCCCATTAGGTTCTTCTCCCAGATGGTGGGAGCTCCTGGCCATGCCCAGTTATTTACACTGGGTGGCTTATACACCGGCCTCAGTTTTTTTATTTCTTGCAAGGCAGATTCTGTCCTTCATGGACCTTATGTTTCTGGAATTTCTGTAACTGTTATCAGGATCTGGATATCACTTTGGGTCTGGGGGTGCACCTATTGTTAACCTGAAAGGTGAAGATAGGACTGTCATAGTCCAGAGGGGAGTGCTTCAGTGGCTGAAAGTCTGGTGGTGTTAGGGAGCTAACACCAAGCTACTACAAGAATAACTCCTTTTCATTGGTGACAGGAGGTACTCAAGAACTGTCACAAGTACCATCATAGTCCTGAGGATAAATAATACCAACTGAGATCTGGTATGCTACAAAATGAAGAACACTCAAGTAGAGTGTAATGTATGAGTGTTAGAAAGAAAAGACACAGAGAGTTTCCTTCAGTATTCTTGCTTTTTTTTTTTTTTTTTGAGGGGCTTTATTTTGAAAGAATTTCAGTATAATTAATTATTATATTAGAAATACTTTTAAAAAGTTTATTCATCTTAGCATGTGAATAAAATATACCAGCTATTAAAGCAGGAGACATGTTTCTAAACTGGCTGATAGCCTCAGTAAAATCAATACCATTGAGTATTTCTGGTTTAATGTCACATTAAAGAATTGAAATCTCATGTTGTTCAGTATTTTCTAAGTATGACTTGACTGATTTATTGATATATCATTTGATCAGTTTAATGGAGTGAAGAATCAATAAACTGGTCAAGAGTTTTGGAAGATTCCTTACCTCTCTCCCATTGATTCTAATCAGCGTTGGGTCAGGTCCTAAAAGAAGATGGCAAAAGAAGGCAGGGCATATTTTTAAGTATTTAAACTAAATGTGAAGTCCTAAATGTTATTTTAGATACATTATTTCTGTATGTACTACCTCTTTTTTTCCATGATTAGATACTAAGGGGCGGATTTTCACTGCACTCTGGCACTGTAAAGAGGCTTTTGTGTCAATGGAAATCTGTCCATCACTGTGTTCTATACACGGAGGAATGGGGTGGAAGCAATAAAAGGCTTTTATTGAGGTGTAAGGTAAAGAGTGCAAATCAAAGAACAGAGGGAGAACTTTATCAATCATTTTCTGACAGACATTTCTACAAACCTGGTAAAACTCAGAAAAATTATATAGTATTAGAGGCAGGAAACATGCTGGACTTAATCAGGGTGAATAACAAACCCATACGTTTCTATCAGATTCATAGCAACCTGAATATTTCTGTGCTGGGAAAACAATGTGAAGATAATTGATTTTGGAGAGAATCTATGTGCACTGCCTTAGGGCAACACATACAGGTCAAAAAACATACTGGTGTTTTCAACAATTTAGGGCAAAATTGTCACATGCGTAATGCTCTTTATTCTCCCCTGTACAGAGTACTTGCCTTGCAGGTCACAACACAGCAAGAAGAGCATCATGAACTTGCAGTTATTCTCCCTCTCATGCAGCTACACAGGCAGAATGAGGAGTAGGTAAAGCCTCTTTTCCATCACCACCACCATGCCCTAATGCATTAGCCAGTACAGCTGAACAAGCGAAGTAAGCAGAGCAAGGGAAATGATTTGGGTTCAGTAATGGACTGGCACAGATTACTTCCCTCTTGGACAGAATTTTTACAATTCGGTACTGTACCTTATAAGGGGCTTGTGTTAAATCTATAATGATAGTAAATATTAACCTTTTAAATCCTCCTTTTTCCTTGTAAATTAAATTTATTTACCTATTAACTATTGCCACAGAATCTCTGATATTAGCATAATATTTTTTCTTTTTTTTTTATTCTAAGGCTCAGAATGTTGATCCTTAAACTGTGAATGACCTGTACTCAGGATTTTTTTTTTAATGTAATTGAGATTTAGGCCGTATCTGATTATTCCCACAGACCTGGAGATGCTGAGGATATAGATGTCTAGGGAAAAGACCCCTCAAACTAATGAAAATTGTCTACAGAAGTATGCTAGACTGAGGCTGGGTGATTGATATGGGGTGCCTGTGACTTAGTTTATCTTGAACGATTGATAAGACATACTTGTTGATGTTTTCTTAAATGGATGAATTAAAGGTCCATTGAAATGTTTTTAATCCCATAAGAACTGTCATCATAGACGTTATTAATAATGACTAGATTAGCATTCCATTTATCTTATAGTTCATGTAACCTAACTATAACATAAAAGAAATTCCATCAGTAATTAGGTAAAATGAAAATGTCAACAACAACAAAAGAACACAGAGTTAAATTAATCATGGGAAAGTATCTTCCCTCCAAAAAGGAGTTTTTGTCTCACACCCTACAACTGAAATAGGGTTGGAAAGTTCAATTTGGAATGAACACTATCAGCATTCTACCAGGTACAGTGGAAGAGACCAAACTGCCTTCTTTTCAACATCTACGGGGATGATCAATTATATCTTCTTTCTGTAATCTGTATAGTACTGCACTAATTTCTGATAGTTAATCTTTGATTAAATAATTCCATTTGAACCTATTTGACTATTTCAAATTATTATTAACTTCAAGCATACAAAAACAGTCTAGCTCCTAGCAAATTTATTGAGGTTAGGGAAAGTGTTAATAAACATTTCTGTTGTAATGGGGTTTGGGGCTATAGACACAGGATAATTTGCATTTTCTAAAACAAATTAGCTAAGAACAGTCAGGAGCTGTTCTGAACTTTTTGAGATTTAGAGCCGTTGTTTATTATATATTTCTTAGGAACTGAGATTCCACAATTTTTGCCTTATCCCATTAAATCCTATAGAGAGAATAATGTTACTAAGGGTATTAATCAAGGCAACAAATTTATAGGACTAGTGTTACTTATGTGAACATTTAGCATTGGATCCTTTGGTAGAAAAGGATGAAGTCATGTCAATAAAAGTTGATTTAAACATCATGGAGATTTCTTTATCCCAATATTTGTAACTTTTCTGGTGAAAAGGGATTTAAGGGACAAAGAAGTTAATCAGAACCCAGGAAATTCACATTTTTAAATTAAGACTGAAAACTGTATCCAGGATCTGATATCCTGAAACCAGCTCCTCAGATCCTAAGGGGAAAGATACCTGATACAATTTTGGAAGGTCTTATCTTTAATTGTTGTGTTGTTGAAATCTGTTTGTCTCTTGTTTTTGTTGATTGAATAACTGTTATATTTCTTTTCTGTGAGACTATCTGTACTGAACTAAAATTTTTCATTGAATGTTTTAGAACCTGTGGAAAGATGGTTTTTTAGCATTAGGTTTTTTTTTTTTTTTTGTCTTGAGACTGAATTTATTTAACAGAGTTGTTTGGGGGGCAAAAAGGTGTATTCAACTAAATTATCCTACTCAGATTCTTTTTAGCACTCTAAGTCCTCACCTCTCCCAAAACAGTTCTTCATAGTTGGTTTCAGAAAGTCACTTAAATTTATGGAGCAAGTAAGATTGTATTCAATTTCCTCAGTAGAGATAGTGATAAATGAATCTGGACCCCTAAACTGAAAGCAATATTAGCAACATATTTTAATGAGCAGGTCAGGTTGTTTAGTGGTATTTCATTTTCCCTTTGAGTGGGTAGAGAGAGGTGTGTTAGAGTTCTGATCCCCAGCTCACCCCTGGCCTGGGTGTGCTAGAGACCTATTGCACTAGGTATGTTGGGAGCTGACCTCTCATTTTGTTCAAGACAGCTCCCTTAAGCTGACCATGAAAGACAGTTAACCAGAACTAATGTGAACTACACTGAATTCATTGTCTGAGTCACTGTGCCCTAGAACTTTGCCGGTCAATGTGAAAAAAGCTAGGTATGATTGGTTGGTGATCCTGAATACAACTCCTGAAGAGTGAGAAACAACTATGAATTCAGGGGACTCAGACTTTAAATAGTTAAGAACTAAGACTTTTTTTTTGTAGAGCATCCTAAGCATATTAATCATTTTACCAACATTTTAGGATCTCAAATAGGGTAGATCAGAAAACAAGGATTCTGTTTTTTAAAAAATGTAGTTTCGATAGTCATTGTCATTTCTCATTACACAATTTATTTCCCCACCAAAATCCCCCCCGAAAGCAAAACCAAGGCAAAACAAACAAGCCCCCCCACAGAACAAGAGAGACCCCAGATTAGCCAATAGGTTAGTTGTTAGGCATTCAAAGGGGATATTGCAGTCACAGGTTCAAGCCCTGCTGTAAATTAGACAGAGAAGGTGTTTGAGCTTAGCTTTCCTGTGTCCTAGCTAGTGATTTACCACCAGGCTTTAAAATCAGCCTCTCACATGCTCCTGTGAGTATTATTTCACTTTGTAAAAATAAATAAATATTCCTTTGATGCTCTCAAGAGGGCTTGACTCTATATCTTGATGGTCATAGCACTCACTTAAGATGTGGGAAACCTAAATTCAAATTTCAGCTTAAGCTACTTGCTATTCTGGGCTCAGTCCTTTCTCTGGTTTTAATGATAAATTCTCTCCTGAACCGGAGAAATCTTCCCAGTGATTATTTTTTGCAAACCTATGTGTTTCCATGAAAAGGATTTTTTTTTTTTTTTTTTGATGAACTGGCATTTTCCAATGAAAAAAATGTTTATTGAAAAATTCTCAACCTGCTATAAACTCAAGCATTAACTCAGTGAAAGATGAGGGTACTTACCACTTGCAGGATCAGGCTCGTAATCAATTTAAACTCATGCTGAAAAAATTCATGGTTTCCCCAGCACTAATCCACAGAGAAGTCAAACAACTTGGCAGCATTTTGTATAACTGCTGAAATGCTGATGTTTCAAACCCACAATCGTTTTGGTCGTGTTTAATATAGCAGCAAATATTGATGGTCTTATTTTGCTCCCACTTACATCTCTGTAAGTCCAGTGGCTTCAATGTAGTTACTTTTGTTTTCTACAGACATAAATGAGATTAGAAAGCACAGAAAGCATGTTTTCAGTGCTATTGTAAGTACTATCACTTAAAATGAAGTTGTGAATACTTCTTTTCCTTTACATTTGCCTCACATAGTTGACACACCTTCAAAGATTTACATTGAAAAATGTTTCTTTCAGTTTTTAAAATAATCAGCATGTTTTCATCATCAGTATTTTTTATTACCTTTACTGAGCACTTTATATTTTTAATTTTAAAATGTGCCTATTATGCCCAAAATTGCCAATATTATAGGTAGTACACCTGTTTGCTTTCTTTTAATGAGTCTCCTGTCTGAGTTTCTATAGGAATGTTCCAAAGATAAGTACAGGTGTATAAGCGTGTAATTCTGCTTTGGAAATCACAAATTGTTCTTGAACAGATAGGGATCATAAAATCTACTGTATAATTCCCTATTTTGCACTATTGCTTGGGTCCAATTTTCCTGTATGATTCCAATAATATTGTATAGCATATTTTCACGGCACCAAGTGTTAATAAAGGTTCAGAGTGATATGTGAGAATTTCAGGGCTAAAACAAACAAAAAACTAAACCATGATGCACAGATAGCATGGAATGATTCTCTCCACAACTGTCCAGTCCTTTTTTGGGCGGGGGGGAGCATGGGAGGAAATCTTTCTGTAATCCTAAACCTTTGTATGAATTAAATCCCAAGTGCACTGTAAATTTATTAGTGAAAATAAAAAAGAAAGTTTTCATGCTATAATTAGTATTTTATATGAAACACTGAGCGGAAACTACTGGGTAACATGATGGTTTTAAAGCTTTAGCTACAGATTAGTCACTAATAAATGCATAATCAGACATTCAGAGAAAAAAAGTGGGTTTATTGTTATTTTTAATATTTTGTGCAGATGACTTACAAAACTCAAATCTTTAAACCTCCTCTTCTTTATTGCTATTCAGATGAAACCAATACACAGAGTTACACCAGGACACTGACAGAATTATGAATGCCATGTAATTGCTGTAAAGTGGGATAATTATTTCAAGGAAGACAGTTCTCTTGCAGTATTGATTCCCATCAAATTTGTCAGTAGATGTTAAACTTTAATTAAAGGATGATCTTTGTCAGTCACTCTGTTTCCCAGATTTAAATTAGAGACTATATTATCATCTTCAATTAAGTTTACCTTATTCACTGTCAGGGATGTCTTTGGAAGAAACAAACTTGCTCCTCCAGTATTCCCTTTCTGGGAGTTCTGAGGTGGTGACAGTACCACTGACACCTCTTATCAATGTCAGCATGAGTAGGGCAGAGCCTTTGGGATGGTTGGTTCCTTAAGCATTTTCAATAATTTGCTTACACAAAGGTTGCATATGTTTACTTCTCATTCCCACCTCTCCCGCCCCATGTTCCATCAACAGGCCCAACTTCACCTGCTAAACAAGTAAATCCTTTAATATCATGTTTAATGCTCTTGGGCTGTCATAGATCAGCACTGATAAAGTATTAGGAATAAACTGATGTAAGGTTGTAATGAGGTAGGGGCCCAGATCCTCAAAACTCCTGAGTTCTGTCCCTTTTAGGATTTGGGCCTTACGTCCATTTAATATCAGTAGAAGTTAGGAGCCTAAATAATTTTGAGAATCTCTGCCTTGGAGACTTTGTGATGAAAGTTAGCGTAAGATGTCATGTTTTAAAGTACTTTAATAAAATGTTTTTGACCTTAGTCATTCAAGTTCCCTATCTTTCATTCACCATTTACGATCTTGTGACACCTCTTCTGAATAGATATTGGGAGATTTCATAGTACATACATTTTGCCAAATGTCAGGTAAGATTGCAGAAGTCCTTTAATACATGTACAATTCAGTGCATCAATAGAGATGATTAATTCAAATCTACTTCATCCTTTGGAACAAACAAACATACAACTATGATCAAACTAACATAACTTTTAACTTCCTACAGCAAAGGGATATGCACAGCAGACTACATAAAATAAGAAGTGACCTGAACTTTCAAGAACAACAGGAACTCAAACTAAAAATAAACCATTTTTAGTTTTAAAAAGCCAATATTCTTTTAGCTTCTTTCACAACCAGAAACAAAAAATACCAGAATATGATGAACATTTCTAGATGGATAATAGGCAGGACAGAAAACTGGGAAGTTATTTTAAACTATATGAGATACTATTCTTGTAACATTTATAGATTGATCTGTTAAACAATGTGGTTCTAACAGCCTTTCTTCAGTTGTGCAGAAGGAAATGCAGTAATTGAACTGAGTTAACTTTCTGATTCTTCAGAAGTTCACTTCTCACTTCTATAAGGGTAGGGAGGGAAAATTATATTTTGTTTTACAATATTGTGTGGATGTGCTCTGAGATACAGTGATTATATCTGAATGTAAACCATGGATGTTAATTCACTGAAATTACTTCCTGTGGGAACTTGGAGTGTTCAGCCTCTCTTCTGGTCAGGCACTATTACACTAGGCCGAATAGGTATGTACCCAGTCAGAACTTGTTGTTGAAGCAAATGGGGAGTTTGCATAAGGAGTAAAGTTCAGCACAGTGCAGATGGCCTGTATAAGGCTCTTTGCACCACTTGAACCCCGGATAGGAGCAGGGCTGGGATTCCACTGGCTGTATGTGCATGCAGAGATGCCACTGTATTTCCCATCTTCCAGTGGAAAGGCCTTGGTATTAACCGTACTAGGAATGGCTCATTAGGCTAGGTGAGTGGCCCATTGATCTGTATCTACATGGAGTAATGATGGAAGAGGGACTGCAAACACTATTCAAACCCATAAGCTGGAGCAGCAGCTTTTTGTGGCGAGGAAGGCTTGCATGACAGACTTGGGGTAAGGAGGGGACACTTCACTTTCCCAATCACACTCCACTCAGCTAGTATAGGTGTCAATTATTCTACCTTTGTGTGTGGGGAGTGAACATCTGGCATGACTGCTGGACTGGGTCATTAGTCACTTGAGAGTTGATCCAACTCCCACTGAAGTCAATGGAAATATTCCCATTGACTGCAATGAAAGCTGGATTGATCCCACTGATGTCACTGTAAGTTGTATCCTATTGTAAAGGTAGAATTGGTGCTTAGTCATTTATTGAAACCATGTAATACCATATACAATCCTGTATAGTGATTACAATATTATAAGAACAAGCAAGATTCTTATATCATAGAAATCTTAACAGATGTGCATTTATTGTTCTTATAACCGGTACACACTAAAAAGCTTTAAGTCCTATATAGCTACAGAAAAGCACATCTTGAGCTGTGATGTAAAACTGCTGTTGAACTCCCCTTTTTTTTTCACCATATCACAAAGTGAAGAGAACAAAGCCAAGGAGATAGTTAATATTCGGAATTTAAAGAACATTTCATTAGGTGATAGCAGTGCTAATTACAAACTGGAATGTGAATAGTGCTGGGTAATCAAAAGTGAGTTTGCTTCAGTGAGATGTGGTGTCATGAGAAAATGGGCAGCGGCCACAGGTGTTTTTGATGACAGGGAGTTTGGTAAAATTGGGGGTGTTCTCTGTGTAGATACATATATAACCCTCATCATATAAAAAATAAAACCAACAATAGAGCCCCGCTACAAGAAATAGCAAAAGACTAGAAAAATATGTTAATCTATTTATTTGTATAGATGATGACAAAATAATGCAGATTTCTTCAGAGGTAACTTGAAATCAAATATAATATACAACATCTTTAAACATTATTTTTATGCTTAATGTTATTTTTTTCCTCTTCCCCTTGACTTAAGCTGTGCATTGCAGATGAATTTTTGTGTACCAAAAGGATTTGCTCTATGGCTTTTAGCCTTTGAACTTTGGTTTGTAGAAAACAGAGTCAAATCTAATTATGAGGCAGTTACACAATAAAATAAAAAGCAGCAGCTGAACATCACAAACATTTTATATGAAAATCCATAAGAAATGCTGCTTAAGTTTTTTGCAAGTAAATGGCACCAAATGTGTTATCTAATGAGGGGGGGTCCACAGAAGCAACTCATTTACTGCCATTGAGGCTGTATTTCCATTTCAGTGAATCCCTTCTTTTTTATGTGTTTAAAAATACAGTCCCAATTATAATGAAGTGATGGAACAAGTTTACACATTTAGAAACACTGAAATCCAGATAGTATTTCTAAACAGCTTGAACTAAAGCTCTTTAGCTAGGGTTGTAATGGACTTATGTCCTCTGAAAATCACATACACAGAGGGAACTGTAATACACACTCACTAGTGGGCTACAGCTAGCACCAAGAGGCCCCAACAGGCGTGTGGCCCTCTGGGCGCTACTGTAGAATAGATATAAATGAGACATTCAGGTATGGTCCAGGACTCCAAATGTGTGTTTTCTAACATGAAATTTTCCCTACAGTTTGGGGTAGCGTGTTTTAGTAAGGGTATAAGTCTGCAGAGTTCTGCCTCTAACTGTCTGGTAGAAAATGAAGAGCAGAATGGGGAATGAGATGTAGCTTGATCCCACATTGTTAATTCACTGAATCAGCATCAAATTGTTCTGTTTCCATAACCGTGTCTGATGTAATTTGTTCCACAAACTGCACAGTATCCCCGAGTGGTGAACACAGTCAAACCTCAAAGTATGAAGACTTTTTTTTATCATCAGTGAAGGCTCTATGTCTTTTCAGCAACAGTAGTAAATAATCAATGAAGAATCTCAGAGAAATATTTTTTAAATTTTGCTTCACCATCTCGTCTTGCGGTTCTCACAGTCCAATTTCTATCATATACTGAAAGGCAGACAAGCAAAACTGTAAATGATTTCTGTTCCTCAGTTTCCTGATTTGAAGAAAAATTGTAACATCAAACTGAAATGGAGATGGTAGAGCTAATATGTCTCCGAGCCATTTTCAAAGGAAATTTACCTCTCCCTGCCACCCCAAGTAGTACCAGGCAAGAGATTCAGTAGTCCTACACTTCAGATATTCCTTTCTTTCCTTTTGATATGTTATTTTTTTTGAGGATTTTAATTTCCTGACTCTGGCTACCCACTGCATTACTAAAATCCCCTTCTATAACTTCTGGTCAGACACCTTTGCATTTTTGGTTGTAAATTGTGAGCACAACATTTTTTAAACTTACAATGTATAGCTTATGAACATAGGATGGCACTGGAAGGGACCTCATGGGTCACTGAGTCCAGTTCCTTGCTATCGCAGGTAATCCCATCATATAATCATATTCATAAATGTATTAAAATGACTCTTAAAACCATTTATATTTCCTGTTCCTACAAAACAAACAAAAGGAAGTATTTATTCACACAGCACACAGTCAATCTGTGGAACTCTTTGCCAGAGGATCCTGTGAAGGCCAAGACAAAAACAGGGTTCAAACACGAGCTAGATAAATTCATGCAGGATAGGTCCACCATAGGCTATTAGCCAAGATAGGCAGGGATGCAAAACCATGTTCTGAAGTATCTCTGTCTGACAGAAGCTGGGAATGAGTGATAGATGATGGATCACATGATCACCTGTTTTCTCTGTTCCCTCTGAAGCACTTGACATGGCCACTGTTGGAAGACAGGATACTGCGTTAGATGGACATTGGTTCTGTTCTTATGTTCTCCTATTAGGAGGCTGTTCCAGAACCGCACTTTGCTAATGTTTAGAAACCTTTTAATTTTCAGCATAACTTTTTTCATGCCCAGTTTGTTTTCATTTCTTTTTGTGCTGATATTGTTCTTTAGTTTAAAGAGCTTTTCTCTCTCCTGATGTTTTTATAGGGAGCAGTCAGAACCCCGCCCCCCAAGTCTCCCTCAATAGCAGATAGTGAGCTTAATTCTCCTCTCAGTTACATCAGTGTAATTTCAATCACATTATCCCTGACTTACACCAGTGTAAGTGAGAAGAGACTCACCTGTTTCCTCTAAGGAGTCTCTGGTTAATACTTTTGCCATAAGATTTTATTCCTTTCAGCTGATGTTGTCCCTTGTCTTGTCTGAGGAGAAAAATGAAAAGTGTGTTGTTTCCAGACATCTTGCTTGTTCTTTGCTTTAGCATCATGACAATTAATCAGCAACAATTTGTGCCAAGAGATTAAGTTTTCAGCAAGGGGACAAATACATAGCCTGCAATTTTTTTTTTTAAGTGACCAGTCACAAAAGGCTTACATCCAAAGAAATGAGTGTGCTTCTCAAGCTCAGAGGGGTCAGACAAGAAAAGGGGAAGGAAAGGAAAGACTGCTGGACACATTTCATGGAGGAAATCTTGATGCTGCCTCCTAGCTAGTGTCATGTCAACAGAAAGCTAAGAAAAAAAGGGAGAAGTGTGATGTGGTGTGCAGGCCCCATATTAGGCAGGAAAGGGTTAATGAACCTGTGGTCTCAGCCCTGCCCTGCTTCACTTGAGATTTCAAGCCTGGAGGGGTTAAAAATGGAAACAAACCTTATGAAGTGGCTGGCTGGGAGGATCACAAGACATTTCATGCTACCCCCTTGAAAAAAGGCTTGTCTGGGGTCAGGGCCTGTCTTAGGGCTGCCTGAAGGGAGGCCAGGGTGCAGCTGGAAGATAACCAGAGGATGCTAGACTCAAAAGTGTTCCTAGGTGCAGGTAGGCTCATTCCAGATTCATTCAGACTCTTCCATGCACTTTGTTCTCTGGGTCTATGGTGTTTTTCTTGCAGAGGTCTGTGGAGGAATGATCCTGGGAAGGGACTGGTGGAAATATGTAGAGGTAAAAAGATGGTCCAGCTAAGAATATTTTAGCTATATATTAAAGGTTTCTGGGCTGGAACTCTGTATAGAGGCAGGGCCTGGATTCCTCTCACGGTAGAAAGTAAATGTACCGTGGATGCCTCAGAGACAAAGGCTGGAAAGGATTATTAAGGTTGAAGACCCACTGAGAAGTTGCTGGACTATAGACATAAATGACTCAATTTACCCTGGCAGGGCATATGTGACCCAACTGGAGTTCTGAGTCATAAGAAGAATTAGACCACCGCAGGACTGGAACAGTTGTCAGCAGGGGAAAGGCACCTGAGGAGGATATCCTTTTACTTCATGCTGAGAGCGAGTGGTGATTAGGTAGTGACTTTATCACAAGAAGGCAGGAGGGCAAAAGCCTTACAAAGTCACTCATATTCTTGAGAGTTAGAACTAAACTAACTCTAGGAGCAAGTGGCAACAAAGGAAGGTCCATTTACAATACTTTAATGAAGTTGTTTTTCTTCTTAATCAATGTTAATATTTTTGTGACCTGAAATCAGGTAAGTGGTATGCTCTCCTTCCAGGCCTGCTCAGAGGTTCTTATCCCTGGCAGATCTCTCCAGCAAAGATAGTCTGTTATTCACTCCTAAGGCTTGCAGTTAGAGGGAGGAGATATTTCCATAAGAGCCTGTTGACACTGGGACCTTGAAAGTGATACCGTTCTTTCAGTGTTGTCATTGTGCTGTCCTTTTTGGGCTGTCATTATAATACTGAGCAGAGAAAAGAGTGTTCCCTGGGGTTCCCTCTGTTACATTTTGCTGGAGAATCTCAGTGAAACATGCAAGTTTATGAATGTAATGTAATTGTATTCAAGGACAATTATAACTGGGAATTTAATGGGGAAAAAAGTCATGAGCATCGACTAGAGCCACTTGTTTTTCCTTTTCCTGTGCTGTTGTAGATATTATTTAATCTTCCCTTTATTCATTCATGTTCCTGCAAGATGAAAATGATACATTTTTCGCTCAACTAATTCAGTTATATTTACAATGAGGTTTAGGGGAAGCCTTCAACTCTCACAAGAGCCATTAAAGCTACCGACAGATCATATATCTTATCTGTCACAAAGACTTGCATATTTGGCACTTTCTAAAGGTCCTCTGACTCATGAGATTTTTGGCAGGTGTTGAACTCTGCTGGCTCACAGCAGTTTGGCAAACTGGTACTTTTTTCATGGTCATTTCCATCCTTTTTGTTCTATAGAGTCTATGTTTTCATTTAATAATAATACTACTTAATAATTAATAATAAAGAAGCATTGGTCTCCAATGTAAATAAAGTTGTAAAGATGTGGTTTGACATTGAGATAGCTATCTTGATGTAAATTAGTAATGGAGATAAAGGACAGGTAGCTTTCACCTTGATGTATCTAGTCACAGTAAAACTGAAGGGGGGTGGGGGGGAATCTGGGGTTGAGCTAAGAGATCTTGAGCTAATTACCTTAAAGTAAAAAACACATTTTTTACTTATCTTTCTATCTCTTTATTGTTGTGAAGAGAATTTATAAAATGTAAATACAGTGTAAACTGATGTTCTGATATCTGCCATAGTCTGGAGGTAACCAGAAACAATAGCTCGGAGAGGAATAAGTGTTAAATCTGAACTAGAGCTGGGCAAATAATGTTTAATGGCAATTCAGGAAAAATAAAATAAAAATAAAATAAAAAAAGTTTTTTTGGGAAAGTGACTGAAACGTTTGGTGAAATCCACATGAATTCATGAAATATGCTGGGGTCGCCCAATCTGTATTTTTCACTGAACAAAAGTTACAGCGAAAAGTATTTCTCCAACTTTATGCTGAAGAGTAATTTAGATAAATTAAATGTCAACATTTGTAAACAAGTTCACTGATCGCAAAACACACGAGAAAGAAGAGACACAATTGTGTCCAAATATCTGCACAATCCACTGCAAGTGATATATCATTTTTGTGTCAGCTATGCATGGAGAGCATGGCCTATGATTTGGAGAGTACCATGACATTTTTTCGCCCGATCAGGCAAGTTGTTGGTTTTTTTGTTTGTTTGTTTTTCTGTAAAGCAATAGTCTTAGTCTTATGTTAATATACCAATATTAATATCTCCTAATCCAGAATGCTTGCTGGCTACACTGACATTTGGAGTAGAAGTTCTAACTCCCCTAATACATCCCTTAACAGATGTTAAGAAACCAGGGGACAAGTATGACTGACATTGATGGCATCTCATTCAGTTAAACATCTATTTTATCCTTCTGCTTAAGTTCCAATAGCATAACCTTTAGATTTGCTGCTATTTCTTAGGCCTTGTCCATGTTAACACCCATCTAACAACTTAATGTAGTTATTCCAATTCAAACTCCTAAAGTAGATACGCTGCACCCATTTAAAGCAGGACTTGCACCATTGAAGCTTTATTGGGTAACAAAGTGAAGTAATTTTTATCAGTGTAAGTGTCCTAATGCAGATAGTCTGAGTTCAGTACAGGAATTATTAGTGATAAGATCCTTTAAAGAAGGTCTGCAAATAAAGCAGTTACAACCAAACAGATGCATTTCCAAAGTCATCCTGTACAGGTAAACTTCTTCTGAACAATAAGTTTGCAATAATTTAAGTTTTGCAGTCTACTTGATCCTTCACCATTGAAGTAAGCTTTGCATTTAAGTTCCATGGGCCCAAGATCAGGCTCATTAGAAGATGCTGTCTTCCCTACAAGGTGGTTCAGAAAGGAGTTGTGAGAACTAATTCAAAGCAGTAAAAGAGAATTTCTAGGAACGAGGTAACTTGAGTGATTTAAGGTAAGGTGTCTGGATCAAAAGTCATCCGCTTTGTCTATGGCGACATTGTAGATGTTTCAATTATCTCAAGGAGTGATGAGCAAAGTGCCCTCTTTCACTAGTCTGGTATTTAGTGTTTTTGTCTTGAAACAAACATTACAACTTTTAATTAGAAACTGCCCCATATACTTTTTTAGAAAATAATGTTTTAAGGCAGGGAATCTGCCTGCTCTGCTTCTCTCCTCCAGAGTCCCCTAACTTTGTCTTGCTTATCTTACAGTCCCCCAAGGCCTTTAGAAACATTTGCTATTTGTATTTTGAGGGCTACAGAAAGTTGACTGTACTGAATAAGTAAGCATGCTTCATTAGGAATGTAATGTAAGTGCAGGTATTTGCCAAAACTGAGTTGTAAATGCAGCTTGAATCCTGCAATATCCCACAGAAGATGGCATGCAAACTATAGCCCATTGGGCACCTCCTCTGGTAAACACCAGTTACAATGGCAGGAAATGGGGATACTGAAGTTGCAATTGGAAGAGGCAAAAGATACTCCTGGGGTTTTCTGACATCAACCAAGGCCTTCATTCAGCTAGATGAGGTAGATGATGCTGGCAAAGGGGTTTGAAATTGTAAAATGAAAATATAAATGCCAAGGATGAATCTACTAATTATTATAGTCATATGCTGGGAAAGTGACATAGTCCATATGGTTGCAGAAGCTATCTGCCTCTATCACTTTGCTACAATACAATCGCTCGCTATGGCATGCCTCAGTTTCTCCACCTGTAAAATGGAGATAAAGGTAGTAAATTAATAGCTCTCCTACGTAAAGCAATACAGAGATCTTTAAAATCTAAGTATTATCTGAATAATTATATAGTTTTATTCAGTTGTATTAATAAGGTTCTTTTGTATACCAGTTTTAATTTTTAGGTACTTATACCCTGAAGTCTCTTAGTCATTAAGAATAATTATGAAGATGAAACATACAAAAGACTTCCTCACTCCACCAAAAATAGAATCCCAAACTCCATCATGAACACATGACAGTGGATGCTGTCTTTCTGAGATGAGAACATATTTCTTCTGTCTTTCCAGCCAGGTTTATTGTTGACAAAGCACAGTACTAATATCCCACAGACTCTACCGGACCACTAATACATGTCTGCCTGGAACAATGGACCAGCTCAGTGAATGGAGTGACTTTCTGTTCCTCTCTATGCTAGACAAAGGTTCTCCCTCTTAGATGCATCTTTATATCCTGATACAAACAAGTTAATACTGCCCCTCTGACATGACTGGTTATTGCCCATTAGTTACTGTTCCCTGACATGGCTAGTTATTGCCCATTACCTTGTACATGTTGGTTCAATCAAAACATGCTGTATCACTATATATATATATATATATATTTTTACTACTGTGTGTTCTATTCTATGCATCCAATGAAGTGGGCTATAGCCTGCGAAAGCTTATGCTGAAATAAATTTGTTAGTCTCTAAGGTGCCACAGATACTCCTGTTCTTACTTCAAAGATCTCAGAATCTAAAGGATCAGTAAGGACATAAAAAGGATGGTGAGAAAACAGAGGCAAAGTGTGAATTGTCTAGTAGCAGGTCAGTCACTGACGCAGGAATATGGCCTATGTCTCCTGATTACATGATTGGCCAGGATTAGGAACTGGATTGCCAATGCTGTCCCTCAGTTGAGTCTTTTCTCACCTAGGGGTTTCTGTTTTCTGTTAAAGGAATTCATTACATAGAATTGTCCTCAGAAGAGGGAGAAAAGACAGTTTGGGCCATTATTACATTACTTACAAAATAATTTAAAAAAAATCTGTATCCAAGTCACCTTACAAGTTTAAAAGGGGCACAAAAAGATCTTCATGAAACAACCAGAGAAGGAAAACTCCACAAGACATGAGCAAAGAGATTGGAAAGAAACACTGATTGAAATGGGGATACAGATCTCAGTCACACACAAACTCTGGGTGCAGTCACATTCAGATTGTGGGATGTTTGAAATTTAGATTTGAAATTTGCTGGCCTCCTTTTGTCTTCTTTTGGCTGCTACAACATTATCAACCTATTACCTGTTAAAAGTAATTGTGAACCAAAACCTTGGATCCAGCATCCCTGATGTATGGGAGAAGGGTGAGATCCAGATCCAAATGTTTTGGAACCATCTTGAATAATGACAAAGCCTGGTTGGAAAGTCCGGGCAGAACCAAGAAAGCAGGCCACTAGGTGCCCCTCTTACTGCTTCCCTCTGTCATTGTGACACAGAGAATGGTCCTGACAAAACATACTAGTGAGATGAGGTCATAGCTTTGTTGCACCCCACTGATGACTCCACACTCTCTGATCTGCTGCTGGTTAGTGAGGTTGCTGTATTTTGTCTGAGCCCACAAACCAAATCCTAGCCATGCCTGCTGCACCCACCCAGCTTTCATCTCAATAGAGTTTTCTCTGTCCTTTTTGTCTCAATTCTTCTATATTTTTACAGGGTAGTTAGATCCTTACTTGCAATAGCAGCTATTTAATATCACTCCTTGCACCCTCCCAGCTCCATTGACTCAGAATATGTTAAATTCAGTGCTGTCTGGGCCATTATTCAATAATCAATAAGGAAGGTGCTAGCGTTAAAAGGTTTTTGACTGCACAATGACATTTCCTCACACGTGTAGGAGACAGCCTTTCATCTTTTATTAGTCACTCCCATGAACACACACTCTCCTCTGCCTTGCTGACAAGGTGCTTATTCTGTACTCAATTCCTGATGAGCTTTGTGACAGTGTGTCAGATCTGTGTCAAGGGCACCTTCCGGTCACCTTCTGTGGGCTAGCCACTGGGACTACTTGTGAAATAAGAATTGTAGGATCCAAGATACGCCTGGATTTTACTCCCGTTACCCACTCATCTTGGCAATTTAACTTTGTAGGTTTTGCAGAGACCACTCTGCTGTTCTCATTATATCAATTGCACTGCAGCACTGCACCAGAAACAGAAAAGCAGAAGTAAAAACTCTAACTATCCTCATGTTATGACTAATATGAATCAATGATTTTTATTGGTGGCTACCAAAACAGATAAAGTGAAGGGGTTGTCTCTTGAGCATATTGCTGGGAAACTTAACATCCATGAGTGGGTATCATGGAGAGAAAGCATCATGCCCCTTGCTGGTTGTTTCTTGAAGGCAATTGTCACTTAAATGCTTGTTCTGCGACAATTGATTTTCTTTAGTCTGAAGAGGAGAAAGAAGTACTGGGGAGGAGACATGGATTTTTGTTGAATCTCCTGTGTATCTACACATGTCTAGAGAGCAGGACTGAGATGTTATCTAGAGGCCCTCAAAGGCATCTAGAGGAATGGAGTATGGTGAGTACTGGTCATGCTCAATAGCTGTCTGATTCTATGGTAAGGGTTTTGATTAAGAGCAAGCTTTGCCAAAAAACAATGCACTCACACCAGAAAGTTTGATTCTCCACCAGTTCTTCATTTATAATTGAACCTCAGTGACCATCCATAATCCTGGTTTGGGGGTATGATTACTGTGAGTTGTCCATCTAACTATGTCACACTGCCTAAGATAGGTCTGCCTCTTACACCTGCCCCTATTGATGGAAGCTGCATAGGTGACTGCATTCCTTCCATAATAAGAAAATTCTAAAGAAATTAAGTTTCCTGGGGGCTTGAAAGTCATACGAGAGGCCATAGTGAGTAAGACCAAACCTCCATCTAGCCCAGTATCCTGTCTTCTGACAGTGGCCAATGCCAGGTGCCCCAGTGGGAATGAACAGAACAGATAATCATCAAGTGATCCATTCTCTGTTGCCCATTCCCAGCCTCTGGCAAACAGAGGCAAGAGACATCATCCCTGCTAATAGTCTCGGCTAATAGTCATTGGTGGACCTAACCTCCATGAATGTATGTAGTTCTTTTTTGAACCTTGTTATAGTCTTAGCCTTCACAACATCTTCTGGCAAAGAATTACACAGGGTTGACTGTGTGCTGTGTGAACAAATACTTCCTTTCGTTTGTTTTAAGCCTGCTGCCTATCAATTTCATTTGGTAACCCCTAATTCTTGTGTTATGAATAAGGCTGCAAATGATTCATGGAGGTCATGGAAGTCATGGCTTTCATGACTTTCTGTGACCTCCGTGAATTTTGCAAAGCTGGTGCGGCTGACCCCAGGACCATCCCGACAACTGGGGAAGCACTGGTGCCAGACATACCAGATGCTACTCTGGCAGTCTCAGGTAGCTGGTCCCCAGCGCTGTGCTGGAACAGAGATCTGGGAGCAGCAGCAGTAGCCACGTGGCCCTGGGCCATCCCCTGCCCAAATCATCATCATCAGGGCCATGGGCCATCCCCCACCCAGACCATCAGTGACGATGGGGCCCCAGGCTGCTCACCACCAAGACCACTGGTGGCAGGACCATGGGAAAGCCCCCCACCCAGTAGCAGTGGGGACCCACACTGCTCCCCCCCCCACACACACAGCAAAAGCATCACACTGCACTGCCCCGTCCCCAGCAACAGTGTCACCCCGTGCTGCCCACCCTCCTATAGCCGTCTTCAATAGTGCCCCCCTTCCAGAAGGTAAGATTTTGTCACAGCTATTTTTAGTGAAAGTCATGGACAGGTCAGAGGCCATGACTTTGTTTAATGCCCATGACCTGTCCATGTCGTTTACTACAAATACCCATGACTAAAATGTAGCCTTAATTATTAAAGGAGTAAACAATGCTTCCCTATTTACTTTCTCTATACCAGTCATGATTTTATAGACTTCAGTCATATCCCTCTTTGGTTGTCCCTTTTCCAAGTTGAAAAATCCCAATATTATTCATCTCTCCTCATATGGAAGGCATTCCATACCCCTCATTGTTTTTGTTGCTCTTTTCTGAACCTTTTCCAATTCCAATATATCTTTTTTGAGATGGTGTGACCACATCTGCATGCAGTATTCAAGATATGGGCATACCATCGATTAATATAAAAACAGTATTATATCTGATGTCTTATTATCTATCCCTTTCTTAGTGATGCCCAACAATGTTCGAAGCCTCGCCTCCAGAGAACATCTCCAAATACCTGTGTTGATAATACTGTCCATAATGAGGAGAATATCTAGATTATAATCTTCTACAATCATAACTCTACATTGACTACAAGGCAGCTCAGCACCAAACTCACACCTGCCACCTCTTTTACCAATATTTTTTTTTAAAAAAAAAAAATAGGAGGCCATATTATCTATGACAAAAGGACAGTCACAAGTGGAGTTTTGTCTTGATTTTTTGATGTGGTAAAATCAAGGACTGTGCTTTTCAGGCAGAACCTGCAACCCTTCAGTGAAACATTTCAAATTTCTAGCAAAACACGGGCAGATGGGTGTGTCAAAATACTATTTTGCCACAAAGATGTATAACAAACACAAGTTCTATTTATTTTCATAGCAGCCTGTTTAGTTTGGAAATTGATATTTCTAGCGCACACTACTCACATTGCCCTCCATGAGCTATTGAGTTCAACAGAAATTACCCATGAAGAACATAATGTGGGATCAAAAGAAATAAAACTACTTGAATGACTAAGGTCAGCTAGAATTGGTGCACTACTCATATGCTTGAGATTAGGCATGCGCTTAAGTGTTTTACTGTGTTAAGACCTAAAGGGGGGTATTTTAAAGGGGGTATTTTAAGGATCAAGGACAATTTGCGCACATTTGTAAAAGAAAAAAAACAAAATTAAAATTATTGTATTTCTTAGAAATGAAAAAAGCTTTTACGTATTTCTTTTTCAGTTATCTCTTTTAATACAGTAAAGAAAGCTACTGGAAACTACTATTGTAACAAATCTCTAATCTTTAAATTACCTTTTTTTTCCAAAATGTTTTAATTTCTTGACATCTGCTAGTAAAGCTCTTATTGAAATCAATGAGAATTTTCCCTGAATTAAAAATGCATAAGATTGAAACCCTAAAGAATGAGAGAATGTGTAAAATAAGGTTGATTGGAGGAAACTATTTGAGGTAAGGCTAGATTTCTAAGTCAAATTCAAATGATAGCAGATTAGTATAGCTGTTACATGTTCAGATGTAATAGACATGATCTTATATAACAAATTCAAATGAAGTTTTATTCAAGTCAGACAAATAATCAATTCTAATATAGCACTATACAGAATGCAGAAAGGATAATATACATTACCATCTGAGAGTGGAGAAATGTTTGCTGCTTACTTCATTTCTAACTAAGTTCCCAAGCCTCTTTCTTTTTATAGGGTGTCATAAAAAGAATGTTTTTTTGTGAACAATGGAAATTGTGCTTTACAATTTACATAATTAATTATGAAAGTTCTTGCATGGTAACTCTGTTTACATGATTGAAAGCTAAAGGAATTTCAAACCCATTTTTGCTGAAAACAACTGTGGAAACGAGCACTTCTAAATGACTTAAAAACATCTTTCAAAGGGCCATTATTTCATAAGTTACCAAAAACAGCTTCAATAAGAAATATCAGTCACAGAACTGTTCAGTGATCCACTGATCTCGATCATAAGTACCCCTTAGCAATCAGACTGCCTTTTTCATTACAACACATATCTGTAGCAACAGGCATCATTCGTTAGTCGACTGGAGTCCCTTTCTGGGTATAGGTTACCACACTGGATAATTAAGCACAGCCCTACTATAGATTATAGACATTAGTCACACAGTAATTCTGTCTAAAAATATACTATTGTTAAGGCACTGGAGTTTAGACACATTGGCCAGTACAGCAATGATCCTGGGATTTTTGGCCAAATAATCAGGAGAACTTAAAAAGAATCAAGAAAGATTTATATTTACTAACAGAGCTAAATTAAGCCAATGCAGATTTCTTGTTACATTACTTACATTGTTACATTACTTAACATTCCCAATTCCTTACACTGCTTCGTCATTCCCAGTAGCTATGTAAATAAATTTATAATAATTTAAAATAAATTCTAGACGGTTTGTAGATTTAAATTCTAATTTATCTTTAATGGGTGAATTTTCAGCTACTGTGAATCCGATGTGAGATGTTTAGTGAGAAGCTCAAGAGGGCATGATATGATGAAAGTAGAATTCTCTTACGTAGCTGTGTTTGTTGTTGATTTTTCCCCTATTTTGGGGCCCCAGAGAGTTCTAAAATACTGCAGGTGTCTTTGTGAATGATGGACATAAATGTTTGTATAATTAAGCAGTTCTACTGAAACAGTCACCCACACGGCAAAACACAACTTTTTTCACTGAGTGATAATGGGGTTTTTTTGTTTTTGTTTTTGCATGTGAAATATGCTGAATTGACAGCTCTAGAGAAGTATTGTGCTTTGTTGCAGACAACTAGAAATGAGCAGTGGCTGTGTAAGCTACCCTATACCAGCCAGCATACTGGTTTACCTCAGTCCTGATCTGAAGAGGCTGATTCTATAGGGAAAAAAGAAAAAGCATATGCTCATTAAGTTCCTGGGATCTCTCTCTCTTGCATGCCTTACCCTCCCACAAAGATGCCAGTTGTCTAGGAGCTCACCTGAAAAATCCATTTGAAATAAGCTACTGAATGACTTATGGTCACTTCTGACCTGGGCTGCACGGGACTGTGAATGAGAGCGAATAAAATATCACAACCCATTAATTAGTACCCCAAGCCATCTACAGTAGTTATCTCCAAACACTTCTGAGATTTGAAAGGATTTGTTTTATATAGCTATTAATCCAGACTATTAACAGATCAGCCATCACTTCACACTGAACTCACCTAAATCTATACCTAGAGTATAAATTGGCTTCTTTTCTTGGTGACTATTATTTTTATGTTCTTTAGTAGTAGTAGTGGATGGAGGTTTGGATGAAGATAGGGAAATGAAGGATGGCTTTTTTCTCTCTAATCACAATAGAAACAGTTACTTTCTCTAGGAGATTAGTTACATTATTCCCACAATCCTCTGTATGGGGTTGTTTCCATGCCCTCGTATATCAGCTTTTTGAATTCATCTTGCTCCTCTGTGGGGAGAGAATCAACATATAAATTTGCTTCTTCCACAACTTGAATTGGTATTCACGCAAGAAGTACAGTGTAAATGGTGAGACCTCTGTGGGTTTGGAAGCAATCTTTCTTCTGACTACATCCCAGCATCTTAAATCTCAGTGAAGTACCATGAGTCTGGATATTATAGCAATCTCTGTAGACATGATTACATAAAATGGATGGGAGGAATAGCTGGTTCTTCCTACCCACCATCTTTTGCACAGTTAGGATAAGATGATGATGCTAAAATAATGATGATGGTAAAATAACTCCGAGTCATTACTTTTATTCTCTTCCCCTGTTGAAATTTTTTTTACATCAAAAGAGAACTTTTGTGTCATAGTACTGTTCCTTATTACCTTACTCCAACTTTCTCTTTTACCTCACACAGGCATAAATGTGTTACACTGATATAAGAATGAGTAATGAAACTACTAGATCGTGCCTTTTCTTAACTGAGGGGACTTGCATAGTCTGTGTCAATGGAATGGTATAAGCATTGAGATCTGTGCTGAGTACATCAGAGGAGTTGAGTCATACAACATGAGATTTGATTCTGTTGCATTCAGTGCTTCTATGATACCATGAGTTCCAAAGATTGTTTGCATTTAAACCTAGATTCAGCATACTGCCAAAAACTTTGATGTGACCTAGATAATCTGACTCAAGGAATACGTCATGTCCATCAACATCTTCTGTTATCTCAGAGTCATTTTGAATAACATCCCTAGTGCAAAAAAAAACAAAAAACCCCAACCAAAAAAACCATGAAGAATTGTCCATTGGTTAGACTCTAAACTTGGGAGCATTAATTCCCTGCTCTGCCATAAACTTTTGTTGTGATCTTGGACAAGTTACATATGGTATGTTGACACTGCAGCTGGGTGATGTGATTCCCAGAATGGGCCAAGAAACATGCTAATTCAGATGAAGCTAGCATGTTAAAAATAGAAATGTGGATGTTGTGGCACTGGCAGTAACTCAGGCTAGCTACCTGAGCATGGACCTAGGAGATTAGGTACATTGGGATGCAGGTGGCTAGTCTGCTGCAATGTCTATTTTTAGCATGACAGCTTCAGCTAAACTAGTACAACTCCATCTGTCTGCACAGGGAATCACACCTCCACGCTCCAATGTAGTTGTAGCCTCAGTCTTTCTGTAAAGAGATGATAATAGTACTGTCCTTACTCAAATGAGAATTGTGAAGATAGATATATTGAAGGTGCTTGGACGAGATGAAAGCCCTTTAAATACCATAGACAGGCAAACAGGGCTATACAAAAATGATATGTGGCCAACATTCTTTCCTCCCCTAATCTGTTTTTTTAACACAGGCTTAAACAAAAGAAAGTGAAGGATAACACTCTGATTAGTATTAAATTCATGTTTCTGCTTACTTTCGTGTTTCCTATTCAGACCATGTTATTATTCTAGAAAAGTATTTCAGTACACTTCTAATATTTTTATTGAGCCATGATGACAATTGTTGTTAATTATATTTTTTAGCCATTAAGGAGCTTTAAGATAAGGCACCTTAGTAATTAAATGAACCATTAATTTACAAGTATTATTATTTACTCAGTGTGATGTGGATATGAGGACTAAGGATGAGGTTGATATACTTGTTCATGAATGTTGAGTATGAATGTAATCCTTTCCATAATACAAGAACTAAGGGTCACCAGATGAAATTAATGGGCAACAGGTATAAAACAAACAAAAGGAAGTATTTCTTCACACTAGGCATAGTCAGCCTGTGGAACTATTTGCCATAGGACATTGTTAAGTTCAAGACTATAACAGGGTTAAAAAAGAACTAGATAAATTCATGGAGGATAGGTCCATCAATGACTATTAGTCAGGATGGGCAGGGATGGTGCCCCTAGCCTCTATTTACTAGAAACTGGGAATGAACGGCAGGGAATGATTCACTTGATGATTACCTGTTCTGTTCATTCCCTCTGGCACCCAGCATTGGCCACTGTTGGAAGACAGCATACTGGGGTAGATGGACCATAGGTCTGACCAGTATGGTTGTTCTTACGTTCCTATGCAGGTCATGGCAGGGAAAGCATTCGCTGATGGAGCTGTGTTTTGACCCATCAGTTGCTTTGGAGATCAGGGTCAAAGCTTTGAAATGTCAGTAGAAGTAGTTGGAGAGGACTGCATGGGCTCATAGCAGCCTGGTTAATTCATGTGGCAGAAAGTCATGTCCTGGAGACCCTGGATTCAGTGTCAAATACGGTAAACAGTACTACCAACCACAGGTTCAAAATAATGAGTCAAATCCCCAACAATTATGAGGGTGACCCCAAAATCATGAGGTTTCTTTTTTAAAAAAGATTAAATCACACCTTGTAATTGTCTTTTGATTTTAAAAACTCCTCTACACACAGCCCAATGTGTCTATAACAATTACAATGTCACTAGCTCTCACAAATGTGTAGTGAATAAAGAAATTTTGGTTCCAAGGCAATAGTTCTCACTAGATGGTCCAACCATGATCTGGCCTCCATTCTGTTAGGTGCAATATGAATTCATTCCAATAATTACTCCAGGTTCCTTATACTAACTCTTACACATGAGGCTTCAATAGGATTTGAATGCAGAGCCTTTAAATCAAGTCTTGTCCACATCAATTATAGTGTAAGTGATAGGAGAAAGCTTGTTGTTACACTCCATGTGGGCCAGACATCCTGGTCTTTGGGCTTATAATATAGTGGAACTGTCATGAGGCTACAGGATATTGAGAGAAGGTGTGGTGAGTGGTGACCAAGACACACTCATATCTAGTTTGCTTTCCCAAAATCACATGAACATTGGAAATGTACATCACCATGAGCCTGCCCAGATCAGGGGCCAAAAATCACATTATTCAGCTGGCAATACTGGGAGATGACAAGTGCACAGATTGCTGTGGCCAGATTGTCTTTCAGTGGTGTTGTTGGGGAAACAATTTCCTAGAAAGCTACAAGCGAAAGAAGTCTTTTTAGCCATGGATGTTACCTAATTAATTCATTTGTTTAAAGTTTAGGGAAGAACTGAAAAGGTCCTTGTAGTTTTGTATCATTTTAATGAAGCAAGTGGTGGGGCAACTGCCTCAATGGACGACAGAATTCTGACCAGATCTTCAAAATGTTTTCCCCTCTGATCACCGTCACCAAAGTGTAGCCTGGATTCAGTTACCACATACACATATGCACACTATGTAAAGGGTTCACCCTACGGATGAGTAAACTGGTTCTTATGAAATATTAGCTGAGCCAAACCTTTACCCACTTATAGCAATGAATGTATATTAAACCATTGCTGAGGTCCTGAAATGTTTATATTATTTTTTAAATTCATTTTGCATGTCTTTCATTTCCAGCTTGGGCTCAGAATAAAAGGAAAAACAGATAAGTGAGAGCACCTGTTTTATTGTGAAATTTCCAGCCCCATTCTGCAGCTTCTAGAAATTGTGACCATTGGATAATTCTGTGGATGCTTATCTAAACTGAACCTAAACTCCAAACCCTTAGAGTTTCACCCAGGCCTAGTCCACAGTTTAATACTTGGTTGACAACATGCTATGGCAAATGACATCAAATTACTGAAAGGATTCAGCACTGAAGGCTTTTTTTTCATTTACAATCTGTGATAAGTATGTTAGTTTCATTACTATCATTGAGAAGAAAACTAACATTTAGAATACAGAACCTCAAAAGAGAGAAACTGACATAATTTTTCCCCATAGGCTTACAACTCCAAGACAAATGTATTGCAGGATTAAAATCAAGCAGGGTTTTCTAAAATCTAATGATGTGGAAGTCCATGTGGTGAAAGAAAACTTGAGAAGTAACTGCTCTTTATTTTGTATCCTGCAGTGGAAGCCTATTGTGTCTTAAATATTAGCATTCAGTGTTATTTCCTATGTTATAGAGGTTACAGTGGAGACAAACTTCAACTAATCTGTCTTCACTTGGTTCATGCTAACAATATAAAACTAAACTACTGCTATAAAGTCAGCTGATTATTCTGTGCAGTCCCTACTTTTCTGCCATGATTTATTTCCCTAATAAAACACAGCTGGTATCCTCTATTTGCTGTGTGATAGATATAAATAACATGAACTATACAAAGGGGTGAAAAAGCATACTGAAAAAAAAAAAGCCAAAATGATTTTGCCCTTAAAGGTCTGAGAGTCCATAAGGTATGTGTTTCAATCTACAGTAGGGTACATTGGCTCAACATCCCTAGGGAAAACAGGAAAATACTTTATCATTGCTAGAAAATGGGAATTGCTTGCTCTGTTTCGTTTTAGCTAAATACTTCATTCTGATTGATAAGCAGCACACTGTACAACTCATTGTTCTCCTATGGCTTCTCTTATTGAGTCTCCTAGTTTAGATAGGTCTTCATACTATCAGATTTATGCTAGTGAAGTAACATTCCTTTTCTCCATTTCATCCTCTTTCTGTCCAATAATATATAAATATCAGGTGACAATAGTTCTCAGCAAGGTTGTGTTTTCTTTTTTTAAAGTCCTACTAATATATGGGCATTTTTAGCTGGCATATTTCTTTCATATGAATGCAGGTTTTTCCATAGTTTTTTCCTGTTCCCCTATTTTCATTTACTTTATTCCTCCTACACTGCCCCCCAAGCATTTCTTATACAATATAATATCATTTTAAAAGCACCTTCCTTAATATCCCAAGGCTCTGGTGCTGTCAGGCTTCCTTGTTTCTAATGCAGAATATAATTACACCCAGGAGAAGTTGCTAAAGTAACTCCTGATTCTGTCAGCCTCATTTGGAAGCCTCCTCTCAGCTTACTATGATTTAATTTTCAGCTGGCACAGTCAGTAAGATTTTTAGTATTTAGATCCTTCTTCATATTGTACAAGCTTGATTCTTCACGGGCCCTGTTCCCCACAGTGGTGTGTGTTTAGGGCTGGACTGAGTTGACTGGACTGAAAAAGGCTATTCTATAAGAGTTTGCATCTACATGGAATTAAGGCAGCTTCCTTGAAGCTCCAGAATCTTGGTCATGTGTTAAGAAGGGGCCTTTAAATTTCAAAATATAAAAAACCTGCAATGAGAGAGTAGCCTCGTACATGGCAAGCCTTTCTGCCTGCTTGGCTTACTGTTTGATACTCTTCTCCCTCTGCCTGAGAGCTGGAACAGGAAGCTTAATTCAGTTCAGTTTGTTTACCATACAGACCTGATGGCACTTTGAAGTTACTAGACTTTTTTCTGCCTATGGGGCAGATTGCAGAAAAGCACCACCAAGAAGCCCTTCCCCTATGAGCAACTGCGAGAAGGTAGTAGGAACCATGTAAACTCCTTACACTACCATGTAAAGGAGTCCATTGGAGATTGCCTGGAAGGAAGAGTTAGTAATGCTTAGCAAATATTGATATTAGTGGATGTGAATGACAATCATATAACCAAACATTCTAGTTAATTGAAGATCAGATAACAAGTGATTGTACTGTGTGTCTTTGGTGTAATCGTCTACTTCTGCTATTTGATGTGTCTATCATCTGTATAATTATTTATCAAATGTACTGGTCATAAATATATTCACTGATATATTTATTTTAAAATGAGTGGTTTTTTCACCACATGCACAAGTTCATCAGAGAGAGATCCCCTCAAAGGCTTCGTCTACAGTACGCAATTATGTTGAAATTAGCCACATTATGTTGAACTAAAACTAAATCTGTCCACGCAACCAACCCAGTTTTGTCAACTTAAAGGACTCTTAAAAATGGTTTCTGTACTCCTCCTCAGTAAGGGAGTAGCAGTAAAATCGACATCACTGTTCCAAATCTGAGGTACTATGGATGCAATTCTATGGAATTGGCCTCCGGGAGCTATCCCAGAATGCTCCATTGTGACTGCTCTGGACAGCACTTTCAACTCAGATGCGCTAGTCAGGTAGTCAGGAAAAGCCCTGGGAACTTTTGAATTTCATTTCCTGTTTGGCCAGCGTGGCAAGCTCATCAGCACAGGTGACCATGCAGAATCCACCAGCACAGGAGACCATGCAGTTCCAGATTCGCAAACGAGCTCCAGCATGGACCAAATGTGAAGTACTGGATCTCATTGCAGTATGGGGAGAAGAATCTGTGCAGGCAGAACTCCGTTCAAAAAAAAAAGGAACGCAAACATATATGCAAAAATCTCCCATGGCATGACGGAAAGAGGCTACTCCAGGGACACACAGCACTGCCGTGTGAAAATCAAGGAGCTCAGGCAAGCCTACCAAAGACAAAAGAGGCAAACAGTCGCTCCAGGTCATAGCCCTATACATGCCGCTTCTATGATGAACTGCATGCAGTTCTGGGTGAGGGAGATGCCACAACGACCCCACCACTGTGGACACCTGCAGCTGGGGAGTCTCACAGTGCAGGGAGTATTATTTTTTGAAGGAAGAAGAGGAATTGGAGGAGGGCAGTGCACAGGCAGCAAGTGGTGAATCCATTCTCCCTGACAGTCAGAAACTCTTCATCACCCTGGAGCCAATATCCTCTACCCCTTCCCAAGATGGACTCCCTGACCATGACGCCAGAGAAGGCACTTCTGGTGAGTGTACCTTTGTAAATATGATACAGGGTTTAAAAGAAAGTGTGTTTAATGATTCATTTGCCCTGAACACTTGGGATGCATTTGCGTCCAGTACAGCTACTGGAAAAGTCTATTAATGCGTCTGGGCATGGAGTGGGAATCCTCCAGGGACATCTCCATGAAGCTCTCCTGGAGATGCTCTGCAAGCCTTTGCAGTAGATTTCTGGATAGGGCTGCCTTATTCCTTCCTCTGCGGTAGGACATTTTATCCCGCCACGCCAGTAGCAAGTAGTCTGGAATCACTGCAGAACAGAGCATGGCAGTGAAGCTACTGGGTTTTGGGCGCATTCAAGCCACATTTTTTTTATCTCTCTGTGTTAGTCTCACGAGAGTGATATCATTCATGGGCACTGGGTTGAAAGAGGGTAATTTGTCTACGGGGACAGTCAGAGTTGTCCAGTTACACTGGGCTGTTTGCGTTTGGCTTAAAGGGCTCAGCCCTGATCGGGGCTGGTGGGGGTGGGGAACCTATTCACGCGGGGCTGTTGGCATGTGGCCTGGGCGCATCCCTGATCAGATATTGTGGAGCACGCCGCAAGCAGAAATTATAACTGGAATATTGGTTTCGCTGAGATCTAACCTAGTCAGCAAACAGTGCCAGCGAGCTTGTAAACATCCAAAGGCACACTCTATCACCATTCAGTAAAATGGTCAGTAAAAGGAATACCACTCCTCCTTATCTCCTCATGCACAGGCTGCCTCTTTTTCAAGTAACCAGTCAAGGCTTCTAGCTATTGTTGCCAGCTACTGGCTCAGCCAGTATTTTATTGTATTAGCAACCCTGGGAGTCTTTCTAGATTAAATTAGACCTGCTTTGAGCAATTGAAGTACAGTTGAACCAATATTAGCATGGGTGGAAATTGAACCAATATTAGCATGGGTGGAAAATATAAAGACAAATTACACAGTATGGACTGGACTTTTATGTTGTCTCTTTAGATTTTAAATTTCCCAGGGAAGGAACTGATGACATGATTCACCATTATTCTTCACCTTGCGCAGACATTTATGCTAATGGAAACATTTTATGCTCAGTTTATACTGCTATAAAGGACTACAGAGAGTGCAGAAACTTCTGAGCTGGGTTCTGAATACTTGCCTGTAAATCAATTTAGTACATGTTTGGAACGATACAAACAGTAAATGATAATAATAATAGCCAGTTTTACCAACATATCTCTTTATTGATGGCTTTTGTTAATGGCTTTAGAAATATAGTTCTACCTAGGAACGATAGGTAGTGAATCTTGTACCCAAGGTTAGGTTTTCTGCAAACATTTCTCACAGCTCTACTAATAACTAATGTTGGGTCTGACCAAAGTAACCTTTATATGACTAATTTCCTTTAGCGAATGAATGAAAAAGAAAAAAAAAGTTTGAAGTAAAGATCATGGGTCAAATCCAGTTCTAGGATTGCAGGGTACAATTAAGGCAATGTTTGACCTCATGTTGTAACCAGTTTCATTAAGCTAATCCCTTATCTTCATGCCTCAGTGCTTTGCAGTTACTATTGCTTTTATTACAAATCACATGAACAAAGACGCTTGGGTTTGACTGTAGATTTCTCTGATATGATTTTATCACACATTACTTTATATTTTTAACTCTACATCAATAAGATGTTTCCTCAATAAGTTCTTCACACACCCAATCATGTGCACAAACAAAAGTTAACAAAATATAAAACTCTACAAACTAACCAGATTGGTTCTCTGATTTCTTTGGAAGGAAGAAAGAGAGAGGTTCCTATTGTTTGCCCTATTTCTAAATACTTTGGAGACATTTGCCTATTATGGTGATGGGACAGTCTGTTGAGAGACAGACAGATGCACTCCATTTAATCAGGACACATGTAAGGGGTAAATCCATTTAACAGATAAATCACCCAGTGAACAGAATTGTATGATAATAAATATTATTCAGACCAGTTTAATGGGGATGAAATTCTGCTCAGTGATTTAATGGTGTTTAGGTTTTTTGTTCATCTTTGTCTAATGATGATTCTCACTTGTTTGTCCCTTTAATAACTTTGACTCACTAATACCTTACCTGGAATGCTCATATGCAGGTGCAAGCTCCTGACTGACAAATCTTGTCTATTTTAGGAAAATTACCACTGCTGACAATAAGTACAGATCAACCACTGTTGAATACAGTCAAACTATAAGTGTAAAGCACATTGAGCATTGTTTCAAAACCCCTGGTTAAACCTAGCAGGTTTTAACTAGAGTGGGTCAAAAAAACACATACACAAACAAACAGAATTTCTATTCCACAGTGACTTCTTACATTTTGAAATATCTTTACATTCTGAATGGGGACAAAAAAGTGGAATTTCAAAATATTTCATGGAACAGAAATTCTGATATATTTGTGTTTGGACAAGTTTATTTGTTATATCAAAACATGATTCTATCATGTAAAATACTAACAATAATATATACATATCAAACATTATAATTTATATTTAATATTTTATATAATCATCAGTATTTCATGTTGTTTTGACAGTATCAAAACAAATATTTTTACCTTGACAACATGAAACGAGAAAGTCTAAATTAATCATTTTGAATTTTTCCATTAAATTACATCAAAAATTAACAAAATTAATAAATGATGGAACTAGGGTTTCTAGGGGTGCTGCTGCATCCCTGGCTTGAAGTCGTTCCCATCATACACAGGGTTTACAGTTTGATTCAGTTGCTCTCAGCACCCCCATTGTACAAATTGTTCCAGCACCCTTGCTTCGCACGAAACATTTAGCTTTGGAGGAAACAGCGTTTTCTGAAGAAAAACTGTTGGGTTGAACATTTTTCAGCCAGCTCTATTTTTAACCATTGTTTTAAACTCAGTTCGCTCAGCAAATGTTTCTAACAGTGTAATCCATGTCCCTTCAAATTCATGTAGCTAATCCCTGTGGTGGAAAGTGACACTTTCATTGGCAACTGAGTCAGAGAGGTCAAATTCTATTCTATGTACTGATTTACTTGTCCACCTCTGTCCCCCTGCCCATCTTCCCCGCCACACACACACCCTGCCTTTGCTTTCATATTTCTCCTCTCTGCCATGAGTGAGCTGGGCCCCCGTTAATTGTGAAGTACTGATTTATTTGATTTTATAGTTTAATATTAAAGTTGTTAGAATCTTTTTTACATATGTATGTTTGTTAGCAATGGTGATTATATATTCATAATATTCATTTTTATTTTCTTTTTATATTGTGATATTTGTATTGAAAATCCAAAATCAATACACATTTTATTAAAAGAAAAACACTGTTTCTGAAATAGCATTTACCGTGTTTTACACTCTTCTACTCTTGTGATCAAACCTTGTAGAGCACTCATTTTCTGCACTTGCTGCTGACATCCAATATCAATAGCTGGTATTTTGCTACTGCAGACAAAGCTCTGGTTTGCTCCTTCCATGCCAACTACCATGTGTCCTGTGTCATAAAACTTTCATCTTGCATCTACCCCTCTTAATTTCAAGGCACAGACAGCATGCTCCATCTCTATGCCGGGCATATCAGTGCTTCATCTGAGCTCTGTGGGTCTGTTCATTAGTATGCTGGAATCTCTGCAACTCTCTAGAGATAAGTATTGCTGCTAATATTCTGCTAGCAATTCTTCAGGGAAAGGGCAATTCTTGTTAGCAGGGTAAACCAAGAGTATTTACCAGAGTAGCCTGATTCAAAGGATTCTAAAGTATTACAGAACAGTTTGCTGCCCCTCACCTTAACTAATCATTCAGGCCAGAACAAAGGGGGTGTAAAATGCTACTAAGACAGTGATTATATTTTGCACCCACTTTGCCCAGGTGTAAATGACAGCACAAAGGGCAAGGCTATGATGAATCATTATTACATAATTTTACTTGCATGGAAAATAATGTAGTTAAATTAGATAATTTACCTATCTGTAAATATTAAATTAAGGTTTACTATTTTCTACTAAAATTAAATACTTTTTATTTAAAAATAAATTCAGCAATCCAAACACTATTGTAGTTGCAAATTACATTGTTATCAAGAAATATTAGCTTCTCTCATCTCTCACCCACAGTACAAGCAGCTGTCAATAAAATTACACAAAGATCAGTTATCTGAATTTTACATTTGCGCTGTTTCTTTTAGTATGGTACACAAGTGACAAAAAATGCTTGTTCCATTTAAACAAATGCTCCTCCTTATTCATCATAACAACAATCTCATAGTCTGGCTGAGTTTTTATAATCTCACTATATTTAGAGCTTCTCAGGAAAGGGAAAGCAAAAGAGAAAGACAAGGTAAAAAGATTAATGAATTTAAAAAATGCCAGAGGCCAGAAGATAACCCAGTTTTCATACAGCCTGGTAATTAACATGTCAACTAAAGTCTTTGTTATATGGAATTTAAAGTGTTCTTAAAAGGTTAGAACTATGTATTTGCCTTCAGTGCTCAGTATAGTGATCTTAATGTTGGCATTAATACAAAAAATTATATTATTGAAAACTGGGCTGGAAATAGCTATGGATTGAAGTCAGGCATCTGTATTTGTGGCAATTTTCAGGTAAATTCAACTAAAGCCATATATGGTCTGTGTATTTTTGCTCATATTTTGTAATGCCAAAGAGACCAATTTTGGGGTCCCAAAACAATGTGAGACTGTCTCCTTGTATTTTCACTACCCAAATACTGAAATACGAGAATGCCAGATCTGACATTACTTCAGATACAGAATAATGTCCTCAGGCATTACAAATATATATTAATATTAAGATATTAACAAACAATGGAAAGCTTCAAATGGCTTAGGACTATTAGTCATGCACATCCATCCTAATCTCGACTCAAAGACTAATAGATGTGTTAGTGCTGGCGTGCTGGCCTGCAGCTAATGTAGAGCCAGATGCTGTAACCCTTATTTGTATTGAATAGAACCTTATTAGCAAGAAGCCACACCGAAAACAGAACTTTCAGCCCTAGTGGAGGGAAGCAAAAGTGGCATTAAGCAGCTACACTTGTTACCACTAGATTCTGAGCTGTTTGGTGTGGGGGCTAAAAGTTTAGATAATGCTAATTTACATAATGTTGAGATTATGCATATGTTACAGCATCCTGTCGTTCCCTGTCTATGGGTAGCAGCTCTGCCCAGAATCTCTGTAGCCCTACAAGATATGGTACTGCCTATGACATGCCCTTCTCACTTCCAGTTTCACCCCTAGTATTTCCCCATGCCAGGAATTGTGAGAAGTCCACTGGAAGCAACCAGTATCTGTGTTCTTCAGTTCCTGCACTTGAAGCATTCTACCTCAGCAGGATCTGGAACTTTTTAGAGCCTTTTTATGCAGCACTGGCCATTTTATATAGCAAAAAGGGGCTTGATAGAGGTGAGAAGCACACACAGTGAACTGTTGGTGGAGGAAGGTACTATTCAACTTCAGGCAGACAGAATCTGACCCTTAGCTAACTAGCTCTTGTCTTCCTAAAATTCCCTCTGCAGTGTCAAATGGAGAAGTTATTCTCCACTCCCTTCCATGAAACTGTTAGCCATCTTGCACGAGCAAAGTGATGCATCACATTCACAACAGTGAATCAGCACTGTGCTCTCGTTGCCAAGAACGCTAATGGCATATTGGGCTGCATTAGTATGAGCATTCCCAGGAGATTAAGGGAAGTGATTATTCAACCTCTATTCAACAACTGAGGGGGTTGCATTTCTGTGGTAGTGGAATAATTCTTGTACAGACAGCTAGTGAGGCATTTTTTAAGCTTCTTCTGGATGAAAGGTATATACATGTAACTGTATCATTAAAGGGATTAATAAGCTACAAGAAAAAGCTTAAGTGCTACATTGATCAAATTTTCTGATAAAGACAGAATTAGAGGGAAGTATACACACTGGAGGACAGGTCCAGAAGGCAGAGTGATCTAGAAAAGGAATTGCATTGGGAAGAATGTTATAATAGGAGAGTAGACCCTAAAAAATGTAAAGCCATATGTGTGGGAAGAGGAAACAAATAATTAAATACAAAGTGGAGGGAAAGCTGTCTAGAAAGCAGTGAGTGGAAGGGAGAACTGAAGTGACAATAGATTAGAGGCTAAATATGGTCTTGCTCAATGAGTCTGTCAAAAAAAAAAAAAAAAAAAAAAAGAACTATTCCTGGATGTATGTACAAAGGCATCTCATTTAGAATAAGGGAGGTGATAATGTCACTCTCTACAGCCCTGTTATGAGCATATCTGTAATGTTAGATGCTATTTTAGTCCCAATAGTCCAAGAAGGGTATTGTAAAAATGAAGGAGAATACTAAGAAGGGCAACATAAATGATGCAACGATAGGAGGATAAGATATATAAGGAGAGACTTAAAGAGTTTGGTGTGTAACAAATGTAAAAGAAAGACTTTGGGATGAGTTTTATGGCAAAGAAATATAAATGAAGGAAAGAAGATAAATCACTTTATCATTATATTGTAGGAAAGAGAGTAATTATTGTCTAAGATGGCAAAAAGAGTGCTCCTTGACCACAGCATGACAGGTGAGGTGAAGCATACTATGATTCTGTGCAGGTGTTTGCAGCCCTTATGTGGCACTAACTACATGGGTCAACAGTGAATCAGCAGTGTGCCCTTGTTGCCAACAAGGGCACACTGTTGGCAACAAGGGCAGATATGGGCAACAAGGGCATAGATATGCAGCCTGCAGGCTAATGGTATATTGCGCTGCATTAGTATTCTCAGTGTTAGTGTTAGTGTTCTCAGTGGTGGCAGATGACAAAACAAGGAACAGTGGTCTCAAGTTGCAGTGAGGGAGGTCTAGGTTAGATATTAGGAAACAGTATTTCACTATGAGGGTGGTGAAACACTGGAAAAGGTTACCTAGAGATGTGGTGGAATCTCCATGCTTAGAGGTTTGTAAGGCCCAGCTTGACAAAGGCCTGGCTGGGATGATTTAGTTGGTGTTGGTCCTGCTTTGAGCAGGGAGTTGGACTAGAAATATGATCTCCTGAGGTTTCTTCCCATTTTAATCTTCTATGATTCTATGAACCTGTGTGTTCTAGAGGATCCCTGCAATTCAACTTCCTGGGGTGCATGTGGTATTGTGGGAAGGCCAGGAAAGATGGGGCCAGTGGATCCATATCTATTCAAATACCACCAGCATTCTCCCAGGAGGTGCAGTGAAGTCATTGCAGTCTTGAAGCTCTGTGATCTCTTCCCACCTGGATCCTGTGGGTTCCCTCCTGTACATAACTCAATTGCTCCAGATGTCCACTGGGAGTAGAATCTGGTTCTTACAGCACAAAGTAATGGATGGACATCACAGAACAGCCATCAGTTGCG
The DNA here is from genome assembly GCA_007922305.1 of Dermatemys mawii. Classification (NCBI taxonomy): domain Eukaryota; kingdom Metazoa; phylum Chordata; order Testudines; family Dermatemydidae; genus Dermatemys; species Dermatemys mawii. The sequence continues at coordinate 9,674,436 of ML677334.1, read as the reverse complement.
GTGAATGCTAGGTGACAGCACATCTATATATTACGCTGTCAGATGTAAAACAAAAATGCATCCTGTACCATTTTATTTATTGTGTTTTGATTTTATTCCTCCTACTTGATCTTTGTTACAATTTAATGGTCAGTCTTGTAAACTTATTTTTCTTACAGGTGATTCTTTTTTATTTTGCTTTTCACTTTATTGTAGCTTTCCTTGTTGACCTTCTGCTCATGTGTTTGTCCTCAATTTCACATAGTAAGCCTTTTTTCTGATGTTCTATCATGTATTTCTTGGATTATATGGCATGCTGTTTTCATTGGTGTCACTTTTATTTGCCCAGTTTTCCTTTTACTCTCAGTAAATATTTTATATAGCTGGTTGAGTTCAGTGTTCAGGCCAACAATTTATTTGGTTTCGGTCTGCATGGTTTCTCCTTCACCATGAATTTCATCCTGAGCTTCAGACACAAAGAAATCTCAAATATCAAAGTAAAATTGCATCACTCTTACCATGGACAAAATTCAGAGTGTGGTATAAACTTTAGTGAATTAGATTCCTGCTTATTTCACTAACATGGACACGGATTCACAAAGGGACTTTGGTCTTGAAATGCCTAAATTTTAAGTGCATTGAAAATCACTGGAATCCACAAACCTTGCATTAGGTGCCTAGGTTCCTTATACAATGCCTGGGAAAGGCACCTGAAAATGATATCCCAAAAAGCCATCATGTTAGGTGGGGAGTTATCTAAGATAGCCAGTTGAAGATGACAATGAAAGGGGTGTGTCCTAAGCTGCACCCTTTTCCTGAGGTCAGGCACCTAAGTCAGGGCTAGAGGGAGTCATCCACTGCTGATTCTGATCCACACCTGAGAACCCTCTCCTGAAGTTAGGTGTCTAAACTGTTCTTACAAGAGCAGCTAAGGCACCTTCCTAATTCTGCACAAAGCAGCCGGGAGTTGGGGAAGGAAGGTGGAAGTACCCACTCCTTTATAACCTGCAGACTGGCAATTAAGGTGCTCACCTAGGATGTGAAAGATCCACTTTAATTTCTTTTTAGACTGGTTGAGGTAAAGGGATTTGGGCAAGGATCTCCTCAGGTGAGTGATCCAATCTCTGGACTACAGAGTTCTCAATCTTTCTGTGATCCAACTAATATTTTATACAAAGTGGAATGGCTTCAACAAGATAAAATGAGAGATACCCATATCAGATTATCTCATAGGATGTCCAGTGGTTAGAGCACTTGCTTGAGGGGGTGGGAAAACCCTGTTCCAATCCTTTCCTCTCAGGCAGGCATGGTGAATTCTTTGACCACTGGACTAAAAGTTAAAAAGGAATCTGCTAACTGCTCCTTCCCAACACCTATTTTCACCTGGTTTGAGGAGTATGATAAGGTACAGTTGTGAGATAAGTGCCTAGCTGAGGCACAACTGCACACTCATAGAAGTGAAAACCTAGGTGCTTAAGGAACCTTTACAGCAAAAATTAAATGCCGACTAAGTCTAGGCACCTGTAAGATTTGGCAGCAGTTGAGCATGGCGTTTGTGGTCACAGTAACATGTAAATAGGGGGGATTAGGTACCTAAATCCTTTTATGGATCTGGGCAACAGTATTAGCCACAGGAAACATTTGGTTTTTAGACTTACACAAACAAGCTAATACTGATGAGAGTGCTAAGCTCCCAGTACTGCAGTGAGCTGCACATAGATGTATTTATTTGAAGTGAGTGGGGCTCTGCACAGCTGCAGGTATTTGCCATATAGTGCTCACTGCAGGCTCTGAGCTCACTTTTTAAAATGAGAAATCAAAACTAGATGTCAGTTAAAAGCAGGGTGACATATTTTCATTTTCACATTCCCTGGTACTATTTTATGAGTTATTTTCTTGCTACACTCCTTTTTTTCTGGCTGCTTGACATGAGTTACAGCAAATTAGCTGCTCTGCGACTCGGTGGTCTGAATTCAGAGCAGAAGAATCAGGCAGAGAGTGCGAGAAAATAAGAGAATATCAAATAGTCTAAAAGTAAACTAATCAAAGAAAAAAAACACCATAACTCTCAAACATGTTCCAGCAATGACAATCTCATGAATCCTGATGTTTTTCACCTTGAATCCTAGTGGTCAGAAAGACAGGAATGCAACCACTTCCCTAAGAGTCTTTTCCTGTAACTACCCAGTTACAGCTGAACTCTCTGGTCTAGGTTCCTCCTCTCATGAAAATCTAGTAGTTGCTTCTTTAAATCTGGGGAGAGAATCAGCTGCCATCCACAGTGGCTACTTTATCTCTGAGTGCTAGAAGGCTATGGCATTCATTCTTCCGTCTATCTAGTAAGTATTCTTAGCTATTGATATGTTTTTGCCTGGTTTTCCCAAGCTCTTGCAGCTCTGAGGAAGTGGCGTCTCCTCACAGCAGGTCACATAAGCTTAGGCTCCACTTTAAAGTCAGCCTTGTAAATATCTAGTAATTCTAGAGAAAATCTAAATTTCTGTGTTTCACCTGGATCCAGATTCATTCAGAATTGCTGGGCCCCATTTCACTTGCTAGCTTTATCACCTATGGTTGGACTATCAAATTTATGGGAGAATTCCAAACAGAGTCCAGATGGTTTTGGGTTATGCTGTGAGCATAATTCCCAGTTTTATTTATTGTCTTTTTCTGAGGATTCTTCTTCTCTTAATCATCTGCAAATTATAGCTTAATCTAAGGCGCTGACTGCATTTGTTACTCTCCTCTCCTGCGGCAGGGAATAGACTTTTAACCAATACTCAGATCAGGTTGTCAGAGAATACATATGTTTCTCCTGTAATTTTTAATATATTTGGAGGTGTGGCAGATGGGTAAATAAAGTCACCCTCATATCCTTTATTATCTAATACACAAGCTCATAAATGATAATGCTATACATTTTATTTAAATTAATTCCTGCCCAATTGAGAAGTGCCAGGGGTCCTCAAAGTCTGCTAAAAGGATTGCACTTGGCAGGCTCAGGTCCATAAACAGAAGTTAATGGAAACCACAGAATTTTGATCTATTTTCATCCTCATCCATATTTAATCACATTGATTAATTGGTTAAAGTGCATGTTCATTTCTGTAAGACCTGTCTTTTAAATCGTCTCCTTTCCTGCCTTCCTGTTGGCAGGGCAAGGGGAGGTTGTGAGCTCAACCACAGAATTGTGTACCTTCAACATCTCCATACATAAAATTAAGACTGTTGTCTCTGTTAGATGAAAGATGCCCCTCCACTAAACCTGTCTGTCCTTCTGTGTCTGTCCAGGAGCTTATACTCCCAGTTATGGTCTGGGGGTGCACAGAAGGTGAGAGTGATGCTCCTGAGCTCTGACCTTCTCTAGAAAATAGGTCTGCTTGTTTATGTGTTGTGGCACAGGCTTCAGCATGGGCTAGCAACATGAGTACATACCGGGGTTCCTGGGTGGGCTCTTACAACCTGTGGTGCTAGTGTGCTAGATAGATGTAAGCAAACCAGTGATAGCTTTACTGAGCTGCAACCACACCATTCAGTGCAGTGTAGACATATCTTCAGAGGGGACAGGGCCAACTACTGACAAATTCTCCACCCATCACCAAGCCAGAGTGTGAAGATAGAGGAAGCCAACATAAACTACTTGAAGTGAACTTCCATGCTGAAGCTGAATGATCTTGGGGTGGACAAAATTGGGGAGATTGCTTGAAATCTTGGCTCATGCAGGAACCAATTTTTGCAGAGGATGACTGGAAGCATAGGGAGACCTGGTCAACTATGTGGAAGCACAGGGGCTCTGCAAGATGGTTCCATGTCTCTGGAAGATCTCCTAATATGTGTAGGTTTCTGAATGTTCCCCCTGAATGGATTTCCCATCCAGATGAATAAATTTTCAGAAAATAAACAAAATTGAAACTCATGGTGTGTTTGCCTTTTAATATTTTTAAGGCTTGTTTTGGAGTAAGAAACAAGAACTGTCTATGAAACCAGTCCATAATTCAACTTGCCACTCAGATAGTAAAATCTACCCTTTATTACTATATGAAACATCTTACAGGAGTTGCAAATTATATTAAACATATATTACACACCAAAAATCATGTGAAAAAAAACATTATTAAGATTGCAAAGTCACGCGCTCAAAAGTTAGGAGATGATAGAGTTAAGATCTTTGTCCAAATCTTTTAAAAGAAAAGGTCACCATGCATTTTTAATATGGGAAGAATATATTTTCCCTCATTTTGTTTTCTGAAATAACCAACCTCTTTTGGCTAAAGTTAAAAATGTCTGAGGTCTGAGACATCTGGCATGGAAAATTTCAGCCCTGACATCTAAAGTCTGACACAATTACAAGCAACTGAAAAAGGTCTTATTATGGGCAGGACTCAACAATAGGCAGTTCTATGAGCACAACTTATAACTTGTGTGAGATAAGGGATCTCCAGTAAAGCTGGTGAATTAGTTTGAATATTTTTCATTTAGCGAATGTTGCAATACTTTTTTTTTTCCAAATAAAGTATCTGACAAATATTTTCCATTCTTTTCCCCCATTCTAGTGACCAAAAAAAAAAAGAGGGATATATATATGTTAGTTACTTTTTTAACAAGGTGAATCATTTGCAATGGATTGTTCTGAGATGTCCCTCAGAAACTTCTTTAAGGAAAACATATATGATTCAGCATTAGTCCAAAGAAATACAGCATTTTAATTAAATACAGATAGTTTTTTGGGGTTTTTCCATGTGATGGCAAATACATCCCTTTATGACATGCATATGAATTGTTAAAGAAGAGAAGAGATAGATGAAGAAAAAATGATACTATAGGATTTACTTTCGTCTCCTCACTGAAATACAATCTATTATAAACCAGATGTCACCTTGTTGTCACCAAGAAACACCACATTTAACAGTGGTATGAATATTTAAAGAAAAGCCATTTCATAAAGGTGAAAGGTAAGGCTGCAGGCTGCATATCTATTCTTGAGATTTCCTATTGAGATTTCAGTGATTTAATGGTCCAAGTGATCAATGGTGGTTCTAAGGAGGAACTGCTAAATCAAAGCCTGAATAGCTTTTAACACAATTTATAGCTTAAAGTTTGTTGTGAATAGGTGGCTACATCCTGAAACTTATAAATTAAATGATTATATTTTTACTACACCAGCTAAGGAAAATGCTTTATAGAAAGAGACCATGCATTTCTATGAGCTAATTAGAAGTAATAGTTGTAAAGAAAAACTTGAACTGCTATGCTTTTTACTTTGGATTCATCAAGAGAAATGAGCAGATATCAACAAAACTAAACTACCCATTCAAAGCAGTGGCACAGAAATTTGCAGCACAGATGCCTTAGCTGGCAACTTGCCAGGAACCTGTGCCTAACTTACCTAAATAATTGCATAGATCAAAGACTTTTTATTGGAGATCTTAATGCACAAAGTCTTTTTAATTTTTAGAATATTTTGACCATCCAATGTGTTTCATTTTACCCCTTGTCACACTTTAGATCCTCCTCTTCTGATATCTATTTTAGTTCCAGAAAATCCTGTCATGTTTTTCCTCACTCCCTCCTCAAAAAAAACCCAAAACAAAACAAAAAAAACCCCACTTCCCAAAATTACGAACTTGCTCCTATGCAGAGCTCAGTACCTGTCTTGGATATTTTCTTTTCTTCATATGACTCCTTTCAGGGCTCTTCTCTGGCTCTTCTTAAATAATCTCTTCTGCTCAGATATGCCTAGGGAGGGGAAGGGCGTAGTTGTGGCAATACTGATGTTGATTGTTTTCCTAGCATGCCCATTCCATTAACCATGCTCACTTTTTATGCCCATTAACTTACAGTGCCACACAACCAACACGCCCCTACTGAGACCACTGTAACTACTAACTTGTGCAAATGCAGTCGTCTGTTCCTTTGCCTCTCACCCCTCTCTCTTCCTGCTTAATTGCTTATACATCCATTGTATGCTCTCTGAATCCTAGATTGAGGCAGGGAGTTGTCAGTTGTATTTGTAGAGTCCCTGGTACAATGTGACCCTTATCCTCATTTCTGGTCCGTTGGCAGGACTGCAATAAAAATCACCTCAGTCAACAGCTGCTATTCTCCAGCCATCCAGATCTGAAGGCAAGAGCACAGAAGTGAGGGTGGCAATACAATACTATGCCTCCCTTAATCTGTGCCGCTGCTGGCAGAGTGTTGCAGACAGCACCCTTCAGCCACTCAGCTCTGAAGGCAGAAGAGAAGTAAGGTTGGCAATATCGTGACCCCATCAAATAACCTTGTAACTCCCCAGCAGCCCTCTTTTTGGGTCAGGACCCCCAGTTTGAGAAATGCTTGTCTCCCCTATAAAATCTATATAGTAGAGGGTAGAAGCACACAAAAGAGCAGATTTCACAGTCTGTGACACATTTTTCAGGGCCATGAATTTGGTAGGGCCCTAAACATACCCAAGCAGTTTTTAATGGCTATATTTGGCACTATCCAGCTCCTCTAAAAGTTTAAATGGTAAGCAGCCTAATGTCCACAGATTGTACATCACATTTCTGATAAATCATTCTCATCTCTAGAATTACATTGAACCACGATTTTTATAAAGAGGTTTTCTTTTCTCTCATGGGGGGAATTCTGCTTCAAACCTACTAGCACAAATATCCCCCTAATTCCTGTATTACTAAAACATCTCATATGAGTAGGTCAGCTGGGCCTATTTCCTAAAATCGTCAGCAGTAAAGTAACTAATAATAACAGTAAATGAATGGGTGTAATTAACACCTTTCAGAATTAAGTCTTCTGGATCTACAGCCTCAGGAAGACAGCAATGCATCAATCCATATTCAGAAGGTTTTCATCAAAACAATATGTGTTGAAGGCACTTGCAAAGTTGGGGTAAAATCCTGGCTTATTGAAATGAAGGGAAGTCTTGCCATGGACTTCAGTGGGGTCAGAATTTCAATCCTTGCCCACATGGGGGAAACTTCCCAAATTTTTCCTCTCTGTGTTACCATTTGTTCATGTGCAAGAAGAGCAGAGGCTGGCGGACAGGCATAGGTAGAAGCAGAAACAAACAAAGGGGGGGCATGTTGAATGGCATCATGGGGAATAAAATAGGTGAAAGATTCTGGAAGAGGGAGGAAGCAATTGAGGATGAGACACAATTGAGAGGAAGGGTTAAAGAGAAGCAGAGAAGTGTATATGTGAGGCGGAGGGTGGGGAGAGTACTGGTCCAGGATCCCAAATTCCCTTCCTCAGGTTCTGAGGAGGATTTATGTGCAACTTCCATGGTGGATAGGCCCTCTGCACTAGGGTAGATTTAATCCTAGCTGAGGATTTGACCCATAATAGACAAGGCACTGGTACAACAAGCTGCATGTACTTTTAACTCATGTGTGTTTGTCTCATGGTCCCATATTTCAATATACAGGCCACCTTCTTTTCTAGTGATCTCAGTGGGAACTGCAGGTACTCAGTGGCTTGCAGGACAAGCTCTGCACCTTGCAGGGAGGGCCCTTATTGCACAAAAGATGAGCATGTTATGAGTTACCTATAAACCATTGTTTAGAAAGAAATGTTATAGCCCTAACTTTTCCCATGATGTCCCTCCTACTTGGGAGGTCCTTCCCTTAAACAAGTTCAAAGCTACTCAATATCTACCCTTAAATCCTGCCTCGAAACTAACTCTCCTTTGCTGTGATCTCTACAAAAAAATATTGACGACGATTAGGTTGATGGTGTTCTGAGCCCCTGGCCTGTTATGTTGATTCCTTGTACTCTCCTGCCTGCCTGTCTGTATCCATCTGTTTATCTCTTGTCTTATACTTAGAATGCAAGCCTTTGGGAGCAGGAACTATCTCTTTGTTTTGTTTGTACAGTACCTAGCACAAGGGATCCTGGTCCAGGACTGAAGCTCCTAGGTGCTTCAATAATATTTGTTAATAATAATAATTAATAATCCAAATCTAGAATTCAGACAGAATCATTGAATCAAAATGTTCATCAAATGTCCAGGAAAACATATTAAAGTGCTATATTCAGCAATGTAGAATGCATGTTATTTACTATCTGTAGATTGCTATGGCAGTCCCATTTAGTGAATTAGTTCACTTAGCTGTGACTGAAGAGAACAAAATGTCACAGTTTTGGGTTTTTGGCTATGCAGTTCCATCAATCTGAACACATGAACACTTTTACTAGATGGAAATATGAACAGCCAGATGGCACAGTGGAAAAAAAATTGATTCTTCCCTCTACTGGAAGATATGGCAAAGATATATGTGGCTGCAGAAAACTGCTGAATTCCCCAGATTGCTGGACCATTATCCAGTGCCTCCAAAAACCTGCAGAATTCCCTTAGCTAATTGTAGCGAACAATCAGGCTGACTGTTCCACAAGCTGGAAGGGTGAAAAATTTACGACCTGAAAAATTATGGACATTTCTCCTGTGTGGGTGAACTGAGCTATTTATCATTTGGAGACAATAAAAATGTGCAGCAGCTGTCACGGGGTGTGTGGTGGGGAAAGGGAACATGCATGACATCAAAACATCCAAATCCCATCTTGCAGCTGAAAAAACATCTGTTGGATTTTCAGAACCGGTTAAAATAGAACATGAAATTACTAACTGTACTCTGGGGCAACGCAGAACAGGAAGAACAAAACAAAAACACTGACCTTTAACAGAATTACAGCGTCTGAGTGATGTGTGGGATCTGAAACGACTTAAAATAGCATGAGCTCTTCTAAACAACATGAGCACTGGTGCCACTTGAAAATATTCCATATGCCCTAGATAACTAAATCGGGGTTGCAGTTAATTTGAAAAATTGAATACTGCAAATAGTAAGTTTAGCTATTTCTACTGTAAGTGATAGCATAGGAAAATACAAAGGAATACTGCGACTATTGAAGTACTCTGATCTATCTTAGTCACTGCAGTCACAGGTGGGGGCTTCAGCACATATAGACACTTTGAGCTAGTTTCATTCTGGCTAACTTGAGGTACCAGAGCAGTGAAGTCGCCTCTGTGCTAGCTGTACAAATCTGACTGGAACCCTGGGTAATTTTTTTTCACAGCTAAAGCACCAGCTGTTGTGGTTTCACTGGCTATTGGTGCCAGAGCTAGCTAGATAAAAACTATACAAACTGCAATTGCACCCCATGACTGCACTGTAGACATATCCTTACAATGAAGCTGATAAGCTGTTCAGTACCACTACTGTACTTATACACAACAGCCAGGAATCAGTATAGGATTTTATTTTAACCACTCAGTTTTATGAAATAGTCAGGAGATGAAAGCAACACCATCAGTAATTGTAGAATGAAGCAACAGCCGCTCCAAATAATCTACAATTGGGCTGTGGCAAGGTGGTCTCCTTATGAGCTGTTTCATTGAACTGCATAACAGCACAGATGCAGGGAGGCCAGCAGGTTTTTTTAATTGTCTGAGATGTGATACAATTACAGGAGTTGCTACAGAGCAATTGAATTTCTTTTATTTCAGAGGGGGCAAGCCACCTGCTTGGTTATGATACTGAATCCAGGTCATTTTATGAGATATCTTTGCAGTCAAAGATAAGAGCTTGTGGTTCAGAGACCTAGCACATGGATGTGGTAGGGGAGTGAGCCATATTACCCCTTGAGAAGTTATGTCTCCCACAGAAAATTGATCTACTCATAATAAATCCTTGAGAGGGATAATTTTCTGTTATTACTGTGCCATTTAGATTAAATTACAGCCCCACAGGCTAATACTCCAGTTCAGATATTACAGGACAAGACACTAAGAGAATGTCCTACGGATAAAGATCCCAGCACTTTTATTAGCTACCTGTCCATCTTAGCTCTGCAAGAACTGAAATACTGAGAGTGCCTTAGGAACAATCATTCACAAGATTCTGAGTATTTCTCTGGATTTTTTCTTATAAAAGATCTATAAAAAGTGTGCTGGGGAAAAGTCTCTATAATCCTATACTACCATTTTCTCAAAGCTGACTGTGATAGAGTTCACACTTTGACCTCTGCAGAGTTTCTTCACGATTTAGGAATGTTTGATGGTGTGTCTGAACTGAGTGATCTATTGAGGCCCCTGCAAAGAAAGGACATAACCTTGCCAGAGGCTCAGGCACTAATGTCCATACAGATTTGTTGCTTTGCATCAATGGTTGACAAACCTTGGATGTTATGATAAAGAGATGAATAGGCCAGCCCGAAAATATCTTTTAGCAATATTTCACTCCTTCAGGGTTAAAATTATATGTTGAATAGGTTTTCAAGAATCTGGCAAACAACATGTTTCATGACTACTACAGCCTACTACATGGCAGAGTCTCATAAATTGTGTTTACTGGAGGATACTATCAAGCACATATTGTGGCCTGGTCTAGCACTAGCATTGGACAGGTACAATTCCACTGCAGTCGATGGAGTTCATTTGGACCCAATGTCCAGCAATAGATTTCAATGGAGTTCTACAAACTCGGTTTCTTTTGTTAGTGCTCTCTGAGTTGAATTTGGCTTTTTTTTGGTCCAACAAATTCATGTGTGAATCTTAGTAGATTTTAGTGAATCTACTAATCTATACCCTTTTCATTTAGAAAAAAAGGAAAGAACCATTTTAAAGTTTTAGAATTCAGTCACCTCTCCTCCCTCACCAATAAATATTTAGGGCTAGATTATGATTCTAGGCACATTCTAACTGTGGTGCACCATCCCAGTATTAGAACTGGAAGACATGATTCAGAAATATCTCTCTGAGACCTTATCGCTCCTTGACTTCCTTCTTTTTCCTGGCCTATCTATCCTGCACAGACTCAAACTTTTCTGCCCAGTGTATATAAAAGGGATAGTTGGAGCCAAGACTCTGCATATTCTCTGTTCTCCTCTCCTCTCTAACCACTAATATCAGGGGAGAATTAAGCAGTCAATTATCCCCAATTTATACCTATGTAAACCTGGTCAAAAATTTTGTGATGGAACATTTTTCATCAAAACATGCAAGGGAAATGTCAAAAAATGACAATGAAGCTTTTAAATAAGGCCATAACAAAGTGTTCTCTCTAATCAGAAGAGAACATTTTTAATTATTTTTTTGTTGTTTTGGAAAGATTTTCTTTTGAAAGATGCTGGTAATTTTTAAACATATTTTAGTTAATAGTGTATTTTATTTTGGTATTGTATATATCTAACCCAGTGTGGTGGTGTGTGCCTGGAATCCCAGCTGCTGGGGAGGCTGCTCAGGAGTTCTAGGTTGCTGTGCACTATGCCAATTGGGTGTCCGGTGCTACTGACAGCCAGTGAGTAATTGAAGGACTGGCTAGAACAAGATGACTGACGTGTTGTGATCGATGCGCTCTCTGTGAGGGCTGATGGACTGATTGATCAAGGTGATTGTATACATCTAATATTAGTATAGAATTGCATAACCTAGTAATATATGTTATATACTAAAATTAAAAAAGTATAAAATTAAAGAAATATTTTTGAAAGGATCAAAAATTGAAATGAAACATTTGAGCTGAAGCACTTTTTGGAGTAAATTTTTGTTTCATATGAAATGTTAAAATGTTGACTTTGTTCCAATTTGGAACTAATGTATTTTTTTTAAAAAAAAATATTGGAATTACCTGTGAAACAAAAATTTTGCATTTGACTAGCTCTAGTCCTATGCATGTGAATATCTGGGCTGGGTAGCCCAGGTAAATTTGTAAGGGAGTTCCTACCTCCTTGCATGGGCATGTAGTCAAATTCTAGCCCTTAATATTAATATGAAATATTTGCTTTGCAACTAAGCTACATCTGGTCTCAGTCCCTAATATGTATCCCCTCTTTCCTCTACCCTCTCCCCGCTTGGCTTTTTGATCACATGTCAGTGTACTGTAAGGGAATGGTGACATGGTCTTTTATTTATTTCTTTATTGTAAATAATTTAGCAATAATTCTTATCAAGATACCAGTGTAACATCCACTGCTAGAGGCCAAACTATGTACATCAATATCCATTTACAAAACTATCAGTCACTCGTTCTAGATCAGGAATAAAACTCTTCTAGTCTTTCTTCCTCCTCGTTTTCCAGGGTATGTCATAGTCTGAATTAGGACAGTTTAATAAATCCATAGTACAAAGAGATTTATAATGAACCAGTCAGAGGACTTGTTTATAATTTGCGTGAAATGATTTTTTTCCTGAGAATGCAGCTGGTTACTTCTGTCTCTGTACAATTCTTCAAGAGTTCACTGCAGAACCCAGAAAATGGACAGTGATGATTGTGAATAAGATGAAGTCAGACCCATTAATCTAAATAGGCAGCTGAAGTGACTCAAAGTAAATATACAGGTGTAAATCAACTTATCTAACAAAGAAAAGCTTATTTTTAAGATAATGCTTTCTATTTAAAATACTCACTCTTTCCTTTTAGAATTACAAACATTGGCAGCTCAAGTTCTAGCCCAGTCTCAACTTTTGACTTCAGTGGCACTACATTGATTCAGATCATGTAGGAACTGGGCAATTCATTGATGGAATTTCCCATCAACACCGCTAAAATTAAACAGTTTTTCCCATCAAAATTTGATGTAGAAGCTAGTCAGGAGTTTGAAAACGGAAATGACCCATGACATTTAATATTACAACTTGGACTAGATTCTTTCACCCCATCTGATGAATGGGGAGCAAAAGTAAACACCACAAAGTTGTAAGAATGTCATGAGTCTAATTTAATCAAGATATTGTTTGAGGGTTTGTTTTTTTAAAAAAATCTTGTTGTTTTTGGATTCACTTGATTTGATTTTTTTTTATAAGAATTGTTTAAAATAATTAAAATTTTTGATGGGTAACTTACTACAAATGTGCCTGTCCTGGCTGCAGTCTAGTACGTTTCATTGCTTGGACTGTATCACACCCTCTTTTCATCCCTGCACCTCTTTCATATCTCTACTTATACAGCATCAAGATATCCAACCCTACCTCTGCTTCACTAATGACACCAACCTTCACTAATGATTTAAAATTTTCCAGCCAGCTCCTTCATGCTTTCTCTCATGCCTATCTTTATGGGTGGGAAGGAACTCCACAAAGACACCAAAGCCACCACATTATCTTTCTTTAAATTTATCCTTAAAACTCATCTAGAAACACTCAACAGTAGTTGGGCATCTGCTATACTCTGACAGCTGCTTGACTTGTCACTCTCATAGGAATTATCTTTCTGTTCCTTCCCCCTGCCGCTCTCTGGAATCTACCTTGTCTTCTACTGAGACTGCAAAGTATTTGAGCCATGGATTATCAGTTGGATTATATATAAGCATGATAATAGTCACCGACTTCCCTACTTTCCCCTGAGTCTTTGACACCGCTTCTGACCCTGGCTCCTCTCCCACTCCACCCCTTCCATGAGGTCCCAACCCCATTCCAACTCCTTCCCCAAAGTCCCTGCCCCAACTCAACCCCATCCCTGCCCCTATCCCAACTCCTTCCCCAAATCCCTGGCCCTGTCTCTTCCCTGCCCTTCCCCTGAGCATGCCACTTTCCCACTCCTCCCCCTCCACCCAGAGTGTGCTAATGCTGCCAAACAACTGTTTGGCAGTGGCTGGGCAGAAAGCGCTTGGAGGTAGGCAGAGGAACGTGGATGCAGTGCTCTCAGGGGTGGAGGAGGAGGTGGAGCAGGAGAGCACACGTGGTGTCAGCACCTATGATCATGAGGGGGCTGAAGATTCTAGATGACACCTCACTTCAAAAAATAAGACAGGGTTGAGTAAGATGCTACTTCCTCTTCAGATGATCCCTATGAAATCTAAGTGCCTCACAATCTTTTGTGTATTTAAACTCACAAGACCCCTCACTCTTTTATCCAAACTTTAAAGATGAAGAACTGAAGCCTAGAGATAGTAAATGACTTGTCCAAGATCACAGAGGAAGTCTGTGGTAGAAAGCGGAATTGAACATGGTTCTCCCAATATTTCAGTTAGTTCCCAAACCCCTAGACCATCCTTCCTCACAGTACTTGTCTGAGGCAACATTGCTAAACATGTAACTTTTAAAAGTGGGACTGTTCATGCTCAGCTTTTTTTCCCCCATAAAACAAGAGAGCACCCCTTTTCCCTCGAGCCAATTATGGAGATGGTAACAGCAATGCTCGTTGAACTGGCAAACCAATCACAATGTGTTGTGTTTGCAAAAGATGTAATTTTACTGTCTTTATCTGGTGGTAAAAAGAAACTGTTCTTAAGATCTGGTTTGATATAGAAGACCAATGAGACAACTTGTCTTTTGAAAGCAGTCTAGAAACAATATAAAAAAAATTAAAAAGTCAGAAGTGATTCCATCCCTGAAATTCAGGATTTGTTAAAATCTTAAGCTTTAAAAATGTGTTTATGATAAATATATGTGAAATGATCTTCAGTGTACTTTGGGGAACAGACAAAATCTTGTTTTCATTTGCTGTTATGAATAAAAAAAATAAGCTTGTAACCGTAACCTAGATTGATCTGAAGGAAAATTACAGCCAGAATTAACACACAGCATGATTCCACTGTTGTGAGGAGGGGAGAGACTGCTATATCTGACACTTTCAAGTTATTCTCCCAAGCACACATTTCATTTGATACCTTTCCAATTAGTGTGTTAATGTGAAGAAAGACAACAAAGTACAAAAGAAAAGAGGAAAAAAAAAAAAAGCCACCAAAACTTTGTTAAAAGGAAACTTGGAAAAAATGAGTAAACTTTTTTTGGAGTTTCTTCAGTGCGGGCAGACAGAGAAAAAATGAAACCATGCTTTGTACATTTCTTCACACTGCATGTTGCTGTTTTGATAAATATTAAGTAATAAGATGTATCAGGCAGAGAATTATAGGGTGGTATCTTGGGTGACTATATATGGCACAGAGTTGAAGTCCCAGTAATTTCAGCCAATAAAGAAGTTCAATAATTGACCTAAAATACAATTCTTAATGCCTCTCTATCATGAAAGAAGATTTAGACATAAGAAAGCAAACATTACATTTCAAGGGTTAGTATGGAGACTCCAAGATTCATAAACTATCTAACCAGTGTAATTATATGTACTATTTTAAAAAAATTAAATCATGAAGACTAGTTTATAATATTAGAGATGTTGCCTGTTTGAAACTGAGGAGATAATTTTAGGATTATATAAACTTCTTTTCATAAACAAATGTGTTGTTTTATTTAATAATGTACATTCTCTTCAAATTCATTAAAGATAGAAATAATTATGTACAAGACAAGCTGACTTTCATAAAAACGATTTATATTTAGACCTATGAAATGCCAATTTACAGATTATGTGTGTTACTCAAATTAATAATGTTATCAGGACTGCCTATTGTAAATTGAGACACTATATAAAGAGAAAGTATTGATTGGATTTAAAAGCTACAGAAAAGGTTATGTAATGGGTCAGAGCACAGGAGATAAAAGACCTCTGAAAATTTCATTTTTTTCAGATGATTTCCCTTGTAGTAGAAACAAAGTGCATGCTGATTCTGGGAAATTATAAGATTAATTTATGTCCGTATTTTACAAAGCATGTATTAATGAGTGCATTTGATGACCTACTGAAGAGGTTTTTTTTATTTAAAAAAATGTGGACTACTTGTGATCACTGTATCCTCTCTATGCTAGAATACAAGTGAAAATGAAATGTTGCTTTTCTTTGGTGGATACCTTTGGCGATTTAAATCAAATTTAAATCAATACAATAAATGAACAAAATTGTCTGTCACCTATTAGAACTCACTTTAGAGTAGCTAAAGCAATTAATTGTGACAGGATCATGCCATTTGGTGATCTTGATGTGTCTGCATGTATTTTATCTAGCAGGAAGTGATGAATTTTAATTCTTTTTTAAGTGGGTGGCTTTGATTTAAATCTCTTCATTCAGTATTTTGCTATAATGCCTCCACACAGTATCTTAGGAAGAGAAGGGAAAAGATATGCTTGCATAAAACCCAGTTAACATACAAATGAAAATGAATTTCTAGGTAACAAAGCATACATTAAACTTGGAACACTAATGACTGTAGTAATAAAAAGTATATGACATATTTTATGTAGCTCAATCTTTTTAATCTTTATGCTCAATTAGATGAAAGTCTTCAGATAATTAAAAAGGCTTTGCATTCCTTTTGCCACAAACATGATTAACTGCTTTATAATGCCATTTTCTCAAGGGATAACTATTGTTCTTTTTTTTTTTAAAGCAGAGAATGAAAACAAAATTTAAAGTCCAGTTAAGAAAACAATTCTTTTCAGAGATCCATATCCATTTTTAGAATAAGAATTCAGGGGGTCATGAGGAAAATACGTCTAATGGCCCAAAGCAAATACCCAATCACTCTGTTAGCACTAAAGATGTGATGTTAATGCTGTGCATTTTATGTGTGTTTAAGTAGATCCTCATGTCTCCTAAAAAGATAACATAAATAAGGAGAATTGTTAAGTGCAAACAGGTACAGTTCATTCTGTCTCTGCCATCTCTGGAGAGCTGCTATATCTGCATGAGCTTTCAGCAGGAAGAGCAAAACTCTTTCAAGAGTGCGAATGTCCTGCTCTCCAATTCCATTCCAACAGACTTACCCATCACCCTATCCATGCAGACGCTTTTAGATATTCCAAGAGATATTTTTTCCTTTAGAAGAGACTTTTATTTTGATCAGGGAAAATAATTACACAAAAGCAGAAATGTGTTTTCCTGAAGTCATAAAATAAAATTATTAATTTCAAAAATAGGAATTTAAAATTAGGGTCTTAAATAGATATTGAGGCACCTAAATTAGTGGCTAGATTTTTCAAGTGTTGAGCTCCCAACAGCTCACGTTGCAATTTTCAAATATGGAACAGCCCAAGAGTTTCCATTGACTGCAGTGGGAGCAGAAGGGTACTCAATGATTTTGAAAACGAGGGCGCATATTTACTTATAAATAGTTATAAATATTTATAATATTTATAACTATTTATAAATTTAAGAGGATCTCTTTAGGCTCCTAATTTGGGATATCTTGGTTAATGTAGACATGACACACAAAAAATACAAGTTAGACGGAGGGTATGTCTTCACTACCTGCCAGATCGGTGGTAGTGATCGATCTTTCGGCGATCGATTTATCACGTCTCATTAAGATGCGATAAATCAATCACCAATGGTGCCCCCGTCGACTCCAGAACTCCAGCTTGCCGAGAGGTGCAAGCTGGAGTCGATGGGGGAGCCCGCTGCTGACCTCCTCCGCCATGAGGACGGCAGGTAAGTCGGCTGAAGATACGCCGACTTCAGCTACATTATTCACGTAACTGAAGTTGCGTATCTTGTCGACCCCTCCCCCTACTGTAGACCAGCCCTGAGAAGCAGCAGCTCACAACAGAATTAACCTAGACCAAAGCCATTATTTCCATAATCTTGTACTGTTCATGCCACACTGGCTTTCTGAAACAATAAAACTTCTTAAAGGAATCTTGCTTGTTTTTAACTCTGATCACTCCTTATATGGTATTATATATTGGTTTAACAATTAATCTGTAACAGGAAACTCAGTTATATGTGTGCCCTATCCAGGAACATCCATTGGTAGTTTAGATCACTCACACCAACTATTTATAGCTGAGAAGCCCTAAGTGCTGCAGCAAGGGAGTAGCTTTATCCTGCAACTGTATTCAATTAGTAAAGTAACTCCGAGGATGAATTTGACCTAGATAACTATCAGTGAGAAAAAAACTCAAGTTCTTAAAGAAGCTAGACTTAATAAGAGCAGCTATAGCAAGATTGACTACCTCAGGAAACAGAAATAGGGTGTGGTCCAGCTGGCTCCAATTAATTACTTATCCTTATCAAAGCTTGCTGGGCAGACTGGGGCCCTATATAAAACAGATGTGGTTGGCTCACTTAAGGGATGGCAGGAGAAGAGGATATAATACAGAAGTGTGTGTTGCTAAGGGAATGCTGAGACTAGCACTAGCGTAGAAAATACATTCTGAACTATCCTGGGAAGATTAAACCAGTGGGGCATGCAAGTAAAATCCTGAAGAGGTATTCCTGTTTGAAAGACTGTGTACTGCAGGAAGCATTGAATTTGAGATCTGGGGCACTCAGGCAATGGCTTGTCTCTTATGGAGGCCTTGTATTTTGCAGAAAGAAAAAAAAGCTTTGATCACACATGGGGCAGAGTGAAGATGGGGAAATCTTTGGGAAAGGCACTGAAAGGAAGCGAAGGTACAAGCAGGTGAAATAAATACTGATCTGTCTTTTTAAGAACTTCTACATACCTGGCTTCTACTGCTTCTGTGGTAGCTAGGTCATCTTGGTCTACCTGTTAGTACCTTTATAATATGATTTTGCTTACTGGTGAACTGAAAAAGCTTTAAAGTTAATATATTGACTCAATCTAAAGCAGGGGTTCTCAAACTTCCTAAGTTCGAGACTCCTTTTTGCTGTTCCGTGCACGCGCTGCGGCCACAGGATATGTCCGCTGAATTGCCGTCGATTGAACACTTCTGGTTTCGGCAGCATTTCAGCAGACACACAGAGCTTGTCTATTATGTCCGCCAAAATGCTGCCAAAAGTGGAAGAGTTCCACTTAGTGGCTTTTCAGCGGACATCACTCCAGCATCTGCAGAAATGTCACCGAATGCAACAGGGGCTCATGATTCCCAGGAATCACCTGCGACCCCCAGGAGGTCGCAACCCCCAGTTTGAGAACCCCTGATCTAAAGCACACTGAAGTCAATGGAAAGACCTTGTTGACTTAGTGGTGTCAGAATATGAACTAAAATACCACATCTACAGCAGGATATATATATGATTTTTTAAAAGGGTGACTAACTTTGGAACCCATATATCTGAGCAGAATTTCTCATTCTGATCACAGAGCAAGTCCTGTTGAGGATTCCTTGTTTTCTTTGCAACAACCAATGCCATCGTTAACCCAGAAAATATAGACAAGCTCAATTTATGCATCAAGATCATGGCAATACTTTAATTTAGTTGTAAATGTAGCAGACTCTGACAATTAATTGAAAGTGGGTTTTATGCAACACAAGGGGAATTTTGCTAATAGAATTTCCTGAAGAGACTTTAACAGAACCATATTATTTTACAATGTAAGGCTCTATCAAAATCATGTTGACTTTTCCAGAATTTTCTTTTTGGAAGAAAACTAGGGGAGGGAAAAGTTACAACATAGTTGAAACATCCAATTTTGCCAGTTTCTAAATGAAATGTTTCAATTTTTCATTTTGAAACAGCTCTTCAGAATATATTTTAAATGTGTTATATAGTACAACATAAAGTTGAAATAAAAATATTTTGACCTTCTGAAAATAAAATTTTCTGATGGACATAAAATGAAAAAATGTTTTAAAAATCTTATTTTGTGATGAACTTAGAAATATTTGGGTTTTGTGCAGAGCTGGAACAAAACCAAATCTGGAAATTTTGAAATGCTTCACAAAATGGAATGCCTGTCCTCACAGCAGCTCTAGTTTCCAATATATGATAAATGGGGAAGGAGAAGATGGGAGAAGGGAAACAAAATGATCCAAAAAGCAAGTTGTGTACTATAGATTATTTGAATTAAAATACGAAGATGTTAGAAAATTATAGGAATGTGAGTTGCTTTTCTCTCACATCTAGGCTTGAAGAGGAAATCACCTTTCCCAATTTTCAGGTAAGCAACAATTTAAATTGCAGTGGATTTCCGTTTTGCCTCTAGCTGGATTGCAGGTGGGTGAGATGTGATAGGCTGTGTGGAATGGAAAGAGGAAGATAAAAGGGGTATTTTGTGTGACAGAGTTGGCTGGGGAGCGAGTGCTTTGTCCAAGAATCTTTAGATTTTAAGACATAAATTTGCCTCATTCATTTTTATACTCTTAATATCACAATATGAACAAACAATGAAACAAGATGTGGAGTAAAAATCTCCTTAAGACATAGGTGCTTTTGAAAATACAGGGAAGCTATAAAATAGGGAAGCTTCTGCTTCCCTAGGTACAGGTACCACTCACAAAGTTGAAAACATCAGTTGAGTGAACTTTTCAGAGGGGTAAGATGTAGAAGCTGAATCTACCACACAAAGCATCTATGCATCTAATAACCCAAGAAGATGCTGATGATTTAGACATCAGTCACTGAAAATCTTTATGCGTTGGTTGAAGCTTAATGATGTGTAGAGCAGAAAGGAGATCATTCCGTTTTCAAGTGTAATAATCTTGCTGCTTATTTATATCTGAATTCTTTTATGTCTTTCATACTATGTCTTGAACCACAGTGATGATAAGAAGGTACACTACTTGTTGTAAATCTTCTGTCTCTTATTATTCCTTTTCAATTTTTGAATGCTAGGGAGCCATAGGTAGAATCCAGTGACCCATTAAACCAGAAGTTCCATCTTTTGGCTGTTGAAATATATTTTGCTCATCTTTTTATGTAATCCTTTTCACATCCACAGTTCTAATATTTTATATAGAAACATATATCACATAAAAGATACACTGGGTACTCAATGTATCTAAAATTCCTTGTCTCTCTTTAAAAAGCCATCAAAAAACCTCGCATACATATATCTTTAAAGAAGGGCATAGCCATGAGTGGACCACAGCCTATCCAATTAGCATGCAATCCCACCCAAACCTGAGCCTATATGAATGCAGAAACCAGTGGTTGTGCATCAGGAACGCCTGGCTAAAGAGCATATGGCTCTTGGCCTGTCTGGGGAATGCCATGGCCAGCATGTGTAGGACCCATGGCTCTTGAAAGGTGTACTGTGGGATGTGAGGACCAAATCACCTACCTCAGGACAGGCCCAACAAAGAAAATAACAAAACACCATTAGCCATCACCTACAGCTCCCAACTAAAACCTCTCCAGTGCATCCTCAAGGATTGGAAACCTATCCTGGAGGATGATCTGTCACTCTCATAGACTTTTGGAGGCAGGGCAGTCCTTGCTTATAGCCAGCCCCAAAACTGAAGTAAATATTCATCAGCAACTATACACCACACAACAGAAACACTAACTGAGGAACCAATCCTTGCAACAAACCCCGTTGCCAATTCTGTCCACATATCTATTTAAGGGACACCATCTTGGGATCTAACCACATCATTCACACCATCAGGGGCTCGCTCACCTGCACATCCACCAATGTGATATATGCCGTCGTGTGTCAGCAATGCCCATCTGCTATGTACATTGGACAAACTGGACAGTCTCTCCACAAAAGAATAAATGGATACAAATCAGACAACAAGAATTTTAACATTCAAAAACCAATAGGAGAGCACTTCAGTCTCCATAGACATTCAATAACAGACTTAAAAGTGGCCATTCTTCAACAAAAAAAAAACCCTTCAAAAATGAGGAAACCCCCTCACTTCAGTGAGAAACTGCAGAAATGGAATTAATTTGCAAACTTGACACCATCAAATTAGATCTAAATAAAGACTGGGAGTGGCTGCGTCACTACAAAAAATAATTTTCTTCCTGTTGATACTCATCTTGTCAACTGTTGGAAATGGGCCACATCCACCCTGATTGAATTGGCCTTGTTAGCACTACAAAAAAAGTATTTTTCCTTCTGCTGACATTCACCCCTTCTTGTCAACTGTTGGGAATGAGCCACATCCATCCTGACTGAATTGGCTTTGTTAGAATGCCCCCTCCACCCACTCCTCCCCAGTAAGGCATGTGCTGTATATTTATACATGCCTATTGCATTTTTCACTTCATGCATCTGATGAAGTGGGTTATAACGCACAAAAGCTTATGCCCAAATAAATTTGTTAGTCTATAAGGTGCCACAAGGACTCCTCATTGTTTTTACTGTAGCAGTGATAATACATCTGCAGATTTTGCATCTGTTCTGACAGGGTTGATATGGAGTTGGTGTGTCCTGCTCTATGGGGAGCTAGCTTCTGATGATGTGCTTGTTTAGAATGGGTGGTGGTTTGCCAGACAGAATGGCAATTCAGGGAGTCTTCTTTCAGGATGTGGTCCCAGTCAAGTCTATATTGTAGCTGTTTAATATGCCATGTGGGTTCCAGTGTGGGTTAGTATGTGACAACTACAGGTATGTTTGACTCCCTGCATTGAAAAAGGTTCTCCCATGATATCTGGGTGATGAAATTACTTCTCTTGTGGAGTGTCTTTTTTTAGTGAAAGAGGTTTTGAACGTGTTTAGATGTGCATCCTAGACTTTCTCTGCAGAGCAAATTTGTAGTATCTGAGTTCCTGTATGTAGTTAACAGACTTTTTGGTGTGTCTAGGATGGTTGCTGGATCTGTGGTGATTCATGGGTTTCTTGTGTATAGTAGTTTGAAGGGTTTAATTTTGAGGGCTGATTGTGCTGTCCAGGAAGCTGATGCTGGAATAAGAGTGTTCTAGTGAGAGTTTGATGGATGGGTAGTGGTCATAAAAGTTGTGGTCGAAATCTGTGACAGAGTTTAGGTCATCACTCAAGAGGATGAAAATATCATTGACCTATTTTAGGTATGTTGTTTCTGTGGTGCATTTTTCCAGAAACTCTTCCTTGAGGTTGGCATATTGGGGAGACATCCAAGTACTTCCACAGTTTGGATAAAGTGCTGTTAAATGTGAAGATGTAGTGGATATGGATGAAATGGATGAGTTTGGCAGTGTGTTTAGGGTGGATTTCTGGGATTTATACATTGTCTTGTAGGCGTTTGAGGCAGACAGCAATGTCATCATGGTGAAAGATGTTGGTACATTGGGAGATGACATCAATGGTAGCAAGGATGGTGTTCTGTGGGAGGTTACTCATGTTGCAGAGTTTGTGGAGGATGTTTTTGATGACTTGCAGGGTTGACAGCAAGGGATGACTTGCTGTCATCAGGGTTTTTTTATAGCTCTTTTTATAGCTTTTCTGGATTTTCTGTGTGATCTCTAGGCAAGTTTCTTGATTTATTTTTACCTTCCAATGTGCAGGAGCATGTGTGATTTCTTGTTTGAGGTGGACCTTTCTGCAGTATGTAAGGTGAAGGAGATGGTTCCCAGTTTGTCTGAGGTATTCTGCAGAGCTGTGCAGCATATTTGAAGTCATAAGCAGTGGTCAGAGATTTACAGATGATCATTTCTCTTGTATTGATGTTTTGTTTCTTGCATCCACTCAGGAAGTAGATGTTGCTGTTCAATCTGGCTTCCTCTTTCTTCATGTTGTGAAATTTTAATTTTAAACAACAAAATGATATATTCCATAGTTGTTTGCAGTGTTTATGTAGCTCTATTGTTCCCAGGATATTGGGTGTGCAAGTGTTTTGGTTTGACCATTATAGAGCTAGAAACTATGTATTCCTTTCACTTTAACTCCCTATTTGGATCATCAATTCCCCAAAGTTCAAGGGTGTATAAATTCAGGAGTTGTGGCCTTGATCTGGAATGAAAACCATGCAGGCAGACACCAGTACCCACATGAAAACCCTTTGAATCAACAGGGATGTGTATGCAAAGGCATTCACCAGCATAGTTGCCTTTTGCTGGGTTACGGCCCTTCTCTAGATCTAAATACATTAAACTACAGAAAAATCCCAGCCTCCCCATTGGACTATCAAATCAGTCATTGGTTAATATATGTGTTCTAGGCAACAAGTAATCAGACTTTCTGCGCATATGTAAATTTAATATGTACATATAGTTTGTTCATGTTATTTTTGTATGTGTACACAGCACTTTACAAAACACAGACAAAATGTGATTTGAGTTCTGCAGGAGAAAGATATATAAGTGAGAACACTTGCACTGCTCTTCTGAAACCAACTTTTTTTTTTTGAGATGGCTTAAAGGCATTATAGCATGAAGATTTTGTCTTAAATTATTGCAGATATTTTAGTAAATATATTCCTTCATGAAACTTGCACTGGATGGGTCCAGCTTAGTGTACGTTATTCACTACTAGACAAACTTTATGCTAAGTACAGATGTGTGGATAACAGGCTTTTTTTTTTCAGCCTGCTGGTAATTTTAAAAAAAATCATGTTTGACAAATTCATTTGGATTTTGAGCATTTTTTAAAGAAATACATTTGAAGGAAATTTTGAAATTAAAAGTCTTTTGAACTGAAATTAAAAAGTTTCATTTTTAAAATATCAGAACTAAAATTTTGG
>ML677334.1:9634949-9649939 GCA_007922305.1 Dermatemys mawii | reverse complement strand
ATATATATATATATATATGTATATGTATGTATATTGCCAAAAGAAAAACAGTTTTGGATAAAAAACTTCACCTTGCTCTAATTCTAAACTTTATTAAGTTCAGCTGAAAATAGGTCAACAGACAAATTGAACATATTTCTGAATCTGAGACTCTGAAAGTCTAAGAGATTCCCAATCAAATTAATCTAGCAGTGTTGGTATTTTAAAGCCAAAAATGGTGACACCCATGATATGATCATCAATATTGGCAACTTACAGATTTTAGCATAAATCTGGTCTATGTTAACACCATGCTATTCCCCACAGTAACTGAAATGATTTTTTCCCCATAAAATGGTTAATTTTGAAAGCACTTTCTAGTTTGAAAGCAGTGAAGGTGTAGACTGTGTATAAATATGAGATTCAAAACATTTAATATATCCTTACATCAAAGTTCATTTCTTTTTCTCTTCAAAGCAGAGGTGAACTGAGGAGCTGACATTTTCATCCATATTAAGTTTAGGCTCTGTTTGCTTTTGGAGCGGACAGCAAAAACATAAGGATTTGAAACCAGGAATTTGAATTCAACCTCCACCCAAAATTCAGGAGTGTTCTGGATTTGTGCTTTCTCTGTTTGTGAATGGCATAATACACTTAGTACTACAATGGAAATAAAATTGATAAGCAGATAGCATCACCTGTTAGCAAGTGCCCATGTGCCACTACTGCCTAGGAGACGTCCAGAGAAAATATGAAGTGCCCTTGTACAGGTATTCCTTTCTTTGTGCACTTCCATTCTGCTCTGTGACTCTTCACAGAGCACTGCGTCAGTCACACATGCATGCGTGTGGTGGTTCATGCCTCTGCCCTGTGTCAGTCTTCTTTCATTGTTCTTTCTAAAACAGGAGTTCTCAAACTGGGGGTCTGGACCCCTCAGTGGGTCATGAGGTTATAGCTGGGAGGTTGTGAGCTGTCAGCCTCCACCCCAAACCCTGCTTTGCCTCCAGCATTTATAATGGTGTTAAATATATAAAAAAGTGTTTTTAGTTTATTAGGGGGGTCACACTCAGAAGCTTGCTGTGTGAAAGGGGTCACCAGTACCAAAGTTTGAGAATCACTGCCTAACGTCATCTGTCTACTTGTACCAGCTGCTTCCTTAGCAAACACATTTCCTACTGTTTGCTCTTTATGTGTCAGAGGAAGTGGTTCTTTTCCTAGTAGTCAATCCACAGTGTCTCACCAAGATCACTTTTGGGTCTGCAGGTTAACCATATATAGTCATGCATGAGCAGCGCATCTTCTTATTGGTTGCTTCATGGTTCTTGCTCTCTTCCAGATATGAAACTGTGGTGGCTGTCAATTAGGTGGTCTTACTCTGCTTAGCCTCAGTTCTGGAAAGCCTCCTTATTCAGGACATCACTTAAGGATGGGCTTAAGACCCCCCTAGATATTAAGCATGTGCTTAAGTGCTTTGAATCAGAGAGTCTGTGGGCTTTCCCCCACTTGCTTCCCAGTTTTGCCATAGCTTGTTCAACACAATGCTCCTTCACGGGCAGGCTGTGTGCTAACTCTTCCCTGGGTGAAGTAATCACACATTTAATTGTGGGCATGAATTTTCCTGTGGCACACTTTTTATTCTAATAGAGATAACAAGGTGCTTGGTGTTAGATTCAGAAAACAATCTGCTCAGGCAAGTGTTAAGTGTCAGATCCAGTATAGTCTATCTCTGCTGGAGACAGCAGGTGAACCTTGTCTCCTTATTGTTTAATACATTAAGTGTTAAAATAAATTGGAGCATGACAGTCAATAGAAGAATGAGAAAGCATTTTGCAACTTGCATACCACTGACTAACTGATCCAGATCCAGCAGCTACAAAGCTCTAAGTCTGCTGATGCTGAACAATTTCATGAGGAAGAAATTGATTATTCCACACAGCAGGACTATTGGATGTTAATTTGTCTAGTAATGAATTTGCCAGTGAGGTGGATATCCATGAAGATTTGTATTCCTCTGTTTCCTCAAACATCACAGCCCTTCCAATTCCTTTTTAGTGGAACTGGTTTGGTGCAGGAGAATAAGTATGCAATACGAGGAACAGATAATTCTAAGAAGAAATCAAAACTAAATGCCTCCCGATCTCAAAGCATTTTCCCCGAAACCAAGAAACAAATAATTTGCACTCATGTCACTAGGGTGGATTAATTTAAATCATTGATTGAAATCACTGATTTTAATCATAATTTAAATCAATAAGCAGAAAACCTTGATTTACATAATTGATTTTCAGAATGTTTTGCTTTTGTAATTTTTAGTTATTTTTCTAAAGAAAGATTGATTATCATTAGTTGGTAACCATTAAAGCATGTTGATTTGCTGCAAAATATAGACCTTATACTGAATTGGGTGGTTCTTTTAGCTAATCAGAAGGATACACTCTATACACATTTATTGAAGATTCAAGATTTCCTTAAGATAATTTCTTACATTTATTCAGATGATTATTTTTTATGTATTAAATAGTGAATGATTCATTTCTTATGTACCAGATGATTAATTTCTACATGTGATTTGTGTCAAAATGTATTGGGATGGAAATTTAAATTCAATTAAAATGCACAAAAACAGCATTAAAATTAAACTACTTTTAAGATACTTTCAAATGCAAATCATGTTCTGATCAAACTAATAGATTTTAAACAAAGGAAGTGTTATGTGTGGCTAATGAACTGAACTTATTTTCTTCTGAACATCCTGTCCTTCAAGATTTTAAAACTAGTGTATCTTGTCCATTTTTTATTCTTGGACTACATGAGAAAAAACAATATTTCCGTTTTTTTTTTCAACAACCAGTCAGTTCTTTTTTAAACTCAGCTTTGAATGAACTAAACACTGAACTGAACAAGATGAATAGAATGAAATGAAGAAAATATTCTCTGTGCACTCATGGAAGAGGCTACTGCTGTCAAAAGCTGATTTAGCTCTCGTCTTCAATAAACTCTGGTTCCAGGTGTTTAGCCAGTGAATTACACGAGATTAGTGATTTGTCTTTAAACTTGGCAGCAGGCATATACTGTTTAATATTTTTGTATTTATTTTACATAATTATAAAACAGAAAGTTTAGGTCTCAACATAGTTTGTCAATTTAAAATTTTAGATTAAGTAAGGTTTTTTTCTTAAACTTGTACTTAAATGAAAAAAAATCTGATTTCAATAAAATCTTTATTTTAAAAAGTGACCTTTATCCCCCCTGCACTTTGCATTATCATCCGAGGGTCTAACAATGTTTCCCTTGCTCTAAATGAAACTTCTCCTCACTCTTTTAAGTATAACATATTTTAAGGTGAACATAAGAACATAAGAGTGGCCTTACTGGCTCAGATCAAAGGTACATCCAGTCCAGTATTCTGTCTGTCGACAGTGGCCGATGCCAGGTGCCTGAGAGGGAGTGAACCTAACAGGTAAGGATCAAGTGATCTTTCTCCTGCTATCCAAGTCCACCCTCTGACAAACAGAGGTTAGAGATACCATTCCTTACCCATCCTGGCTAATGGCCATTAGTGGACTTAACCTCCATGAATTTATCTAGTTCTCTTTTAAACCTTGTTATAATCTTAGCCTTCACAACCTCCTCAGACATTTTGTTTGCATTTACCATTTTTTGCAATATTACATGGTTGACTTATACTTAGTTTGTAATCCACTATAACCCCCAGATCTTTTTCTGAAGTATTCCTCCCTATGCAGTCATTTCCCATTTTGTGTTTGTCTAATTGATTGTTTCTTCCTAAGTGGAGTACTTTGCATTTATCAGTACTGAATTTCATCCTATTTATTTCACACCATTTCTCCAGTTTGTCAAGATTATTTTGAGTACTATCCAATCCTCCAAAGCATTGCAACCTCTCCCTACTTTGGTATAAACAGCAATCTTTATAAGTGTATACTCCATGCCATTATCCAAATAATTTATAATAATATCAATAGAACCAGATCCAGGAGAGATCCCTGCAGGACCCTACTGGATATACCCTTCCAGCTTGATTGTGAACCATTGATAATTATAAGTATGCTTTTCCAAACAGTTTTTCACCCACCTTTTAGTAGGTTCATCTAGTGTGTATTTCTCTAGTTTGTTTATGAGAGGGTCATATGAGACTATACCAAAAGCCTTATGAAAGTTGAGATAAATCTCATCTACTGCTTTTTGCCCTTCCACAAAGCGTGTTACCCTGTCAAAGAAGGACTTCAGGTTGAATTGAAATGATTTGTTCTTGTCAAATCCATGTTGATTGTTATTTATCCCCTTATTATCTTCTAGGTGCTTACAAATTGATTGATTACTTGATCCATTATATTTCTGGGTTCCAAAATTAAGCTGACTGGTCTACAGTGTTAAGGTATCCTTATTCCCCTTTTATGGATATACTTGTCATGGATCCACAGGATAAGTGCTATGACCCGAGCTTTTGAACAGTCTCCTCCTTCAGGGTAAGCCCCATGGCTTCATTGCCTCCTTACTCTGGACCACTGATCCTTCAGCATTTCTGCTTCACACCATGAACTCTGCTCAGCATGTCCCACTGAGGCTGACCCCTGAATGAGACTTCTACAATCTTAAGGATCAATGTACCTCCCACCGCATCTTCAGGGACATTCAGAATGTCATCAGAATGAAAAGGTTTATTAGTCAACTGGACCACAGCATAGAAAGTCCTTGGCTAGCATAGAGAAAAAAAAAGTTACAGCATGGGCCATTTGGGTTACCCAAAGCACCAGCCAAGCAGTGTTTCCTCTTGACTCCTGCTCTGTCCTTCTATGATCAAGTTCCTGGGTCAGTACCACTTGGCCACTCTTTAGTCATTTGTTATCCAGGAGTTCACTCATGACTGCCTTCCTGCAGGGGTTTGGGCCACCCATGGTAATTAATTGCTAAGTAGAAAATGTCCTGTTTGGCTTTGACATTGTCTACAGGGACTCTCCATTCACAGTGGGCCAGGCCCCAGACAGCTAGGTATCAGTCATACCTTTGTGGTAGCCTGCCTGAGAGTAAACAGCATTTTGACCCCCGACCCTCACCCTCCGGGGTAACAATGCAGTGTATTGAGGCCCATGTAGGATTCATACAAAATATTTATAGAAAAATTGTAGTCCATTACAGTACTATATTTGCCCTTTTCTAGTCCTCTGGAATCTCTCCCCTCCTCCATTAATTCTCAAAGATAATTGATAATGGCTCAAAGATGTCTTCAGCCACTTAGTTATTCTGGGATATATTTCATCAGGCCCTGCTGACTTGAAGACATCTGACTTTTCTAAATAATTCTTAAACTTGTTCTTTTCCTATTTTAACCTCAAATCATAGAAGTGCAGGACAAGAAGGAACTTTTTCTATTACTCTCTCTTGAGTTTCAGGTTGTCGAAGATCTTCTGCATAAGCCAGAATGTTCTCTTACCATGCTTTCTATCTTTCCTACATTTTGGGATAGTTTGCTCTTGTGCCCTTAATGATGTCTTTTTAAAAAACTGCCAACTTTCTGAATACTTTTCCCCTCCTTAGACTTGTTTCTCACAGGCTCTTACCTACCAATTTTATGAGTTTGCTAAAGTCTGTCTTCTTGAAGACGTTTGTCCTCACTCTGCTGTTTTCCCTCCTACTATTCCTTAGAATCATGAACTCTATCATTTCATAATCAATCAAACTGCCTTCCACCTTCAAATTCTCAACTAGTCCCTCCCTGTTTGTCAGAATCAAATCTAGGATAGCATCTTCCCTAGTTATTTTCTCTACTTTCTGTAATAAAAATGCAGTGTCTCCAATGTATTCCAAGAACTTGTTGGATAGTCCATGCCCTGCTATATTATTTTTCGACCAGATGTCTGGGTATCTGAAGTCCCATATCACCACCACGTCCTGTGTTTTGGATGATTTTTTCAGTTGTGAGATAAAACCAGCTGTTTAAGGATTACACATTGCTGTCATTTTCACAGTTTAGAAAAAAAATTATAGGGGAGGCTCATTGCAAATATCCCCATTTGTGATGAGTGTCAGGCAACTGAATATGCTCTTGAAGGATATCTTAAACCAACCTCTATTTTTCATGAGACTCCTTAAAAAATAAATCTAAAACAAAGGGTCCATATTCAGTCTATATAACTCCAGTTATAGTCTGCCAAGTGCTAAGCACATGTGCTGAGAGCAGTGTGGAGTGGAGTTCTGAATCAACAAAGAGATGATAAATGGGATGGGATTGGATGTACAGACAGAAAACTTTTTCAGTCTATACAAAACATGTCTCATTAGTAGGTTGGACAGCCAGCCAAACAGGTAAAGTAGGAATAAAGATAAATGATTAATTTTCTAAATTTGGTGGTGAGAGAAGGAATCAAATGCAACTTTTATGAGTGTTTCATATATATATATATATATATATATATATATATATATATATATATAAAATCAGGAACCCAAAAGTTATACTGCAACTCTTAACAATTCTCACAAACTTCAGAGAGGCAGAAAAAATGTTTGTTCTTAAGAACAGTGGTAAATATTAAGAAAAAAAAAAAAGGAAATCTAACAAACAAACCACCATTTCCCCTCCCACTCCCATCCAAAGCCCCTTAAAGTCGACATATTTTAGGTTAGGAACACAAGCAAAGCTTTAAAAGATTTGATTTTTCATTATGTCTGAAGTCCAGGAGGGAAACTTGAAAGATATGATCTATGGCCCTAGCCCTGCCTCACTAATGGCATTTCTAAATGTGTATGGCAGAGTTCTGTTCTGCAACTTTGTGCCACATTTCATAGCAAGACTACACATACCATCACTGTGTGTGTTCTGAATGTACTTTCCTTTCTTCTGTTACACAAATGGGTAGCAATTGCCAATTGTTCTCCCTCAAAATATTTGGAATGGAAACACTCTTCTTCCCCAGTTGCAAAAATTAGTCATAACTTGTCATAACTCTGTTGCTAGCATTAGTTCATCAATTGTGTTGGACTGCTGGGCATACATCTTTGTGCCAGATCCTGGCTCACATGTTGCATTGAACCCTGTGGGAGCTAGCATAAAATGAGTCTGGGGATGAGGACTCACCAGCTAGGTCCCAGATGACTCTACTAGGAGGACACCAGCTAGGTCCCTCTCTGATTCTGCCATGGATCTCAGCTATAATTTTCTTGGTGTGTTTTGGTGTTTCTCTTCCCCCACCACCACCCACTTGTTTTATCACTTATTTGTTGAATCATTTGTCACTGACATCATGATCTAATACTCACTGACCTCAATGGGATTTAGATCAGTCTATTAGGATATGTCTACACCGCAGTTAGACACCCGCAGCTGTTTAACTGCAGTGTAGACATTCAGGGTAGGGCTGCAGCCCAAGCTTTGTGACCCTCCCACCTCACAGGGTCCTTGAACCTGGGCTCCAGCCCAAATCTGAACATCTACACTGAAATTAAACAGCCCTTTAATCCAAGCCCATGTGCCTGAGTAAGCTGTCATGATCAGCCATGCGTTTTTCATTGCAATGTATGCACACCCTTAGGCTGAAAGATTATCAAGGCAGAGATCACTGTCCATTTCTCCACTCCACTTCACTGGTTTTATGTCAATGTAACTCCTCTGATCTGCCAGGTGGAGAATCAGGACCTGCATCTTTGTGTATCTGCAAAGTGCCCAGCACACTTTGAGTGCTCAGTGATAAAACCTGAACCCCACAGTTGTGAAAATGTGATACTGAATATTCAGGTTGAATTTAGAAAATAGTTTGGGGCTTACTAAAACTGAGGAAACATTTTTTTTCTCAAAAAAGTCAGATATGTTTCAACATTTTCTAAATGAACCATTTTTAATTGACAGTTTGTTCTCAAAAGGACACATTAAATCATCCAGAACTAATTATTTTAGATTCTTCATTTGGTTTAGAAACTAGGAGTGGTGGGGGCAGGAGGAGAAATTTGTCAGTTGGAGCCACCAAAGTAAAAAATCAATTATGTGCTCAGATCTGGTCTTGGGTTCAGTTTTTGTAGACTGGAAAAAATGTGGAAATATGTTCTAAAGCTCTTCCAATAACCAACAAATAGTTTAATGTCGATCACATGCTGTATTTTCAACATTATAACTTTTTAAAATTCTATGTACACAGCTAATAATTTCCTTCTTATTCCTAAGCATAAAACACTAGTTCATACCCTAGTTATCCTTAATCATGATTAATTACCGTTAACCTCAACTTCTCTAGTTTTTCTGTGTCTGACTTTTCCCCACACTTACCTGTACCAAATCTCGTTGCTAAAATTTTATTTGTGATGAGGTTTTCCTCCTTTTTCAAATATCTTCAGTTGTTTGCTGTATATTAGTATGGTAAATTAAGGGAACTCTCTTAATTTTCAAATGTCTCCTTGGTTTTGTCCTAGCTAAATCTATCTTTTTTTTCTTCTCCTGTTCCCTCTTACCTTCCTATGCCCCTCCTAAACTTCTTTTCTAATTACTCATGTTAAGGGCCCATAACATGGATGTTGAGTGAGGATTGAACTTGGGACTTTCAGTTCCAAAAGTATAGCTACTGGTAGTAATAGGCTCCTCTTCTCTATGTTGGCCAGCTACCAGATGAGTGTATGCTTCACTTGGTTAATGAATTCCATTCCCTTTGGGCCCAACCATCAAAATTATTCAAAGATACTTTTAAATATTATATAACTGTAGATCACCAATAATATCTCCTTCCAGTCTGCAGTGTGAATATCCTTTCCTGCTAACTCCTTCATTCAGAGCAGCTTCCCAGTTTTTTCCAGCAGAAATTTGAATACTATTTTTTTTGTCAGAAAACAATAGACGTTTGATTTTGAAATGCTACTGCAGTGCCTTCTGGGAGTTGAAATTTGGTTTCCCTATTCTCTTATGGCCTGTGCTTCCCAGTCAAACGAAATATCCCATGAGATACTACTGTCTTGGGGTATTCTGTCTTGGAGAGGGGAGGGGGCATTATGGGGGTCCTTGGCCATTGTGAAACATGGGAGATATAAAGTAACCAGGGAGCCCTTAGAGGAAATCTGGAACATGAGACAACAAAACTATAAATCCTGTGAGGCACCATGGCAGCATTTATGAATGATTTGCGGTGAGGAGTTGACCAGAAGATCAAATATGTGTTTGTTTTTCCAGAAAGTTTTGCAGAAAAACTTGTAATCTAACTCGATATTCCCCCATCCAAAAAATGTTCTTTCATGGGGATTTTCAAACAGTCCCTATTCTCAGCTCTTGTCTACCAAGCCACCTTCATTCTTTACCTTAAATTTCCTCCTTTAAAATGTACTTTTATAAAGGCTCTTAGCATTTGACCTTAATGTGGTATGTTCTCGCTTCACCTTCCTTGTGTATTGTTAACCAATTTTCCTATATTTATCTACTCTCTTAGGTGAAAAGCTTGCTCTTTGTAAGTGAACCAATGGGAGAAGAGGCTATAGGGAATCTTTATCCCTTGCCCTCTCAGCCAAAATGTATTGAGGATTGCAATATAGCCCCTGAAAGGCTAGGTTGGGCAGCCAGCTAGCATGCAGGCTGGTGTGCCATCACTACAAGTGCATGCAGTCTGTCAGCTTTCTCATGCCAGGCTTCCAGGCCCCTGTAAATCTACTTCAGCCAACAGCAGCCACTACAGAGGGAACATATTGCTTCTTTTTCTTGGAGCAGCAATAAGATACATTCTACCCTGTGCTCCTCCCAGCTATGCTGAGCAATCTTGCCATAATAATAGGATGCTGTTATATTTACTAATAAGGCAGATATCTCTGCTCTCTACTATTTCCAGCCAAGTTAAATTGTGATCAGGATTTAAATCTTCAACTGTAATCTCCCTGGGACAGGGACTATGCCAGGAAATTTCAGTTAAAGGGAGTTTTGCAATTAACTTCAATAAGGCCAGGGTTTCACCTCATTGTCTCCTGTGTTTTTAAACATCATACATATATACAGTGTTTCATATGTTATAAAATATTTGAGTGTTTGAAGCTTTGTTTCTTTATAGATATATATGCACATATATTTGGCTATATTCAGGTATGATCCAGCTTCTTTTTTCCATTCTGACTGGTAAACTGGTTTCACAGCTGTTTTGTGTCATCAGATCATGATGTAGCATAATGATAAATCAGAACATAACAATGACCATACTGGGTCAGACCAATGGTCCATCTAGCACATATCCTGTCCCTGATAGTGGCCAGTACCAGAGTTTCAGAGAGAATGAACAGAATAGGCCAGTTATCAGAGATCCATCCTCTGACTTCCAGTCCCACCATCTGGCAACCGAAGATTTAGGGAAAACGAGGGATTGCATCCCTGACCATCATGGCTAATAGCCCTGTCCTCCATGAACTTATCTAATACTTTTTTGAGCCCAGTTATACTTTTTTCTTTCACAACATCTTATAACCATGAGTTCCACAGCTTGACAGAGCATTTTGTGAAGTACTTCCTTTTGTTTGCTTTAAACTTGCTCACTGTTAATTTCATAGGGTGACACCTGGTTCTTGTGTTATGCGAAGCGTAAAAAATACTTTCTCAGTACTGTTCATGATTTTATAGGCCTCTGTCATATCCTCTACAATCTTAGTCCTCTTTTTTCCAAGCTATATAGTCACAGTCATTTTAATCTCTCCTCATATGGAAGCTATTCCATACCCCTAATCATTTTTGTTGCCCTTCTGTGTATCTTTCCAAGTTCTAATATATCTATTTTGACATGGGGCAACCAGAACTGCACATGGTATTGAAGGTGTGGGCATTCCATGGATTTATATATTGGTGGTGTGATATTTCCTCTTTTATTATCTATTCCTTTCCTAATGGTTCAGCTTTTTTGACTGCTGCTGCACAGTAAGCAGATATTTTCACAGACCTATCCAATATGAATTCAAGATCTTTCTTAAGTGGTAATATCTTGTTAAGATCCCATTCTTTTGTATGTATAGTTGGGATTATTTTTTACAATGTGTATTAGTTTATAAGAATCAGAGGGGTAGCCGTGTTAGTCTGGAATTGCAGAAGTGACAAAGAGTCCTGTGGCACCTTAAAGACTAACTAAAGTATTAGAGCATAAGCTTTCGTGGGCTAATACCCACTTCACTGGATGCATGCAGTGGAAGAATCCAGGGGCAGGTATAAATAGGTAGGCAAGAGCCAGGTTAAAGATAACAGGATGGGTCCAATGAGGCTGAACCAGCTGTTATCTCTAATCAGGGAGGGTGAGGTATTCCTCTAGCAGCTGAACTGGAAGTGTGAACAGCGAGAGAAGAGAAACTGCTCTTGTAGTTTACACTTACCAATACTGAATTAGTTTACACTTACCAATACTGAATTTCATTTGCCATTTTATTGCCCAGTCACCTAGCATAGTGAGTTCCCTTTGTAACTCTTCAGTCTACATAGATTTATCTGTTATTTGTATTATCTGCAAATTTTGCTCCCTCACTGTTCATCCCCTTTTCCAGATCATTTATGAATATGTTGAACAGTACTGATCCCAGTACATATCCTTGGGGGACCCCAATATTTACCCCTTTCTCTCTTGTGAAAACTGACCATTTATTCCTGTATTTTGTTTCCTATCTTTTAACCAGTTCCTGATCCAAGTGAGGACTTT
Organism: Dermatemys mawii; assembly: GCA_007922305.1. Lineage (NCBI taxonomy): Eukaryota > Metazoa > Chordata > Testudines > Dermatemydidae > Dermatemys > Dermatemys mawii. Next base: position 9,638,309 of record ML677334.1, on the reverse strand, counting down.
TCCTCTTATGGAAACTAAGCTGTCAGAGAATAAGAGCCTTTGGTGAGGGACTTTGTGAAAGCCTTCATGTACAAACAAACGAACTATATAAATAGGATCACGCTTGTCCACATGCTTGTTGACACACACAAAAAATCCTGAGAGGCTGCCAAGGCATGATTTGTATTTACAAAAGCCATGTAGTTTCTTCCCCAGCATATTGTGTTCATCTATGTGCCTGATAATTTTGTTCTTTACTATAGTTTCAACCAATTTGCCTGGTACTGAAGTTACACTTAACAACCTGTCATTGCCAGGATCATCTCTGGAGCTTTTAAAAAAAATCTGTGTTGCATTAGCTACCCTCTAGTCATCTGGTACAGAGGCTGATTTAAGTTATATACCACATTAGTAGTTCTGCAATTTCATATTTGATTTCTTTCAGAACTCTTGGGTGAATTCCATGTGGTCCTGGTAACTTACTATTGTTTAATTTATCAATTTGTTTTAAACCTCCTCCATTGACACTCAGTCTGGGATAATTTCTCATATTTGTCACTTAAGAGTTATTTTTATTTATGTATGTTTATATATTTATCATAGATACATGAGCATAACTGCTGTAGGTTGTTTCTATAACATTTTGCATTTTCTTTCTTAAAACATAAGCTAACTTTGGTAATTTTTTTCTGCATGACTGAAAGGCAAGCACAAAATGAAATAAATATGTTTAGAACTTGTATTAGTGAGAGATCACCATGGACAGAGTTTCCTTAGCAACTATGGAGGATAAGGAAAGTGATGATTCTTAATTCAACATAGAATCATTTTATTTGCACACAGTATTAGGATGCTTTTATTTAATTTCTTTGATTTAAATAGAAGGCTTAATATTAACATAGAGATTAAGAATATTCTTGCATATTTCTATGTTGAGGGTTTTTTTTTAAAAAAAAAATGGGTCTGTTTTTGATACTTTGTCTCAGGTTGAGAAGTATCTTATTCCACAAGTAGTTTATATTGAAATCAGTGGGACTACTCTCATAGTAAGCAAGTAAGTATGAGCAAGGATGGAAGAATCAGACCCATCCTCGCAATTGGGAAGAACCCCTTACTCCTGCTGATGAGTTCAAGGCCTGTATTCTCCCTTTATGGTCCAGCAAGGACACCCAAGCTAGGATTCTAGCTCCCCTGGCCATCATGTCTCTTGAGTAGAGGCACATATGTCACTCCCTTTTCACCAGGGTATTTCAAGATTGCACAGTTCCCTTATTATACTATTATATCTTTGCAAAAGACTGCCTGAGCAGGGCTGCTTGCTCTCCTTTCAGAGACTAATAGACGAGTAATTGCCACACAGCACTCCCTATGCAAGCATATTTTAATATTAAGGTAAAGGCATTACAGAGAAAACATTAAACCCCAATAAAAGAACCTACATGCGTACTAATAAACCTTACCAGAGATCACCCCAACTGTAGCATGAGCTTAGGAAGGAGCAGCCCTTCAAAACCCCACCCAAAGGGATTCCGCGTGGTTTCAAGTATCAGAGGGGGTAGCCGTGCTAGTCTGGATCTGCAAAAGCAACAAAGAGTCTTGTAGCACCTTATAGAATAACAGATTTTAGGGAATGTGAGCTTTTGTGGGCTAAGCTAAGCTGATCCCTAAAATCTGTTAGTCTATAAGGTGCTACAAGACTCTTTGTCGCATGTGGTTTTAAGTTCATCAGGGCTTCAGCTCAGAACAAACACAGATTTATGGGCCTCAGTAGGCCCAGTTCTTCCAACTCTTTCCCTAACGATTGGGGCCTTCTGTGGACCGGGGGTTCTGTCTGTCTGCTGGATCAGGAAGAAGATCCTGAGCCTGTTTAAAACTAGATTACTTATCCAAAAATCCTTCCTTTGTCTGCCACTTCCTGAAGACTCCAGTTTGAACTAGTATTTGCAAACCTTCCAGAAGGCTTTCAAATGGCTGATAACTGGTGGAATTAGCATACCCCTCTTTGCAGAGGAGTTACAAACACAATTTCATTTTAATAAAATGGACGCCAGAGAAATTATACCTATTTCAGTAGTCTTTAATTCAGAAAAATTCATCTTACTTCCACACAGTTTGTCCAGGATTTTGTCAGTCTGTCTCAGTGCAGTTAACGACACCATGGTCTAGTCCAGGGGTTGGCAACCTTTCAGAAGTGGTGTGCCGAATCTTCATTTATTCACGCTCTTTTAAGTTTTCGCATGCCAGTAATACATTTTTAACATTTTAGAAGGTCTCTTTCTATAAGTCTATAATATATAATTAAACTATTGTTGTATGTAAAGGAAATACGATTTTTTAAATGTTTAAGAAGCTTCACTTAAATTAACATGGAAAGCCCCCTAGACCTCTGGCCAGGACTTGGGCCATGTGAGTGCCACTGAAAATCAGCTCACGTGCCGCCTTTGGCACTCATGCCATAGGTTGCCTACTCCTGGTCTAGTCAATGGATAGGGATTGGGCTGGGAGCCAGGAGACATCCTTTTCTGTGCCTGATTCTACTGCTGTGTAACCTCAGGTGAATCTCTGTGTCTGTTTCCTTTCCTAAATGTTGCTGGTCTCATCTATTTAGAAAGTAAGCTCTTTGGGTCAGGGACTGTCTCTTGCTATGAGTATGTAACAGCACTTGGCACTGGGGGCTCTGACCTCACTTGGTGCCTCTACTGAAATACAAATAATTAATACCACCTGTGAGAGTATTTTCTCACTATAAGGAACTAAGGATTTGCAATATTTCTATATCATTTAAAGAGACAAAAGTAGAAATGCATGCCTTTAGTCTGTTAAAAAAAAAGTATCCAAGCTTTAGGCCAGGGGTAAGCAACCTATGGCACGGGTGCCGAAGGCGGCAGGTGAGCTGATTTTCAGTGGCACTCACACTGCTCAGGTCCTGGCCACCAGTCTGGGGGGCTCTGCATTTTAATTTAATTTTAAATGAAGCTTCTTGAACATTTTTAAAACATTATTTACCTTACATACAACAATAGTTTAGTTATATACAGTGGAGCCCCACAATAACACGATGGATGGGATCCATAAAATCCCATCGCGCTAAATGCGGGGTCGCGTTATAGTGGGGCCCCACTCCCCAGCAGGCGAGGGGCTGCGCTTCTCTCCCCTGCTGGGCAGGGGAGAGAAGCTGCGGCCCCAGGTCTGCCAGGGACAGAGAACTCTGGGGCTGCAGCCTGCAGCCCCAGAGTTCTCTGTGGAAGCTGCTGCCCACCCGCCTGCTGGGGGCAGGGAACACCAGGGCCTGCAGCCCCGGAGTCCCCTGTCTGGGCAGGCATGGGGGCAGCGGCTTCCAGAGAAGCCTGCTGGAAGCCGCTGCCCTGCGCCTGCTGGGAC